>CAJHZI010000741.1:485000-922500 GCA_905160935.1 Enchytraeus crypticus | reverse complement strand
CTATACACGAATAAACGTCCAACTTCCAGCGATTAATTTTATTTTGCGCTACACAGGATTCGAATCCAAGATATTAATACAGGATTCTTGAGACGCATGCTATATAGATTTAAGATTAAACTTTAAAAAATTTGGCTACCCAAAATTTAACGTTGAGCAATTGGTTCGAACATATCTTCAAACTGGCGTCAGTATTTGACTTGATTAATAAATTTAGTAAATGTTAATCAGTCATATATTTAGGGTCACTTCTTCATCAAAATGGGAAATGTGACAAGGAAATAAACAGAAGAATAGCCATGGCTAAGGAGGCATATAACAGAATTTCAAAGATTTTTAGAGGCCATAAATTATCAATTGATACCAATAAAAGACTTCTTCAATGCTATATTCAACCAATATTGTTATATGAAAGTGAAGTTTGGACAATCTCTTCTGTAATGGAATCGAAACTTGATGCAACAGAGATATGGTTCTATAGGAGAATGCTACGTATATCTTATAAAGACCACGTTAAAAATGAAGATGTTCTACAAAGAATGTCAACTTGTCGCGACCTTTTGAACTGAATACGACGACAACAGATGACATTTTTCTGACACATTATGCGGAACAAAATAGTTGAAAATACCGTAGTGACAGGAATAATAGAAGAAAAAAGATGCAAGGGTCGACAACGAATGACGTTTATTAAGAGTCTTAGTAAATGGATGCAGTTAACTGAAACAGATATGATCAGAGCAACAATGAACAGAGACATATTATGGAGGAATATGACCATGACCGCCCAGGCTTGGAACAGGCACGGCACTTAGAGAAGAAGAAGTAAATGTTAAGCTAAAGCTTATCCTTGTCTCTAGTAGGCCTACTATTAAACACTAAGAAAGGAACTACATTTTTAAAATAGAAATATAATATAAACTATAATGGAATAAACCAACTGACCTATCTTATTCTATAGTTTACTTTTTGAACAACTGATCTACTTTTAAAATGGCATATTCGCTGTTTACGGGCCTTTAAAATTTTGATTCTAATTCTACGCACTATGAGATTACGATTACGTTGTAAATAGCATAACAAATTAAAAGTTAAACAGGCAAAACTATAAACGATAATACAAAAGCGAAAGCTTTACAAAGTAAAACCTCTTAATAACTGGGAAATCCATCCGAAATTGCGTTAGACACCTGGAAATTCCAAATTGAAAAATCCTGTTTGCTTATACATAGCTTTCGCTTTCAAGCTTATACTTTATTAAATGTCGACCCTTTCTCTGCTGCAAACACTTCTTCGGTTGGAAGAGATGTTACATTATTTTTAGAATTTGTGAATTTTATTCAATCTTTCATTAGTAGCCTAATTAATTAATCTTTAAAATATGTAGAAAGCCAATTTAAATATTTCAAATGGAATACTGCTTCCAGAAATTTTAACGCCTGTTTTCTAACAAATGCAAACAATTTAAATACATGAAATAGGTATAACAAAGATTCTACTGGATATAATAATTTTTATATTTAGAATTTAAATGTTATGGTATAGAATTATCAGGGGCGGATCCAGGAATTTTTTAAGGGGGGCCCGAAATTTTTTTTGGAGAGTACACATTTCTTTCTTACGCCCCTCCTTCTTCGGGACATGCGACGCAACCAGAAAATGCTGTGAGGGGGGACTAAATATTTTTTCACTACTGAATTCGGCTCATAGAGTGAGTGTATCCCGTGTCTTACCCCTCCCCTCTCCCAATCATACCCGTACTAAAGTCAGGGGAAAACCTAAAATGCCTAAAATCCTACATTTGTTTTGGAAAATGTAGGTTAATTTTTTCACCTCTGAAGAAACTCTGCGGATTGCAAAAGTGACCTAATTTTGCGGTAGGGAGGGGGGTGTTAGGTCCCTCCCAGCCAAGGCTGTTTGCACCATTGCTGCGGGACAGAGTTCACATTTTTTACTTACACCCTTTTTCCTCTAATACAGTGGTTAAAGTGAAAATTGAGAGCTAGTGAAACGATCAATATTTTTCAGGCCCCTCCTTCCATAATATTGGGCTCCTAGTATATCAAATATGGGCCCCTATTGGGGCCCATATTTGAAAAAATCGAGCTAATGGACACTGAGTTCCCTCTCGTACCCCCGCCCCCCCTCCCCCCAACTAGTACCCTTACAAACATATTTACACATCGAAATTGCCATAGAAACAATGAAAATATAGTTTAAAAAAATTATCGGCGGGCCTAAGGGGGGGGTGGGCCCCCCATCCTGGATCCGCCACTGAGAATTAGATATTGGGTAATTGATGACAAGCCATATGGCATAGATAATATAACTCATAATTTTAAACTAGTACTATTTCAAATCAGTTGCAAGTGAATTAAGTTGTCTAATCTAAATAAGTTCTGGGTTGAAGTGATTCAATTTGAACACACCTGGAAATGATGCACCAACCTGAAAAATATGGCATTCCTTCTTAAATAGTATCATGCAATTTCTTTCAATGAAAATTATTTAGGTTGCTTCAATACTTATAACATCCTTAATGGCAAGTCACACTTATTAGCATCGCCTGCAATTTTGATGCTTAAAAACCAGTAGGACTATGTGTTTGCATGAGATGTTAACAATGTTAATTAACTGCGTTAACTATAGGTATTTATAGAAAAATTCAAAAAAGCTATTAATAACTTTTAAAGGCACGCACATTCGTGATTTCATGATAGAATTTTTGCAACAATATTTCTTTAATTAATTATTTTATTAATTTTTTTGATGAAGTACAGGCCTATTTTTCAAATTAAGTTAAAAACATTCCAACTTAGTTTACATTTTCGAATAAAATAGGCCTACTTACCAAATCAGGGCCACCGAAGTAACAGAATGCTGTAGGCCTTACAATACGTAGGCCTTACAATACGTAGGCCTTACAATACGTAGGCCTATTGAGGGATATCGATGGTGACGGGATATAGCGCACTTGGTTTAGTTACGCCCCAATAATCGAAGTTAAGCCACGTCGGCCTCGGTTAGTACTTAGTTGGAAGACCGAGTGTTGACAGCTTCGAATGAATCATCCTAAGGGTGTTGGAAGGTTATTCTTAATCTGCGTCGGTTGCAGTTGATGCGTCATCAAAAGGTAACTATTATGAATAATCATGAAGAGGAAGAAGGAAATGGGCCTTAAGCAAGCATCTTTGCTTCCTGACCCAGTGTTCCATTATATTATGTTAAGCCATAGTATAGATATATAATTAGAATTTGTTTCAATTAATTACCAGTGAAAACTTTTCTCTAGCCTCTTAGTTTTCTGCGTTTCATAATCTGAGTAAGCATGCATAGAATTTAGTAAAATAGTTATTTAATAGATTTAAACAAAAAATTAAGACACACTCTAGAATGTTCTCTTTAAATTAACTTAAATAAGGCTATTGAACGATAAGCACACTATCAGTGAATGCTCTAGCAGTGATTGAAGACAGAATCATTAGGCCAAAGTGACATATTTTTCATTCGCGTAAACTACCCGATCTCCTGATCTTTACTACAATTGACGTGAGATACAGTAATTAAAAAGGACATGAAAATAGGGGATTGACTGATGATATGGTTTGGGACAGGGAGGACTGGAAAAAGTCTATTCGTATCTAGACCCTGGTTAAACTGGAATTTAAGGGAAGAAGAAGATGATGATGATGTTGATGGTGTTAATTACCTGCTCTGGCATGGATGGAGTGGAAGAGACGGAGAAAAAATCCATTGGGATGCTTGGCGACAACCTTGGAGGCAGCGTTGGAGGCAGCGTTGGAGGCAGGGTTGGAGGCAGGGTTGGAGGCAGCGTTGAAGGCAGCATTGGAGGCAGCATTGGAGGCAGCGTTGGATCAGCATTGGAGGCAGCGTAGGAGGCAGAATTGGAGGCAGCGTTGGAGGCAGCGTTGGAGGCAGCGTTGAAGGCAGCATGGGAGGCAGCATGGGAGGAAGCATTGGAGGCAGCGTTGGAGGCAGCATTGGAGGCAGCCTTGGAGGCAGCGTTGGAGACAGGGTTGGGTTTGGGATCCGAGTCCATTCGTCTTTTAGGTTAATACGAGCTTACGTCCCAGGGTCTTTGTCAACTTTTTGTACACGTAAAATATGTTCCAAGAAGTACTTTGAATAACTTTTTAAAGGATTTGCTAACAACACTAGAATTTGGTGTAATGTAGAAAAAGTTAGTAATTATAAATTTAACCAAACATATAGTTCGAGATTTGTCAGGGGAGGTTTTGAACATTATTCAATGTTTTCAGTGGTCCTTAATTTTCTCCCGTAGGATCATTCCAGAATTTGTCATTTGGTCAGAATAAACGAAAAATATAAAACTATAAGCCCATAAGAAAAATAAATAAATAATTTCAAATTGCAGTTTAGGTTATTTACAAATGCAGTACTACAAGAGACTACATGCTTACTCCAAGGCTATAAGCAAGGGGTCAATGGAGTGCTGCACCTACATGTATGTCCTAGTAAAATATAATCCATGGTCCTATGTTCAGGCTATCAGGTCCTTGGGTAATAGAACTTCCACCTTTGAACACTACGGGAGGATTAAGCAAATAGTAACCTGAATTTTTTAATTTTTGAACTGCTTATCTGGATTTTGGAATTTGCACTATTTTGGACCTTCTTTTGGCTCACCGGCTTCAGTTGCTTGGATTTGACTCAATAGTGGTTGATCGATGCATGGACGACAGGCTCGCCAGCAACACTCAAATTTTGTTGTTTTGTTGTGTTATCCTGGTAATTATAATCATAACCAGTGTCCCATACATGTAGCTTCATCTTATACATCAGGGCACATGCTGGTGTTTTCGTGGTCTTTGTGTCCTTTTTCACTTTATCTCAAAGTATTTCTGGTGTACAATTTTACCGAAATGCAGACTAAAAATGTCTATAACTTTAAGGGACTGTCAGAAAATCGAATCAAAGTTCGTCATTTCTCTCGTACTGTGTACAGTGTGTAAGGTCTAGAAATTAGAGTGAACAGGAGCTTTTACTAGGCTATTAGTGGAAATTTTCGCTAGAGAGTTCGAACGAATATGAATATGAGAAGAGATTGAAAATATTCAAATTTTATTAGATCATACAATTTTAAGAGTTTGAGCAATTGAAACGGGTCGCCTCTTAAAATATTCTTATTAGTGGTACATGCGTAAACTGACGTCAAACTAAGCTTTATAAACCCCTAGAGCTCATGAACTATTGATCTATTTATTACTATCCGTAGGAGTGGAATTGTGTAACTGCTTGATATACTAATGTTAAGTCAATATTTAAAGTCAGTTTCCTGCTCGAATGTCAGTGATCACTGGGTTTGAACATTGCACCTACTGATTGACTGTTGAACAACTAGCCAACAAGCCACACCTCAGCCCAATGTTCTGTTGACTTTTAAGAAAAATGTACAAAGTTGTCGAGTGTGTGCCATGAATCGATCCTGCCTTTAAAATTACTCGTTATTCATAATTAAAGTTTTTATTCTTAACGTATCGGAGTCCATCTGGCTTCCTGGTTAATACGAGCTTACGTCCAAGGGTGTTTGCCAACTTTTTGGACACGTATGATATGTTTTAAGAAGTATTTTAATAGATTTTTAAAAGTATTTCCTGGTTAATACGTTTAGACATCACTTGACTGATGCTTTATTACGAGTTGCTGTAGTAATGAGCATGGTTGAGATTCTTTGATTTAGCTGTGAAATTCGACCGACTGGCCTGTTCTGTTAAACTAACGCTATTCAAGTTTGTGAAATGAAATACTTTTTTGAAGTGAAATACTTAGGCTAAACGCATCCTGAGTTATGTACATGTATGCAAGTATGTTGGACTACGTGGAATGGGCTTTGAACACAGGCCATTGGCTTCCGAGACAAATACCCTAACCGTTACCCCATATCCCCTCCATTTAGCTACTATTATTAAATCATTATTTAAAGCATACTAATAAAAATTATTTCACAAAATTCACATCAATTAAACCAGAGAGAAAGTAGGGCGATAATTAATTAATTAATGCGGTATGGTAATCAGTCACTTCAATTTTCACATTCGCTTGGAATATTCTGATTAAATTAACAAAGATAACAAATGTACATAGATTTGGCAACAAAAACAAATAATATTAACGTAAAAATACTGCTACTAAACATATTATACATGTACAATGCGTGTATGTAGGCCAGCATCGAATACATAAATACAGTATAATCCACTGTCCACATTCCATTGACTAGAAATTAATTAGGTAGGCTACTGGCCTAACGTCACTGACACTTTAAAGTTTGTAATATCAATTTACTTAACAAAGAAACTGGCGTTAAATTAATGGATATATACTTGGCGAAAGCACTATTGAATTCATATTAAAATGCAACTTTCAGGGCTACGATCTCGACAACTAATGCAACCTCTAGAAGAACTTGAATGAAATTGTAATGGTTTTAGAAAAATACTGGAATTTAATCAAAATGCGAAGTCGCTTAAAAATGATGTAAAAGAGCATCCACGCTCAGGATTACGAAGACTCGACCGCGGATCAGTAGGTGCGGGGTTCAAATCCTTGGCTCGCCCGTCACTGACATCGCTTTCGAGTGAGGAAACTGACGTTAACTCTAGCTTTACCAGCTTTACTCTGTTTTTCATCTTACCCGTAATATCCTTCTTAGACCTTAAACACGAACTATTAAAATCAATAGGCATTGCTATGTTATATTACACTACCAACTGCCTGAATTTTTGTGCGATGACAACTACAGAATAAATAAATCAATAAATATGTTACAATCTGAGGTCCGATTCCTCGCCATAAGGCAATGTCAGGGAAGCCTCTTGCAGACTCTGCACAAATCTTTTACTGCGACTGTAGGCAACGAAAAATTAATTAGGAAAACAATTACAATTAACTAGTGAAAACACATCAGAAGCCACGTTTACCTTGAGCTAAAGAAGTCTATTTCTTTCTAATCAACTTCCTTGTTGATATGGTACTTTTTACGATCTTAAAGCTGGCAGTAGATAGGAATTTGTACCTTGAAACTGCTATTTGTCATAAAAGGTATAGATACCCAATTAAGTATATTCTCAACACAGATACGTATTTTTAAGACTTCGTGGTATACCCCTCCTCTAATACTCAGGTGCCTTATTCGTTGGAAGTCTAGTTTATACAATTTGCTCTCTCTCTCTTTCTCTCTTTCTAGCTCTCTCTCTGGTTCTCTCTCTCTGGTTCTCACTCGCTCTCTCTCGCTCTCTCTGTCTCTCTCTCTCGCTCTATTTAGTTCTAATAAAACTGATTCTTTAGTACGTACATGAAACTATGTAGACACATATAAATATACATTTTATTACAGTACAAGAAATCTTACAGATAATGTTTATTAATTTTTAACTGGCCAAAAAGTACCATTCTCTTCATCCTCTCATTCTCTGTCTATCTGGCCTAAGCCGGCGTTTTTTGCTAGAAACGAGCAGAAAACAGACGCTAAACTTGGCATCAGCTTTGGCTTTATTTCAGTTTTAGTATTTATTGGCCTATACTTGTGCCATTTCTTGTATGTGTATCCAGGAAAAAGAATAACGACGAATTTTCTTATTTTGTGACTAGTACACGAGCACTCGCATTTAGACTTGGCAATATTTACACATGTATCTCTTTAGGTGACATGGTTGGCGTGCTTGAGCCTATCCCTTAGCGCCGAACTGTGAGCAGGAAACTTTACGCCGTTTATCTGGTTGATTTTACAAAGGCCTTCCTGATGGACTCCTTCCATTTGACCTAGTGACCCAGAGCAAGTCAGCATGTAGCCTTTATCAGACGGAGTCACAAATCCGCTGTCCTGGTGACCTGCCAAGTTGGACGCCATATTGATCGGAGAAGTAACTCTAGGCTTCTCTTTAGAATCAAATGATTTAAGTTTTTCATAATCGGTATAATTAGATTGAAGAACTTCCTGATTCGCTAGGAAATCGTCTAGCAGAGAATTATTGTTCCATTGACTCGGATGATTAACCAGTGCTCTGCTGAAATCACTAGGCGTGGTCTGATTTTGTGCGTCTATATTTAGAATGTCGTCAAAATTGGAATTTCTCACACGTGGGAAACCCTCGACATGGTAATTTTTTTCGGGAATTCCAATTGGCGTGGCGTTTGAGGTAGAAATGCTTAGAGGAGGCAGAGAAGTGAGCTTTTGCAGAGGATCCTCATAGTTCATATGTTGTGGGCTTCCCATAACTCCGACATCTATGGAATTCGATGGCGTTGAAGGCCTACTGTGTAAGCCTCTAGGAGTAGTAGGTCTGCTTTGAGAACCTTTGAAGGTTGAATGTGGAGACACGGCAGAGAGAGGGGCTTTTCCAGGGCTCTTAGGCGGCTTATAGACGACCCGCTCAGAAGCCGGATGTTTACTTTGAAAGCTAAACGCTGACGAGTTGTTTTTCGGAATGGGGGATTGGTTCTGAACTCTGATTGGTTGAAAGTAGGAATTTCCACATGGAGGTAGATTGGTTACTAGACCTGGAGAACAAACCATGCTGGCTCCAGGAAACGAGCTGAATCTTCCACAATCTGGTAAAACATAAATATAAAAAGTAATTTAATTAATTCATAACCAATCAATCAACAATCGATCAATCCATCGCTCACTCACGCAAACAATCTATCAATCACTCCAAACAAGCAATGAGTCAATGAAGCAAATCAATCAAGCAAATCAATCAACCAATCAATCAACCAATAAATAAATAAATAAATTAATGATACAATTAAGCAATGAATAGATCAACCAATCATTTAATCACTCAAACAAATAATCAGTCAATCAATCCATGAACGTAAGATACGGACAGCTTAGAAGTAGTTCGACAATTGGTTTGGTTTGATATATAGTATTTTGCTATATCCTGAATTGGGTAATTCTTTATGTATAATGAAATCCCTTCGAATGTTTATGCGAAACTGATGACGGCCGTGATGCTTAGAGGCCCCTACCTGTTATGACATACCGAATAATTTTACTATCATAAATGGGGATCTGTTAAGCCAATTATGATAGTGTTGGGTAAGATGGATTTTAAGCATATTAGAGTTACGCTTATGTTTAATTTCTTTAGAAACAGCCTAAATAGAGTTAGTAGAAATATAATTTTAAAGCACTTTGTAACTAGACATGTACTCAAGGAACTAGATAAACTGTTTGATTGTTTTAGATTGCCTATAAATTGGTCGATGGTTCTGGACAATAGAGTGTCTTATGGTAGAAGCGGGTATTTAATTTACGAAGCGTTTAATGCTAGTGCCCGTGTTGTGCTCGGGTGTGGTTGGACCACTGCAGAATATGGCAACCACAAACAATCTGCTGCGTGTATGTGCGACTAAGGCAGGAACTGAGGATGGCAAAAGGGGATCCACCTCACCATGAAATAGTTTCCCCCAGGATTAAATGGTAATTAATCTATCTAACTGAAGAAGGCAACGGGAAATCACCTCAGAAGCCATACTTTTCCCAAGCTATAGGCTGCATAAGGTATGGATAAAGAAAAAACTTTGTGAAGGGATTAACTTGTTGATCTAAGAAGTGCTCTTATGGAGCGAGAAAGC
The DNA here is from genome assembly GCA_905160935.1 of Enchytraeus crypticus. Lineage (NCBI taxonomy): Eukaryota > Metazoa > Annelida > Clitellata > Enchytraeida > Enchytraeidae > Enchytraeus > Enchytraeus crypticus. The sequence goes on along the minus strand of CAJHZI010000741.1, from coordinate 912,876 downwards.
AGACTTTGAGTTTGAATATGTTCCTTGAACCTGCCACTTGGCAGTGCAGTGAAGAAGATATCTAAGTTTCTTATAATGCATTTTGATTTTTCTATGATCGTATGTGTTTTGTGTATGTGTGTGTATATGTGTATGTGTAATATATCTTGATCCTCTTTGCTTTTGACGAATAAAGAAATGAATAATATTTACTACTGCAAAGTAATGTAATCCTCGTACGACTTAAGGAAAAATAATATAATTATTCTAGAAAATGGATTCTTATTTCATAAAAATTTAGGTCTGCTCTTAATCGCAAAATTTCTAAAAAAACGAATTGCCTTAGTTCTACAGTAAAAGATACATCACATTAAATATTATATTAGGGGCTATAACAAACCGATCTGATGTTTGGGTAGATCTGATTGGTCAGTTTCCAAAGTAAACCCGCTGTCCGTAGACGAATCAGCGAACTCGTAGTCGTTGTCATCAGTGCGATATACGTCGCCATGGTAACTGTTGCTAACGAAATCATCATTGTCATGGATATCAAAACTGCGATAGGTATGAGAATTATCGTACTGATTGACGGCACTGTGAAGATTAAATTTCTGATTCGCGTTACTTTGGATACCGTTGCCATGGTGCCGATTGTCACGTAATGTTTCATCATCTTTGAAACCAAACGCTGCTGGATCGTTTCGCAGCTCAGTCAGAAGTTTCATCTGTTAGTAAATACGACATATATGTACAAGTTAGTTTTAGTACACTCATTCCTATAGTGTGTTCTGCTAAAATAACAATAGAAGGTAAGACCTCTCTATTTCCACTAAGAGTCTGTTTTGGATCGAAGGAGGGACACCTAGTTGAACCGTCAGCTGATCTCATCACAGAGTGCAAATCATTAGGAACCACTACACAGCCAATAAGATTTATGTGGAAATACGGATCCTCACATTATTTCTCATTGCTTTCGTTATCTTCTGCTTAACGCAGACTCAAATATTATTAACTGTATAGTGTAGAGTATTCAGCCGTGGATTTGCTTGCTAGATTTGGATTTTGACTATCATCAGTTCTGACAATCACGTTGTAGTCAAGGACGTGATAATCCGAAGGCAAATCGTGTATTTCTATTAGTACAAAATGAGTTTTAAAAGAACAAAATTATGTTGTCTCTGTAAATTTTAAATTTCACAAACCGACATGCATCGTTTCATACGAGCTTACTAATGCATCTACTGAGGAAATCAATGAGAAATCACATCGGAAATGATATATTTTAAAACTAAAGGTGGCCAGAAGTAAAGGTTGTGCACTTACCATATATGGCTGGAAATTTTTATCACTCTGTTAAATAATTTCTACATTCAATAATCAAAATTGCAACTGAATTTAACCTTTAGACAATTCCTACAAAGAGGAAAGGAAAGTTTTCACTTACAAAGGACTTAAGAAACTTAGAAATTCTGCAGGCATCAAGTGATGCATGCAGAATTTCCTTAGTTTGATCTTAAAGATCAAAACAGCACTATATCGAGTCTACACTTCGTTTAAAATGTGACAAAACTATTGCTTGAATTTAGGAAGGAAACCACAACACAAATTTAAATAGAGTAATAAAGCATGGCACCTCTAAGGTGGAGAGAGCGAGGGGCGGTGGAAGAATCATATCCTCCTGATTGGACGCAGCTCCAGATATGTCGCAGCTGTTCATCTGTTGTTGTTGCCGTTGCCTATGTTGTTGTTGTTGTTGCTTCAAAAGTAGCTCCTGCTTTGTTGTAAGAGGTTCCTGCGAGTAGAAATTGCCCTTAGATTTCTACACAATATTAAACCAGTCAGCTATAATTAGATATGGAGAGACGTATAATGATAAATGAAAAATTTCAAATCTAATTTCATATTAAGTGCCATTTCTTTTATGCAAATCCTGTAAAGATGAAGACTTAGTCACGAGTTACGCAAATAAGCTATAGGTATAAAAAGTTGTAAGTTATAACATGATTAACGCTCTCTCCCACTTTGTGCACTGCCTACTGGCAGGTCCATTGTATATAACACCTCCACTCTTTTCTGTTTTCCGCTTTCCTATTCATGTCCTCATATGAGTGGATCTTTTAGTAATCTAACATTCCTTATCTACACCTGCTTTTGCCTCTATTTCCTTCCACTCTGCCTTCTATGACATCTTTGATAGACTTTCCCCCTTAGAATGTGTCCCATCCAACTCTTCTTCCTATTTCTTAATACATTTATTGCTGCAAAATTTTCTAAAATGAATGGAAGAGAAATAGCGGATTGACTGATGATATGGTGTGAGACAGAGACGAGAGGAGAAGGTCTATTCGTATCCCAACCCTGGTTAAACTGGGATTTAAGGGAAGGTGATGACGCTAATAATAATGTATTAGCTATTTTAACGATGCATAATTAACAAACATATTTAATTATATTATATTAATAAATTTAAAAGATATTTCAATGATTTATAGAATACTTATACATTAATTACACTAACTCATCTTCATCAACTTATATTATGTCCGGTCAAAATTTATCTTCCTCTTTCGTTTCACATTTGATAACTGTATATTTGTACCAACTCACTGCAGAACTTATTAATGTTTTTTTCTTCCATATAATGATCAGTAATCATTATTCATAAGCAAATATTTGGTTCGAGTGTTTTGAGGGAATGAAGTGCTACGATCTACTAGTCCAGAAAAAAACTACTTTGAAATCATATTTTGGCAATATTTCTGTAAAATTTTCTTCAAAAGAAAGTAATAAATGTTTACTACTCATTGTACTAAATTTGAATAACTGAGGCTCTTTAGCACATAAGCAAGTAGTCTTACCTTGAATGTCCCCGTTGTAGACCCATTACCACCTGACTGTGTGCCGCCAGGTATACTCTTTGTAGACCTCATGCTCTCATACCCTGGTGGAGGGCCCTCTTCGTTACCACCAGTAGCCCCACATTTTAGTTCACCCCCTCTCAGTGTGCTCATTTTCTCGACCTCCCTTTCTTTCTCCTCGCTGGCCTGCCTGCAGTTGTACAGACAGTCCGCGCGCTCAGCCCGCTCTACGCCTTGCCTACTCCCCTGACCGCGCCTACGGCAGCAGACCAGGCATACAACACACAGCAGCACAACCAGTACCAAAAGGAGAGAACCGGTTACAACCAGTAATAACCAGTTGTCGCGCATAAACCCAATCGGATTTTTGAATATGTCTGATATACCACCGCTGTAATGATAGGCAATGGAAGAGTCTATTACAATTATGAAGTCAACGCTGGAGTGTTGCACCCTCTCTTTAGATCTAACTTTTCCGGAAGTTAAACCGTCAGAATTTTGACTGACGCCATCGCTATGCTTTCCAGATAAGGAAGAATTATTATTTGCAGCCCGTTTTGAATATCGGTTGGGTCTATTTAATTGAGGGGAATTAAACGTATGAAGAGTGCCCCGGTAATAGGCGTCATCAAGTTGATAATCCACGTGACCGTCCGATATAATACTCGAATTTTTGCTAAAATTACCATGTAACATTTCTAATAGTGCGACATCTCGTAGTGAAAGACTATTTTCTGGAATGAGATCTCGAACGTGAGTTTCATTTGCAACTGTAGATCTCGTTTTAAGCTTTTTATGAACAGATTTCCCAGTATCGTGAACAATGTAATCTTGTGAAACTCCAGTCAGACCAGTTCCATCTCTGCTGCTGATGGCATACCGATCTTCTGGCACCTCCCTTGCTCTTTCAAAACCATCTCTACCCACTAGATCAACGTTCATTCCTGCCATATCATATACCGTCAGTTTCAGACGATGTTTCTCACGCGCAATTCCAGAGAGATCCCGCCTTACGGAGACTTGGCCGGAAGTAGAATTAATGGCGAATAGTCCGGCCTCGTTTCCGCTTGTGAGAAAGTAAGCAAGTTGAGCGTTGTTACCGGCGTCTGCGTCAGTTGCTTCAGCGTCGAGTATGATATACCCTACAGGAGACTGGCTTGAGACATAGAAGGTGTTATTCGATGGTTCGGAAGGATGCGAGATCACCGGTGGGTTATCATTCTCATCCAAAATCTCAACTTGGATTGGAATCTCGCTCCTCAGTGATCTACTTTTGTCGTCCACAACGACAACGGAGAACTCGTATTGAACCTGAGCAACTCCTGATCTTTTTCGATTACTGCTTTCATCTTCCGCATCAGTCAACACTCGCGTCTGAACGAGCCCGTGGTCGTCAACGTAAATAGGTCGCTCTCGATCCAAGGCGACCTTTGCTATAATCTTTCCAGATCTAGGATCAACGGCAAACAGCGCAGCTATTCCTCGCGTTTTGTAGTCTAGGAGGTCAAAAGTGAATGAATTAAACGGATTAGAATCCAGATCCTCAGCTGAGACAAATCCAACAAGAGTTCCCGGTTGGTTGTTTTCCAGTAACCTAAATCTGTAATGGCTTACAGGAAATTTTGGTTCTTCATCATTAACGTCGGCTATGTTGATGGTTACAGACGCAGTAGAAGATAGTCTTATAACTTGAGACTTAGATGAACTGCCGGAAGGATCGGATTCTACAGCATCAGGACTTCCGCCGTCTAAAGCTTGAACGGTAAAGAAAATTGATTTTACCTTTTCGTAATCAATGAGAGAGGCGGCTCTAATCACCCCAGTGCGTTTCTCTATGGAAATCAAGTCGCCGACGTCTTCTAGGATGGAGTAGGTGATCTCGGCATTTGACCCCGAATCAGCATCAGTGGCTCGCAGCCTCATCAGGGACGCACCCGTGGGTTGATTTTCCTCAACGGTGAGCTCATAAGATGACGACACGAACTGAGGTGGATTATCGTTGACGTCTTCCACAAGAACTGAGATCTTGGTTCTATTCTTCTGCGGTTCCTTACCCCCATCAGAGCATTCGATGGAGACATCATAGGCGTTCCTGTTGCCCTCGTGATCTAGTTCCACTCTTGTGTTGAGCTTATATTGACCCGGCACGAGTTGTATCAAATCAAAATCATCTGTCTGGGAGGTGACTTTGCAAGCCACTTCGGCGTTCTTTCCTGAGTCAGCATCAGTGACGTAGAGGTGGGCGATGAACGACCCTGACTTTGAGTTCTCAGTCACTCTGGCCTCGTATTGAGACACAATATCCAGCCCTTCGAGACTGTGTTGATCGCTTGAAGTAACCATATGTGGTTGAGACTCCCCGTTGACTGTAGTGACGGACAACTGAGGGGCATTATCATTCACATCCTCTACATTAATGATCAAAGTCTGTTTGCCCGTCATTGGTTCAGACCCGCCGTCAACAGCTGTGACTTCTAATCTATAAGATTTCTCTCTTTCATAATCAAGCGCCTGCGTGAGAGTGATGTAGCCATTCGTACGATTAACACTGAATGTGTTTCCGTGGAGGAGTTCAGACTGAGGTGAGAGATAGTAGGAGATGCGGGCATTGGCACCGTGATCCAGATCTGTGGCTGAGAGCTCGTGAAGAGGTTCACCAAGCGGTTGATCCTCTCGGACTCTGACGTTAATGTTGGCGTCAGAAAACACTGGCGCGTGATCATTGGCATCTTCTACGCTAACTAGAATTACAGTTGTGCCTGTTAAAGAAGCTCCACCTATTCCACCCACCATGGACTTTATAGGCTTTCCAAAAGCCGAGTTAATTGTTAATCCGTTTCCATCTGAATTTTCGTCTTCTTTTCCACTGTTTGAGTCTATTGCTTCTAAAGATATAGCATATGGAACGGGATCCATCTTCAGCGAAGACATCAGAACCAGATGTGGAACAGGCTGCCCTTGCGATCCTCTGGTAACCTTTAGCTGAAACTCCGCGAATGTCGACTTTATACGGTAATCTTTCACGCCAAATTCAGGTGTGTCATCGTCAGTGGCGACGGGTAGCGGTACACTGTAACCCGGCCTGGCTGCCTCTGAGATCCTCACGTCATACTGATGTTGAAGAAACTTCGGAGGATTATCATTTATATCCAAAATATTTATCGACAATGCTACTACTGAGTCCAACTGAAAACCTCTGACTATACCAACGCTGATGTCCACCGTGCATGCTGAGTGCTTGCTGGGACAATAGGTTTCTCTGTCTATTCTAATCGGCGACGTCTTAACTATCCCAGTCTCCTGGTCTAGTACAAATATGGAAAGATTCTGATTTGGCTTTGGGAGGAATTTGAAAATTGCTCCATCAGGGAGGTGACTGCCCCCAGCTTGTGTAGCCTCCCTGAGTTCCTCCCTGAGATTGCCGATGATTGCGTACGGCTGTGGTTCCTCGACAAGATTCCAGCGTATTGTGGGACTACTTCCTGTCGTCAAATTGGAACGTCCCGGAAGTAGTAAAGATATGAAAACAGTTATAATAATGTTTAAAGTATTCATGGTGATATTTTGAAGCATTGATGTAGGGGATGTACTGCTAGAGAATTTGAGTAATTTGAATTAAGTCTTCGTTCATTTTAATTCACTGTTATCCAAGTAGCAACTATAAATTATAGAATATTTGTATTCTGTTTCTTTTCTGATAGAATAGAATGCAAGTGAGTCAGACGGATGTCTCTCTTGTACGGTTCCGAAATCTGAATGAGTTCCATCACTGAATCAAATTACGCGTTTAAATCCTGTAAGCAAAATGCATAAAATATTTATGTCGAAGGTCGACCAACTGACTCGAATTTTAGGATATGTCTATCACTAAAAGAATTTTAATGTCTAGATTTACGCAACATTATAAAGTGTACTAGATATAATTGATAAATTAAAATGTACTACTAAAAACTAAAGTTATCTAAAATTAATTAAATATACTAAAAAGTGACACCATTCATTTACTATGTTACCATCAGGCTTGCACCTAAAAGACTCGAATGTAAGCAATGACATTATGAGTGATGGAAGTAACTATGTGTCTATTCCTTCGCTCTCGGAAATTGTTACTTGCATTACATGTGCTTTTAAAAATCGCTATGTATATTGTCTGGAGCCAGTGGCAAGGTCGGTAAGATACTCGACCGCAGATCAGTATGTGCGGAGTTCAAATCCTGGGCTCGCCCGTCACTGACGTCACTTTCGAATGAGGAAACCGACGTTAACCTGAGCTTTACCAGCTTTGCTATAATAGTATACTGTAGTTTTACTATTACGGTGTATTGCCATTACTGTTCTAGTTGTTCCAGTAGATTGATATTACTATTCTAGTCTTGTTATTACTATTCTAGTATATGTATATTTTCATTGCTATTTTGTTATATTGTTAGAACTATTCTCTCCATTGTCATTACTGTTCTACATGTAGTATGTTGTTATTACTATTCAACTATACTATTATTAACCGTACTATTCTAGTATATTGTTATTAAAGTGCTAGTATATTGCTACTAGTATTCAACTATATTGTTATTACTAAAGTCTATTCGAAAATAAATAAATAATTAAAAATAAATAACAAATTGCTATATGTATTCCAGTATCTCCATATTATTATTATATTACATTGTTATTATATTGTTACTACTATTCTACTCTATTTTTATTAGAATCGTAATCGAATTCAATGTTCCCACCGAGAATCTTAGTTAGAGACTTCAAAACTAAAATATTTTATAAGCAGTATAACATTATCGCAACACATTTATGAACATATCGAAGAGTAAGTTAGATCCAAGGCTGTACAAGTCCTTTAAGCACAGCAAGGGTGTTAGCATCAGAGGACGAGCCGGGCTGGGGTTTCAACATCTGCCCAGGCTCTCGGCACGTAGGAGGTTAATTAGGCTCAAGGGCCAAACCCCTAATGATGATTCAATAGCTGAAAGCTATAGAGGTCCCAGTGGAGATACAAATAATTGACCTTCTGTTTCCACTACAACCCACAGCCGATAAACCGGCTAAAACATGGACATTGCATGAAAGAAACAATTTCTCAAATTGATTTTTCAAACAGATTTGAAGACAAAATTAATTAGATCAATTGATTCAAATAATTCTGAACAAAATTTATTGCGTTAAAATAATAATTTAATTTAATTATTTGCATATATTGATCGTTTGTGGAATTCGCTGTAAAATTGCACTGATATATTTCTGCTATATATTATTTTCATATTATTATGCACAGATAGAGTTGAAAAGTAGTAAAGGTATTAATGATTATTCTCTGCCGTTTTCATTGTAGGCCTAATTTGCTATGCAGTTACCATTATACCTGTTCGGACCATAATACCTGTTAAAGTGAACCAATTCGTTCATCGTTAGTAGATTCAGTGATCAGTGAAACTGTACAGATTTCCATTTAAAGTAACAAATCGTCACTTTTAATAAGCAGTCTACAGACTAGTATAGAGTTTACGCTGTAGATTTTTCATCGAAATGGTCTATAGTTCGACAACAGAGTCCAGGCAATAAAGTCCAAATGCATTTCTGCAGTTGATAGAAATTAATTAACTTAAATTAGCTCCCTTGATTATAATTGACCTCTTAACGTACAATTTTGATGTTCTATAGGCTCGGTTGGACAGTGTTAGATAGAGCATTGCTTCATCGAAAGAAGAATAACCAGAAGAGACTCTCAAGTCTTTCTTAATCGATCCATTGCAATTATTAAATAATGCATTGTACGAATTGATCTGATTATTATATAGGCCTACTGCTGTAGTTTTCCGGGGGATCAGGAAAATTAAGAGTAAATAAGCTGAAAACTTTACAAGCATTTCGTTAAAACGACACAGAAGAAGGCCATCAAAAATCATTTAAGAAGTCACTTTCTTCAACTTCCCCAGTTTTATATAGGTATACAGTATTAGAAAATATATTTTTCCAAGCTAAAGCCATATTAATATTTTGTTAAGGCGTATCTTACGTAGCTCACTGGAGCTAAAGCTGGTAAAGCTAAGGTTAACGTCAGTTTCCTCACTCGAAAGCGATGTCAGTGACGGGCGATCCCAGGATTTGAAGCCCGCACCTACTGATCCGCGGTCGAGTATCTTACCGACTTCGCCATTGGCTGGAGCCAATGGCGAAGTCGGTGCGGGGATTGGAGAAAGAACATTGGAGAAAGAACAATACTAAACAAGATGATAGAGTTAATGAATATTAGGCTTGCAGCGTACTGTAAATTCGTTGATGAAACGATGGAAGTTTGTGGTATAGATTTATAAAGAACAGATTTAAAATATCCTGACCAGGTTCAAGTAAGTATTGCTGCCTACAATCACCTGAGAAGTGCACTGGAGTGTGGGAGTGCTGATAAGTGCAGTGCACTGGAAAGTGGGGTGCTGAGAAGTTCAGTGCACTGGAGTGTGGGAGTGCTGAGAAGTGCAGTGCACTGGAGTGTGGGAGTGCTGAGAAGTGCAGTACACTGGACTGCGAGAGTGCTGAGAAGTGCAGTGCACTGGAGTGCGAGAGTGCTGAGAAGTGCAGTGCACTGGAGTGTGGGAGTGGAAGATCCGTGCACATCGGTTCAGGGTGTCGGTGGTTTGAATGTATTCCAATGTGAAAGTGAGATGGGGTCAAATGTGACCCAACCGATTCAACTCTTTGCTTGAGCGGATTCTTTTAGATCTGGATGATTTCAGTTGCTTGGATTGGACTCAAAAAATTGTGATCCACTATTCTGTCCAGCCAGTAATGGTTGGCTCTTCAACTTAACCCTCCAAATAAACTGATCGGATAACAAACTGAAAATTAAACGCTTCAATGGTTCATTTGTTTACTACTTTAGACCTAGCCTGTGGTATATCGGTAAGATGTTCGACTGCGAATCAATAGAGTCAGGGTTCGGATATACTGTACATCGTTTTTCCCGTCACTGACTTGATTCAAGGATACCGAACTGACAGTAAGCTTAACTTTTACAAATGGATATAATCATCATCATAAAATCTTCCCTTGAATCACTGTTTAACTAGTGTCGGGATACGAATATAATACAATACATTAAATACAATACAATTGGATATAATGCTCATAAATAATCGTAATCGACTACTAAATTCCAAACTTAGTCGTCGTGAATAAATATTTTGGCTGCATAAGACATCATAATTTCTCGTAAAGGGAAGCCCTAACTGCTCCCATGTAAGCGTCACTTTGTATATCGGGTCGTGGGGCTGCGACAATGATTGCAGTGCTGACAATAAGATTGATTGCAGCCTCGATCTTCAGCCAACCCCCTTCCTACACCTCCTACCCCTCTTACCCCTCCTATCCCACTCCATATCTAGTTCAAGTATTCACTTTAAGATCAGCGAGTAGACAGATGCTGAACTGTATAGGTGCCATAGGTGGACTCAATGTCATGGATTTCAAGAAAAAATTGCGTTAATTAATTTTTTTAAGTTTAATTATATTGCTTCATTAAGGAAATGTTTTCTTAACTTCCATAACTGTGTACAAGGTTACCTTGATTTCCAGATAATAGTATTTTAAGATTATTTTCTGAAAGAGATACTTCACATTTGATAGCTTTCTAGGTACACATTTAACCTATATCACAAGTGTTGAGATCTTCCTGCGAGGCAAACATAGAAAATATTATTTCTAAACAATTTCCACCAATGTCTATATTAATTTCAAACTTAACTATATCAATCCGAATCGTACGTAATATAATCGCCCATCCAAATTTTACGAATACTCTCCCAATTTAACCAATTGAAAATCAATCAATCAGTCAGTCAATAATGCAACAAATCATTCAGCCACTCAATTATTCAGTTTAAGCCACGCCTCCAGCGAACATATGATATGATATGTCGTAGGTCTCAGATACCTAATACCTGTGGCATTGAGAGAGCGGCAGTAGCTCATTCTTAATATTAATGGAAATAGCACATTCTTGCTGCGGATTGTAGCTGTTTGCTGCTGCTTGTTGATGTTTGCTGCTTGCAGATGCTTATTTATACTTGTTAAAGAGTGCGTATGCTTGTCTATGTTTGCTTAGACTTTCAGTGTAACTTACTAATGCTTGCATATGATTTTTAATGCTGTTTGCTACTTGCTACAGTTTGCTTATTATTGCTACTTGCTGCTATGCCGCTGCTTGTTGCTGCATTCTGCAGCTTGCTCCTGCTTGCTGCTGCTTGAAAATTAGCAGAACGGATACCGATTACCACTCAATTCAAACAACTTGAAACGTTTCAAGAGTCATGACGAAAGTAATTTATAAAAGCAATAACATGTGCCAAGAAATCACGCCAAAATATTGACTAACTTGGTAGATTTACTGAAAGAGATACAGCTGATTCATTACTTAATATTGTATATTAGTTACAGCTGGATTAAGTAGCTTTTTGTTGTCATGGTTAATATTTAATTCTGTAGAAGAAGCAAAAGTTGCAGTCTATAAAAAATTAGACTACTCCGGGCTACTCTTAGTGGTGCCTATTCCTGCTAATGCAGTCAGCTAATGAATGGACTTATCAACTCTGAATTCTTGATCAAGTTCTTGATAAGATTCCTCACTTCACATCTTTATCGCAAAACTTCTCCCTCTCTTTCTCGCTCTCTCCTTCTTTCTTTATTTCCCACTCCACTACTTCTCTCTTTCTTTCTCTTCCTTTCTTTTCAGATAAGAAAGCTTTCGAGAAATCCCTCTCTGATAAACCAGTCTAAAGTAGAACCTCTTGAAGATAAGAACTGACAACAACTGTTTAAGCAGATGTTTAGAGGCAGCCACGTTGTCTTCAATGCATTTCCTCGCGATTAGCAGGCGAATGATTCCCAATCTCTAACTATGCAATCCTTTGGTTTAATACAATCACGACTAACGCACATGTTTCACTCTTTTGCGCGATGTGCTGTTTGTAGAACACGAATAAATCTACATGTACACTTTAGATATCGTAGAGTCTAGCTATACACAACTTCTGACGCAAGGCTACATTTCGAAAAACCGCTTTCACATTTGAACAAGAAATTGAGTTCGTAAAATCCATACAATTCTCGGGATTTGGACTAAAATCGCTTCTATCACACTTGACACGTGAGACGTATAAGATATCTCTAGCGGCCAGACTAAAGTAAAGCTGCACAGCTGATATTAACGTAAATTTCATCTCTTGAATGCGATATCAGTGGCGGGAGAGCCCATGATTTGAACCCCGCACATGCTGATTAGTATTAGGATATCTTACCGACATCGCTGCTAGCTCCAGCCTATTCACTAGAGTTTGCAACATAAATATGGTCTTACCACAAATATTGCAGTCTATGCCCTATGTTTATAATTGTAACTTCATCCGACATTGCTTTCACCGAGAAATCAATAACTGTTAACACAAGAGCGTGATAAATTTAACGTCCGGTTCTTCAGCAGCATGCGATGTCAGGGGCGTAATATAGAAGTCGCTAAATTTCGTCATCATCAAGTTAAAGTTTATATGTAGGACTGTTGAGTAGCAAGTTGTCATCTCTCTCTTAGTGCACTGCCCACTGGCAGGTCCATGGCATATGACGCCTACACTCTTATCTGTCTTACGTTTCCTCTTCATGTCCACATACGAGTGTAACTGTAAATCATCTAACATGATATACCATTATTCTTGGGAGTTCTGCTTCTGACGAGGTGGGCCCCCTATGCCTTCTTCTGCTTCGACTAACATTTACTGAGCAGGGGCGTCACTCGAATACTACAAATACTACAATGTACTACATTGAAGTACACTACTGGAGTTACCGTCTAAGCTACACTTAACATCATTTGATCGATGCTGCATTCAGGGAACGAAACGAACAGTAAATCCGGATCTATATCTTATTCCTGTAGTCTCAGTTACAGTGGATCATGGATCATCTACAGCATGATCCATTGATTCCGGATGTATAGCTGACTTCATTCTTCCTCTATGCCTCTAATGTCACTGTAGATTTATGGCTGCTAAAACATTCATAACTTTAACTCATTTCTCTGGCTCTTCACTACATCCTTTTCTTTATTTATATTGAAAAATTACACACATACTTATATATATATATATATATACATGTATATATATAATATTACGTATATATTATTTTCTATATATATATATATTATATTACTATATTATATACTGTATATATATATATATATATATATATATATATATATATATATGCTATATATATATAAATATGTTGCATATATATATATATATATATATATTTATAAATACATATATATATATATATATATATATATATATATATATATGTTTTATATATATACACTGTATATCGCAGACCACACCATCAGAATTGATATCTATTCTATTTCTCATCATAATGCTTCCTGATTGGGTTTAACTGTATGTTAGAGATAGCGTTCTCAATTACATTTCTATCTTATTCTCTTTCACTATGAAGCTACTTTAATTATCTGAATTATCTAAAGTTAATAGTATGTTGATATTAACCAGAGCCCCAAAATTACGTAAAGAAAAACTATAACAGCAACAACAATAGCAATTAGAGTGCTACAGTCATCTATGACAACATCGATCACAATTGAGAAAATTCAAAGCCGGCCAGCAAAAAGAAGGTCCAAAAAACCAAAATCCAAAAAATCAGTCAAAGATAAATGGAATGAAAGAAAAGGAAGTTGACGCAAAAGCTAAATTTAATTTCCGTTTCCTGTCTAAAGAGCATATCAGTGATGGGACGCATGTTCACTGGATTGGAATCTTCACCTACTGATCCTGAACCGGACAATTTATCAACTTGTTAACGGCTCAGCTCAACGTAATTCAACGTTTACAGTTTATCTAAACTTATCTAAAGATAAGTTTAGATAAACTGAAGTCGGTAAGACACTCGACCGCGGATCAGTATGTGTAGGGTTTAAATCCTGGGGTCACCCGCCACTGAGATCGCTTTCGAGTGAGGAAACTGACGTTAACCTTATCTTTTTAGTTTTTTTACCTTTTTACCTACTGATCCTGAATCGGACAATTTATCAACTTGTTAACGGCTTAGCTCAACGTAATTCAACGTTTGTAGTTATACTGTAATATATATATAAGGATATATAATGTTCCATTCGTATAATTTCTTAATCAATCCTTCCATCAATCCACTTCCAATTCATTCCAGTTATCTCTTCATCACAGGTCTTAACTCAGGAACAACCCTGTCCTCTTTCCACCCGTCCCCTCAACATTTCCTCTTGGGACGCCTGATGAACATACCCCCAGTGCCTCTTGCTTTCTTTGCAAAACAAATATCCTCATGCTCTTATTGTCTCTGTTTGCTTACTGGTATATACATCTGTAGATCTGTTTACTTGAAAATTTCAATTCCACAATGTAACATAATTTTCCTGAAAGCAATATAAATTTTCCTTCGCCTAAATTATTTTGTTTGATTGCTGCTTATCAATATTCTTCATGTTTTATGCGGGCTTTGCACTAGCTAAATGTGTAGGCCTGAGATAAAGGTTTGGGGCTTCAAATTTACAGTTTCGGTTTTCCCTAACTCATTTCCTCCTTCCTGTTATTGTTTCCGTTAGCTAACCATAACCTCTTAGAATATGTCAAATGCAGTTCTCTTTCTCTTTCTTAAAATATTTCGAATTATAATATTTAATGCGATATTATACTTCAATTTAATTTAAATATAAAGTCTGAATAATCAAGGGGTTAGCAAAATAATATGTCATCCAAGGAGTGCAGATGATGAATAAAACTGATGAAATCCTGTGGATACTTAGGTCTCAAGCATTTCATAAAAATACCAACAATACTTAACAATTAGGAAAAAAATATGCTTAAAGTTTCAATAGCTATTGCAAAAAGCGAACGTCTTTACATTGCACTACCTCCATTTGTAATTTTTCTTCCACGCTATTTCCTAATAAGAATTCACGCTACTTGTCATGATAGATTGCCCTGTTTATTTCTTTATTAAATATATCAATCATGGATTAGATTAATATACCAACCATGGATTATTAGCACTAGCAAGCGGACCAAACATAATTAGGAATATTTGTTAACATACACTTCAATTGAATATCGGATTTTAACTTTCTCTTTAATGATCCATTGCACGAATCTACATTTAATTGAGCTTTTCGTCAGCTCTATATAAAATATCTGTTATACACGTATAATTTACAATTTTTCTTGTGAATACATCTTTATTTTCTTAGCAGAATATTAAGTTGGCCATTTTTCTAAGATGCGACCAAGTATGAGCTGAAGCCATACTTGACAAAGTCTTCTTGGTGTGAATTACGTATCCATGGAACTCATTAGAATTACGAGGATCGAATTAGCAAATGCGAATAAGAGTACATGCCGTGGATCTACCGTAATACATGGTAATAAAACCAAACAGAGAATAATAAATTTAGTATAACCTACGCGCATAGTTCATGAGAATTGTACTTAGAGATTGTATTTTTATATTTAATAAATTTAAATACCATATATTGACAGACAAAAGTCTGTTAATGGTGGAATATGTGCACTAAAAAGGAAAGATATGAACGGGCAAATACACGTAAAGAATAAAGATTGACATGAGAGTAAAAACGAGAAGGAATTTCTGTTCCAGTAGCAGAATGTCCGGGAGAAACTTCCGGTAGACACGGAGTCCGACAGTCACTGATCCTAATTGAGATTAAACGATTTAAAGACCGACTTACTGCGTCCTACCTCGATACTATCTGGTTCAAAGATATTTTACTAAAGGAATTCTTAAAGATATTCGTACACGATAACGTCACGAGATTTGAAGTTGTTGAAACGCTTTCAAAGGTTAGGGCAGATCCTGGCTGAAGCCATTGGCGATGTCGATAAGATACTCGACCGCGGATCAGTATGTGCGGGTTTAAAATCCTGGGCTCGCCCGTCACTGACATCGATTTCGAGTGAGGAAACTGACGTTAACATTAGCTTTATCAGCTTTTTATATTTTTTGGAATAATATTTCTTATTTCTAATTATTATAATGTAATTACTTTTTAAGCATCTAATGGCTTGAATTGTAATATTCTGATTACTCTGATGTATATAAGTAGTGATAATTGCTTTAAACCAAATAATCGATTCCTCGCAGCAACCAATCATTTGAGAATGCATTATACTACAGCGTCACCCGGAAAATGGCGTTAAGTTGTCCAACGTTGGATCAGTAGGATTAAGATTTAAATTTCAAATATAATACTCTCCCGATCACTGGCATACTTTCGAGACAGGAAACTGACGTTAAACTTGGGCTTGGTTTTAGCTCACGATAATAATAATAATAAATGTTTAACGTCCGTTTCCTCATCCAAGGATGATGTCAGGGTCGTCCCCACAGCACACATCACTACAGATCAATTCACCCAAACCAATCTGCAAAAGAAATGGGCTGAGGAGAAATAAGGTCCTAAAAGATAAGAAGATGTCGTTAAGTTCTCTAACTGTGAACCAGTAGGGGTAAAGTTCAAATACAAATATTATTTTCCCCAGGTCACTGACATACTTTCATGACGGGAAATTGACGTCACACTTGGACGTGGATTTAGCTCATGGTAGAATTTAGTGGCCTATGCTCACCAGATGGACCAAAGATCATTTCACCAACCTCCATTAGAATATGGTCAGAATCTGCAAGAAGGGTATTCGAGATCAGAAACTGACTCACAGTCATTAAATAAAATAGATCTATAAATAAAGTACTGCTATTTCTAATTACATGTATTACACTGTAATCAGTTTTTAAAAATTTCCTTAGAGTTTCAGTCATGACAGACTCATGTGTTTGCTTAAGTTGCGCTTTTTGTATTTTTTCGCTATATCTTTCTTTACAGAATTATTGCTATCTTTTGCTGAATAAACCGTATGAGACAATTCATTGCATTGTAGTCAATGCGGATTAAGAACAACCGTTCGACACCCTGGGGTGTTTATTCAGACCTGTCAGGGCTCGGTTTTGCAAGATGGTCACCCATCGAAGTAATCACCGTGATCCAAGTTGCTTGATTTCGTTTATTAAAGCATATGCCAAAACAAGTGCTCTTTACCACTCTCCGTATTAATTAATTACATATGGAGCATGAATATCTTATACTTATGTCACAGAGATTGAAGTCAAAGAGACTGAAGTCACGGAGACTGAAGTTACTGAAACTGAAGTCACGGAGACTGAAGTCGAAGAGACTGAAGTTACTGGGACTGAAGTCACGGGGACAGAAATTAAGGAGATTGAAGTCACTTAGACTGTTGTCATAGAGACTGATGTCACTGAGACTGAAGTCATGGAGACTGAAGTTACTGAAACTGATGTCACGACGAAGGATGTCACGACGACTGAAGTCAAAGATACTGAAGTCAAGCATACTGAAGTCACCCAGACTGAAGTCGTCGAGACTGAAGTCGCCTAGACTGAGGTCAGGCAGGCAGAAGTCAGCAAGGCAAAAGTTTGTGAGGCTGAAGTCAGCAAGAGTAAGGCTTAAGTCAGCAAGAGCAAGACTGAAGTCAGCAAGGCTGAAGTCTGTAAGACTGAAGTCTGTGAGGCTGAAGTCTGTGAGACTGAAATCAGCAAGGCTGAAGTTTGGGAGGCTGAAGTCTGTGAGACTGAGGTCTGTCAGACTGAAGTCAGGGAAGCATTAAAGAAGGTCTGATTGTTTGACGAGAGGTACACAATAACTACAGTCGATCAATCTTAATATTCATCTACTGCGCATAGCAGAGTTTCCTGGGGCAAACCCCACTGTGGAATTACAATTCCTACTCCCCGCTCTCGAAGAATGCATGAAGAAAGTTTCTCTCAATTGTTCCGATAAGTGCCAGGTTCAAGGCACATATTCATACTCAGAGTCTGCTTTTACGCTCCATAAAGAGCGCTCTATAGATCAACACTTTAAACCCTTCAAAAAGACTATGCCTTATCCATACCTTATGTAGTCTATAACTTGGGAATATATAGCTTCTCAGGTGGTTTTCCATTTCTTTGCTCAGTTTTTGCTATGTCGACTCTTGCGACACGTTCAGGCAACGGTTAGTCATTGTCTTGGGCATGACATACCAATGGAAACTCGTTAAGTCGCAAAAATAGTGTAAGTTTTAAAATCCCCGAGGATTTTGTTAACTTCCATTTCCTACATGCTTTTTTAAAAATTAAAAGAGGGTTAAAACCTGTGGAATATTGGGCAAAATGTGCGCTCAAATACTGACTCACTTTAGAAAATATCTAGCAGTCTATGCTGCCATTGGTCCCTTGCATTTACTATTGAAAAACCACTAGTCTCTTTCAATAGCAATTAGAGTGGTCTATTTCATTTACTTTCTCATTTAAGCAATATGCATATAACCCTGAAATAAAGAAAATATCTATTAAAATATCTTTTATAATTTATATTAGAAACAGTAAAATATACTTACATTATCTGACTCTGCAAGTGTTGAATGAAATTCAGCGGAAAAGTTTACGGCTTGTGTAAGGCTGCAACCCACGACTTGTATATCTCGCGTCTACAATATTCACGCTTGTAGCAATTCCACTGATCGTTCTACATTCAGAATAACATACATCGAAATAGAGGCACACTATTCGAGGGAATCAATGTGACAAACACACTGAAATACAGTAGCGCTAGATAAGCATTATCTCCTCTCACAAATAAATAACTACTTAGGAAATAAATCATTCACTTGGGGCGCTGTGTCTATACGCCCTCTGGGGAATGCGACTCATGATATAACTTTAGATTACAGAGGATCTCTGGTGACCTGGGAATATATTGGTTAGAAAGAGTGTTTAGAGGTTCAGACAGAGAGGAGATGCGATAGACTATGGATGGAGCAAGCGTCCAAGTCCGTCAACTAATGGGCAACTAGTTTCATATTGTTATCTTCTCTCTCTCTTTCTCTCTCTCTCTCTCTCTCTTAGTGCACTTCCTACTGGCATGTTCACGGTATATAACGACTCCACTTTTCTTTGTCTTCCGCTTTCCTCTTTATTTCCACATATGCACGAGTCTTTAAATCATCTAACATACCTATCCTAGGCCTGCCCCTGCCTCTTTTCCCTTCCATTCTACCTTCTATGACCTCTTTTGGGAAAAAGAGTTGGATAGGTCCTAAGGGGAAGGTCTATTAGCCTATTTCTTAATTTATTTAGGAAGAACAGTTTAGATAAACTTCCCGAGATTACGTATGTTAAATCTTGTTACCGTATGTACGCTTATTTCCCACATAAAGCTAGACCAACCCGCTAATACATTTTCTTGGACGGGATTCCTGGAGTTCAGGGGCGGATCCAGGAATTTTTTAAGAGGGGGCCCAAAATCTTTTTGGGAGTGTACACATTTTTTGCTTATACCACGCCTTCTTCGGGGCATGTGAAGCAACCAGAAAAAAATGCTGTGAGGGAGGGGGGGTGGGAAATTTTTCACTACTTCGCTCGGCTCACAGAGTAAGTGTATTCCAGTATCTTACCGCCCCCCACTCATACCCGTACTAAAGTTTGAGGAAAACCTAAAATGCCTAAAATCCTACATTTGTTTGGAAAAAGTAGGTTAATTTTTTCACCTTCGAAGAAACTCAGCGGATCTGGACGAATTGCAAAAGTGACCTAATTTTGGCGGTAGGGGGCCCTCCCAGCCTTGGCTGCTTGCACCACTACTCCGGGACAGAGTTCACATTTTTACTCAAACCCTTTTCTCCTCTTATACAGTAGTTTATATGAAAATTATGAGCTAGTGAAAAGGTCAACATTTTTCGGGCCCCCCATCCATATATTATACAGGCCTCCTAGTATACCAAATATATGAGCCCCTAGTGGGGTCCTCATTTGAAGAAATTCGAACTATAGTGGAACTGAGTTCCCTTTCGTACCCCCCCCCCCCCCCCAACCACTGCCCTTACAAATATATTTAGGCCTACGCAAACAAATTGTCATAGAAACAATGAAAATATAGTTTAATTTTTTTTTCGGTGGCCTAAGGGGGGGACCCGGCCCAATATCCCAATATCTCAATATCCAGCAATAGCGGATCCAGGGGGCCCCCTGGATCCGCTATTGCTGGAGTTATCATTTGCATCCTTTATTGAATACCCACTCTTGCAATCGGTTTGAATTTGGGTAAAAGTTTTCACTATTGTCGTGGACAACAGTAGCACCCCGGTTGTCTATTATATTGTGTTGTATTCACTGAGTTCTCTCATCGAGACAAATACACGAATATATAAATACGCGATTACACAATACACGAATACACAAATACATATAAACTAGTATACTCGAATACACGAATACACAAATACATATATACTAGTATACTCGAATACACGAATACACAAATACACGATGCAATAAACTTGAAATGAAATCTTAATAATCATAGAATTTGTACAGATCTTGAGAGATTTTATGAGGTTAAATTTAAGTTATGAGACTGCTATCTAGTAGTAAACTACAAAGTGAGGCAAGCTTATTTATATTCCTCTAAATATTGACTTCCCAATAAACTAATATCTATACAATTTCGGTTGATTTTAATTGTTTTTAGTTATTTCCATGTAATGTTGCAATTATAGTTTAAAATTGTTTTGCCTTTATTCCATTTCTATTTGATCGCATGAAATCACAACTGGATTGCAATGGGTTCAGTGGACAAGAGAATGATGTCCATGGGTCTAGACTGACGACCGATGTGGTTGACTGAGTACAAGTCAACAATAATCACGGGTATGCTGCGGATATTAAACCGCTCCGCATGGCTGCACAGGTTAGATGGCATTTTGCAGTCATTGCAATGGACTGTTGATATGACGCTGCTACAGCGATAGCAACAACATTAGTAGCTGCCGCTACCATTATAGCTGCAGCTGCTACTTGGCTTTAGGAAGTACTACGAAAACGAGATATTAGCAAATTTGAACCGTATTTGATCACTAAGAAAATCTTTTTTTTTCAAATAGATATCTATCTGCAGCAGTTGCAACTAAACTGCATCTACCTGTAGATAGATATCTATTCGAAATATTTAGAGTTACTTAATCGTCGAATACGGTTCAAATATGTTAATATCGTCGTTTTCGTAGTAATTCCTAAAGGCAGGTCCATGGCTGATAACTCTTTCAAATCACATTCTATCGTCAGTGTTTCTTTCACATAAAATTATGAATGTATTGCTTCAAATAGGATAATATCGTAGCAGTGCTTAGAGCTAATATATCTTTAATATCCAATCACCGTAGATTCAAATAATATTTCGGAATGTAATATATCACCGGAAAGGCACTAGTTTAAGTTTCATTTTTATCACAGATACACGCATTGGTAACGATTTTAAGAAGCCTAAAATTTAGGCTAGAAAGCCTAAAATTGAATAATGAATAATTGAGAAATATTTAGAATTAAAAAATTGATGGTTCAGAAATAATTTATAGTTAAGTAATAATTGATAAATAATACATAATTGACTACTAAATTAACTAAATAAGAATTGATAAATAATTGATAGTTGTGGAATTATAGGATAATTAATATTCGTAAGCCAATACTTTAATTATTACTAGGCCCTCTGTTTCTAGTCCATTAAAAAAATATTTCTAACGCTTTTATGCATCTTCAGCACAAAGTGCTTTCTCTCAGTTTTCTCTCATAATCCTCATTCATTCTCTCTATATCTCTCCATCTATCTCCCTCCCGTCCTCCCCCTCTCTCTCTCTCTCTCTCTTTCTATCTCTCTCTCTTCTCTTTCTCTATCTCTTTATGGTTCCATCGTTCTTTCTTTCTTTCTCTCTTTCTAACTTTCTCTCTCTCTCTCTCTCTCTCTCTCTCTCTCTCTCTCTGTCTCCCTTTTCTCCGTCTTACTTTCTCCAGCTCAATCTCCTTACTTTACTTACTCACTCACTCACTCATTCACTCGCTCATTCACTCACTCACTCACTTCTTCTTTTCTCTGCGTTACGTCACTTTGTGGACACCAGAGCAGCCTCTTTTACCTTCTGTCTCCACCGATACCGGTCCTGGGCAAGATCATAAACATCACTCAGTGCTAGGTTATATTTAGTGTCTATTTGTTCTATATCTTTAGTATATTGTTTAATTAAAGTACATTTATTTCCCATACCTAGTTTCAATTTATTATTTGTTATTCTATAATTTAGAGCTTTTCTTACTGGAGTATTTTTCATCCAATCTTAGCATATGTCCTATCCAACTCACTCACTCACTCACTCATTCACTCACTCACTCTCTTTATTTCTCCGTCTTTATCTTTATCTCTTTTTCCTTCACTTACTCTCTCTCTTTCTCAGAGTCTCTCTCTACCTTCCTCTCTTTTCTCTCTCCTTCTCTCTATTTCATGCGCATTTACTCCCTCTATCGATCTGTCTCAATATTTCCATCATCCTGACTCTCATTTCTGTCAGTATATAATAATAATTATCATTATTTGTCATTGTGTGGATTTCCACTACTACAGGCATGTAGATCTTCCTTGCAGTGAATTTAGGCCGCTGAATCACAATCCATCACCTCCACCCCTCCCACCTCCTTTCATCATCTGTCTTTCCTATTTGATGTAGAATATAGAACCTCTTTATATATCATGGAAATTGGGCTAATACATATATATATATATATATATATATATATATATATATATATATATATAAGGAAAGCAAACACGCATTATAGTGAATAATCAACTATCACTGTTGATATCTATCACTTTTAAAACCACATGTTTAATCCGTTAGGCAATTTAGACCATTTTCCGTATAACCAGTCCAGTGAATGTCCGAGATTTTACTATCAGATCAGCGCGGCCGGGATTCGAACCCACGAGGATTCAAATCACCTCAGGATTTGTCATTTAAAACTTCATGACGTTACCCCTACGCTATTTAGACATTCTATATATATATATTTATAATACATAAATACATGTATATATTATGTATTACATATACTACATGTATAGTACACACACACACACACACACACACACACACACACATATATATATATATACATGTATATATATACATATATATATATATATATATTCTCCTCTCTTCTACTATTACATAGAGGGCCTAGGGTACAGTTCCTGGGGTACAGCCTCTGGGGTACAGCCCCTGGGGTACAGCCCCTAAGGTACAGCCTCTGGGGTACAGCCCCTGGGGTACAGCCCCTGGGGTACAGCACCTGGGGTACAGCCCCTGGGGTACAGCCTCTGGAGTACAGCCCGTAAGGTACAGCCTCTGGGGTACAGCCCCTGGGGTATAGCCCCTGGGGTACAGCCCCTATGGTACAACCCCTAAGGTACAGCCCCTGGGGTACAGCCCCTGGGGTACAGCCCCTGGGGTATAGCCCCTGGGGTACAGCCCCTGGGGTACAGCCCTTGAGGGTCTCATGCCGGCGATTAAAAG
This sequence comes from Enchytraeus crypticus, assembly GCA_905160935.1. Lineage (NCBI taxonomy): Eukaryota > Metazoa > Annelida > Clitellata > Enchytraeida > Enchytraeidae > Enchytraeus > Enchytraeus crypticus. The sequence continues at coordinate 889,517 of CAJHZI010000741.1, read as the reverse complement.
CAGGTATTATCGTATTAGACGCTCCATATGGCAGGTCATTAATTATTACGCAGAGACTCAAATATCGTCAGATTATGTCATAGCAATTATTACATCCGCGGAATTGGAAATCATTGTGGATAATTTCTCGCTTTGATTCAAAGTGAACCAGCGGCCATTTTGTCTGACATTAATATGGTGTCAGAAGGTTGTTAAGATTATTACAAAAATCCACATTAGACTGATGCTAAGTCAATTGGCTGATTTCTACTCATAATTCATTCACTGATATCCGTTTGAGACAGGAAAGTGACGTTAAACTTGGCTTAACTTTTAGTAAAATTGTGAATATATCGAAGACTCGTATGGCTGGATATGTTGGTTTAAAACTATTTGAGAAACATTAACTTTTAGTCTTCATTCTATTTTCGATCACATTTTTTTGTGTATTCCTAGAAACGACTTCAAATATGAAACAGTTTCTAAATGAACAGCTTCTAAAATAAACATCTTCTAAATGAAGCAGCTTCTAATGACACAGCTTCTAAATGACACAGCTTCTGAATGAAGATTTTAGTGTCTCATATCTTTCAGATCGTTGTTTCACTATTGAGAGATTATAGTTTCTCATATCTTTCAGCTCGTTGTCTCTATTGAGAGATTTTGGTTTCTCATATCTTTCAACTCGTTGTCTCACAAGGAGGAGATTTTGTTCAGCTGTCGCTCGTCATCAAAAAAATGGCTTCACGAGAGAGTAGCAGTGTTCTAGGATTTCATTATTTGTTCCCTACATTACCCTATAGCGGAAAAACTAAACTTAAATCTATGCTTTGATGCCCGAAGGCAGCATCAGTGATGGATAAGCATACGAGTAATGGACTAAGAATTCAATTATAGAAATACTAAATGCACACTAATCGTACTCAGGAAACTAAATATTAAACTATGCAGGTACAGATTATATGGAAATGTTGATTTAGGATTTCAGTAGTTGATAGTGCATGCTGTGTTCTCGTGTTGTGTCCGATTAAAAATAAATAAAACCAACCGCAATCTGCTTGTGTTATTTTTGCGTTAATCTGCGACTATGCAAGAACTAAGGACGACAATAGGAAATCATCTAAGAAGTCTCAAATTCTCTAGCTAAAGATTTACATTAATTTTACGAAAAGGCCTAGACATGGTGAGTGCATCAACTTGTTGGTCAACGAAGATTTCTTACCGAGCGAGAAAGTAGTTAGGTAGGATTATGTACATTGGAGCTGCCACTTGCAAAATATTAAAGAGATAAAATAGCCTGACTTTAGAATAATTTATATAGTTATTGATTCGTTAATTTATTCAATAAATTATTACGCAACTGCATCAAATTGACAAATGAAAGGTCAAGAAGTCTATTAGAAAAAGATCACAACCGATGTCATAGTTAAATCTACTCAAATTTAGACAATATGTGAGCAATTACATATAATCGAGCAAGATGCCTTACACTCAGAAATACATGCCACACAATAGTCAAGTTGCTTTTGATTTTACTTCAATTCATTAACAAGTCAAAGCATTACAAATGACCATATACGCTGAGCCGGCATTGTACCATTAACTTAAGGTATCCGATTGCCTGACACCGAATTTGAAGGTCTATTTCAGAGGTTGCTGCCTCACTTATATGCTTAAGAGAGATGTCAAGAGACGAAATAATTCAGACGAGTTGAAAAAGCGCATTGAAAAATAGCGCAGATCACGTTGATTCCGATGAAACAGGATTGCGACACGAGGGGAACGATATTAAGAGTGTGAGAGGATTTGCAGGAAGTAATTACCGAGAAGGTTTTTGTACGGAGTTGGACTCACTGTCTCTGAGTCAGAGAAAGAGAAAATACCCAGACAGGGGCTGAGAAAGATACAGAGAGAGAGAGAGAGAGAGAGTAAGAGATAGATAGATAGATAGATAGATAGATAGATAGATAGATAGATAGATAGATAGATAGATAGATAGATAGATAGATAGATAGATAGATAGATAGATAGATAGATAGATAGATGATAGATAGATAGATAGATTGATAGATATAGATAGATAGATAGATAGATAGATAGATAGATTAGATTAGATAGAGAGAGAGAGAGAGAGAGAGAGAAAGAGAGAGAGAGAAAGACAGAGAGAGAAAAAGGGGGAGAGAGAAAGAAAGAGAGAAAGAAGAATGAAGGGATATGCTGAGAAATTGTTAGAGGCAAATATGAAATGAAAAGAAATATTAATAGAGAGTGTATTATTAAAGATAAATTTTAAAATGTTAACAATATTAAATCGCATAAGAGATTGTGAAATAATATAATTAGAGTGAAAATATTATATGATAATTTTAAACTAAAATATCCTAGCAATAGATAGTGCGATACAAAGAGATGACTGTATTATTTTATTAATACAACCTAACATAAGCTGGCAAAAATATCAGTAAACGCTAATTTGGTATTATTTAAGTAAAGGACTTGCAGATGCGTGCGATAAAGACTAAATGATGCAGATACATAACTTGAATTTTAATTACACTTTAACAAACTAAACAATCGGAGAAGTATTTGAAAGCAGAGATACAATAACTTGCAAACACAAAAATGAACAGAAAGAGATGGAGGTGAAAAGCCAAAAGATTTAGTACATGTATTTGATTTGAGGCAGACAATTAAATGACATTTTTTAAGAAGAACAATTTACTATTTGGTATACTTACCTCTAAATATATATGGAAAGTTCAGTGATGGATCGGTTGAGTGTCGAACTTAAAGTCTTTCGCCTACAATAATAATAAAAGCAACATTAAAAACAATAAAAGCAAGCAGCTACGTTTATCAATGACAACATCGAGCATTATTGAAACAAAATCAAGCTGGCGAACAAAAAGAAGGTCCAAAAACTGTGCAAATTGCAAAATCCAGAAAATCAGTCCGAAATAAAAATAATGAAAATATTAAAAAAAGAAAGAGTTTTCTCATTCAGCTAAACAAGCCAAACTTTCTACCAACGTTGTCAAAAGGATAGAATTAAAAAGAAAGCAAGAGAGAGAGAGAGAGAGAGAGAGAGAGAGACAGAGAGAAACGAGAGAGAACTTTGGAGAAGAAATGAAAACGAGAATCACGACGGAGTAGGGATGGAATGACTGAGTTGTCGTCAGAGAGAAGAGGAATTTATTTTGTTAACAAAGGCTGCGGCAGCGGTAACTTCGACCTCGTAACGTTAGAGAATCGAAAGAGAAAATTAAATTTCCGCTGTTAACTTTTTATCCCCGGCACTCCTTTCCGCTCACCCACCTCCAGCCCTTCTCTTGCACGTGCACGTGATGACGTCACGTCTGCATACACGTTTATATGATGACATCACGCCTGCATGCACGTGCATGTTATATTTGTTATATTTTCGACTGAGAATCGTCAAGTCCTCATCATCATCATCTTCCCATGAATCCCAGTTTAACCAGGGTCGGGATACCAACAGACTATCTCAAATCCTCTCTGTCCCACACCACACCATCAGCCAATCCCCTATTTTAGACTTTTCCATTCGTTTACATTTTGTAACAATTTTTGGAGCCTAGACGCTCACGAATCGAATGTACTTTCTGACGTTGTTATGGATCTTAGTGCTTTAATCGTCTTCTACGACACGTGCAATCACCGGTTGGTCAATTCTTCAAACAACCCGGACACAACACGGGGAACTGAGAATTGTTAAGTACGAACATAAAATGCAGCGTACGCCCTCCACTAACATGCATTCGTCAAAAGAAACTGAAGTCATACTTTAAACTTCAGCTTTTTAAAATATTAGTCTCATTCTTGTTAAATCTATGATCACAGTAGAGTGTAATTACTACACATTATTTATTTCGTCTTGTACTGTAAATATAAACAACAAAAGACTGGTGATAAACTGATAGTACACTTCAACCGCTTGCAAAGCATAAAAACTATAGCTGCTCTTACAGGAAATTAAGCCAGGATTTGGAACCGGATAAGGGTCAGATTTGGAGAGTCAGAAAAGTGGATAGAGGGAGGGACGGTGTTCCGGTGAGATTGAAATGGTGACGGGATGATAATTTAAAATCCTGCAATGAACCATTAGGCTTGTGAATAATTAACGCCTTGCGTCCAACGGCTAAACGGCGAGAATTAGCACCCACTAGGGAGATTTTGTGGACATATTTGCAGAGGTAGAGAGAAAGGGGCGAAAATTAGCTTTCACTCTAGGGATCAAAATTAGTCCAAAAGTATCATATGGATGAGAGATAGCAGAGGGGCACGGAGAGAGAGAGAGGATAGAGAGAGAGAGAGAGAGAGAGAGAGAGAGAGAGAAAGGGGAGAGATTGAGAAAGAAGAGAGAAGATAGAGAGAGAGAGAGAGAGAGAAAAGAAAAAATTGAAAAAGCCAAAGAAAAGAGAGAACTAAAACGAAAGTGAGAAAAAGAGAAAAGTAGTGATCGAAACATACATACTGCATTTAGAAATTAAGCACACAAATAATGTTAAGAGCTAGCTTTGTTAATTTCCTTTTAACAATGAGAGGTAATAAAGTTTAAACCTGATCTTCATGGCTAATTTAGCGTAATTGTAATTGTGAATCTACCGAAGCGTTCATATGCTTAATGAAAGGTGACTCGTTCGAATAAGCAAACATAGAATATAATATACAGCATATTTAATGAAAAAAAACTGCAGAACAATCGACATTTATTGTTCTGATAAATACGCTTTAGTTCGCGTATACGAATCAATACACCAAACGAATCTATACACTATGAAATTAAACTTGTTCCAAAAAGCCGGAAATTTGAGTTTATTAACTAGTATGCGGTAGGTGCCATAGTAGTCTGTTCAGATCTGCAACTGCCATAGTAACAAAATAGAAATGCTATAAAAAAGTAATTTTAATCAGACAATTACATAATTATATGTTTATATAATTAGATAACTGTAACTAGACTTCTTCTAACTCGAAATAAATCCTACCAAATAGTAAAGTTAACATTTTCTGCGTAAGAGATATAATATACTGCATATCGTTAAAGTACTAACCTAATATCATCATTTTCATTGTCCTGTTAAAAGGCAAGTCCACGAATACAAGCCTATTCGCTATGTAAATCTTTCAAGTTGTCTACAAAGCCATTTGACGTCTCTAACCTCGTCCTTGGATTCTTGGACGAGAAAACGAACGTTAACCCTTTATCATTATTATTATTTTATTGATCAACAGTGTAATCCCAGCACAATGTCCGAGCCATTACTAAACCTTTATTTCCACTTGAGCTTGAGAAATATAGTGCATCCTGATTAAATTTATCCCAAGCTTGGCTTCTGACGTTGTTGCCTATTAACTTCCTAGGATACTGCTTAGTCGCCACTTGTTATCCTTCTGTCCATCCTTCCATCAAATTCATAAATTCTCTAGCCATTATGTCCATCCCATCCATCCATCCATCGGTCGAAAGCTAGCTGTAGATCTGTTTATATAACTTTTCATTCCTTTATCAATCAATCAATTGATCCGTCAATTGATCAATCAATCACTAAATTCATTAAGAGCTCATTTGGAATATAATGGCAGTGCTGAAAGGGTTAATATATCTATACGCATGCATATATTGAAATATCCATCCCTTCGTCATTGTTTATTTTTCTCTAGCTTCTTCACTTTTCCTCTTATTAGAAGCATCAACAATTTTTATGCACTCTCAGCTTACAATGTGCTTAGACTACACACGTACATTATTGTATGTCAGTCTAATTTCTGTACTGGCATCTATAGCCGTGTGTTCTTATCGTTCTAAATATATTTCCTGCTCACATTAAATGCAATTATTATTTAATTATATGAAGCTGAACACTTATTGTCGCATAAATATATAGTAATTCTATTGCAGATCTCACACGCAATGCATGATCATTTTTCTGTTATTAGATTAGAAGCAGTCTGCCTCAGAATTTATACCTGCTGCACGATTACTATTGATGCAAGACTGCAATGAGTATACATAATATAATGACGCCAGTGATAGAGAGAGGTTTCTTTATAGAATATCTACTTACAATCTATTGCTAGTTATTTCTTCTTCTATAGTTCCTCGAGAGAAGGTACTGAGTAATTGATATCTTAATTCACTGTTACCCGAATATGCATGCATAGGAAGAAATGGAAAAAGCAGATAGCAGTTAATAGCACCAGGTCTTTTTATGCACTTACGGCTTACAATGTGCATACGTATATGTACGTACACTATTGTATGTCTGTAAAATTCCTAATTAATAGCAGAAATGCGGCTGTCGAAATGGTTCATTCAATAATGTAATGTAGGAGTTTAGTAAAGAGCCCTGTAACTTTGCTCTCAAAGCAATACCATATACAGAAACTATGTTACTTTCGGAGCTATGCTATAAAAACTCTGTTAGTCGCACAGGAAAGTTATCCTTCAAAACTTGTTACAACTAGTGTTGAATTTAAGGCAATAAATTGATCAATTTAAACTATCTATCTGGCAATTGACACAATCAATATGTTGAATCCGTCAATAATCAATATAATATAGTTGATCTGCAATAGTATACATTTTAAAACATCGAGCATTAGCATCTAGACACTGAATCAGACAACCCTGCATGATATCTATAATTATCTCTTGATTAAATTCCAATGAATGTTCTCAATCAAAGCCAAATTAAAGCCAAACTAAAACCAAACAAAAGCCAAACTAAAGACAAACTAAAAACAAACTAAAGCCACCCTAAAGCTAAACTAAAGCCAAACTAATAATAATAATAATAAAGGTTTAACGTCCGTTTCCTCATACAAGGATGATGTCCGGGACGCCCCCCATCACATGTCACTACAAATCGATTCGCCCCAAACGATAGCACTTAATTACTAAAGACAAACTAAAGCCAAACTAAAGCCAAACTAAAGCCAAGTGTTTCGTCCGTTTCCTTCTCGATAGTATGAATTAATTTGAGGAGCTCTTCACATTTTAATTCGGACTATTCAGATGTAAAATTTTAATTGTTTAAATTACTTAGAAATAGAAAAGACAAAGTAATTGACAAAATATTAATAGACAAAGTATTTGTAACATATCCTCGATCGTTCTATAGGCCTTTATTAAATTGAGTACGCGGAACCTATTCATTAGTATTAAAAATTATGTTTTTAAAGCCTTTATATTTATTAATATCTCTTTTACGGTTTTGTTGGGAGATATATATATATATATATATATATATATATATATATATATATATAAAATAAAGAGAGCTGAAATTAATCGACTGTGTTGAGTAATCAAACGCTTTCATTATTAGGAATATAACGAACCAGATGCTCAAAAAAATTTCAGAAAATTGTTAAAAGAATTTGGTTTGCGCAATTATTCTCTATCAGAGTTCATTACTTAAGTCAATCTGTTTATCAAACATAGCTTGCTTGGAATAGTGTTTAGAAAATTTTTATGATGCACATGTATACTTTAATTACCTTTGATGTACGAGCCATGCTTATGCAATTTTTAAAGGCACAAGAACCTAATGAAATTTGTAATTTGTAAAATTCTAAATATACATACATGTGTCATTAAAATTGTTGTAATTGATGATTATAGTAGGCGGTTAATGATTTTCGTATCCCAACCATAGTTAAACTGTGATTCAAGGCATGATGATGATGATGTTGAATGATTGTAGTAGTCCTTGGATCTCTTATCCATATTTTTATAGTCTCTCACGTTGCTAATTTTAATTTACATTTTAAATCAAACCACTCAAACATATAATTTTGAAAAACATTTTATATTTGTAGTTAAATAATTGTTTAATAAATGAAAATGAAAATAATTGATTAATTATTATTTAATTACTCGTAATTGTTCAAAAATAAAGATTGATCAGTGTAGTCACGCACACGATAAATGTAAATACACTCTTGTTCATATACGATCTTTAGGCTGGTTTCTGGATTTTTTATTTTGACTCAGCTTTTGCTCGTCGGTTTCGATTTTGCTTAATAGTGCTCGATGTTGTCATTGACGTCATTAGCACTTTAACTACTGTTAATATTGTTGTTGCTGTTGTACACATGACCGACTTAAGCATTTAGAAGTTTCTGAAAGGTATACTTGCGAATACGAAACTTCGGGTTTTCGAATCAGCGAAGATGCCGACTATTAGAGATAAAAGAGAAATGTTGAAGATATTTCAAGTATTCAGACACTCAACTTGTGGAATCTCCGTTATAACGAGGAAGTAGATAACTAGCAACACAACAAAGCAAGATGAACTGTGATGGGTAGATCGTGAATGTTTGGACAATTCATAAATAAAGTTGCGCCATTAACGTGAATACCTAGCTAATAATTATAATTACTATTTTATATTTTTTCGAATGGCAAGTCCATTGCACATTGTCCCAATCTCAGTCCACTTTCTTAACTTAACTTAACTTAACATAATTATACTGGTTAAGGAAATCACAAAGACTTGTAACACCAGTCTAATCACCAGTCTTTCGTGCTCGATATAAGGAAACTGAATGTAACACGCAGGATGCAAAATTAGTATGCCCTTCCAAATATGTAATGCAGTCATAAGAGAAGTTTGCATATGCTGAGAATTTTGTTTCAAGGTTTTAAGGTGGTTTCTCATACCTTTCCCAGTTTAACTTTTATCTATTCTCTTACGATTAGCGAAATACATAATCATGTATTACTGTGTAGTCTGCTATAGGACTAGATTGCAAAACGGAACATTTATTATTCCTCTGAAATTTCTTAAATTCCTAAAAAAGCCTCTACGATAGTTTAACTTGTAATATAACTATAAAAGAAGTAATAAAAAAGTAGAATAGCAGCAACATTAAAAATATAAGTACTAAAAGCGCCTACTGTTACACATCTATTTCTTGAAGAGGAGATAGCTGGGAAAAGAAAGAGATTTGAGGTGGTAGATGATTTAATAACGCTGTAGTATGTGAATATGATACGAGGATAAATGCATGTATATTATTCATGCTTTATTACAATTTATATGTAATTGTAAACTATACTTGCTTTTAAGCAAATCATTATGTGGCTATTCGAAATTTCCATTGGCTGTTAATTGTACGATGTGTATCTGAATGTGATTATTATAAATTATAATGTACAAGTCTGTCATGATTTGAGATAAAATATCCAACTAACTTTAACCATGCACGCTATGAAGTATATGTTTTCTTGATTTCTATGTAGGATTAATTAATTAATTTTTAGGTAAAAGATGACTGATTTCAATGAATGTCATGAATGAATGCCACTCAAGGAATGAACACTATTCTAAAACTAGAGCCAGTGGAGATGTCGGTAAGATATTCGACCGCGGATCAGTAAGTGCGGGCTTCAAATCCTGCGCTCGCCTGTCACTGACATTGCTTTCGAGTGAGGAAACTAACGTTAACATTAGCTTTTAAGGTCTAATAATCACGTTTAGTTTAGGAGCTTTTTCATCTAGACCTACTCTAGCTGGCCACTATACTTTCGTTGATTTGCAGTAGCTTAAGCATTTTAGGTAACTTTCTGACACAATCAGTTATCCACAACACATTGTCCACATCGCCACACGGCAGCTGACTGAATTCAGATAAGCTCAAAAGTCTATTAGCAAAGCATCAATCCTTGTCATGCGACAATACACTACTCCCCCATCGTAGATCATGTCTAACCCCCTTCTCTCCTCTCAGTCTTATTATTATTGAGTGTCAAAACGAAAATAATCAACAGCTGCTCGGACATTTCAGTCGAGGCTGTAAAGTACCATGAAGTAGATCGGCAAGAACAGCCAAGAACAAATAACTAAAGAACTACCATCGTTCATGACAATAGACTTCGTTCATGACTACCGTCTTTCATTGTTATGAAATTTCTGAAATACGGATCTAACTTTCTTTATAAAAAATCTTCAGCTACTTTTATAAATCATAAGTAAATGATGCTTGTACAAACTGGAACGAAATTCCAACTTCCAATAGAAACATCAGCTCTCTCCCAGCATTCTTCTATAAATACAAACGTTTCTTACTAACCAACTAGCAATCTTCTATTACTAACTAAACACTTGTACGTTGATGATAATTTAAACCACTTAAGGATGCTACTTTATCACTTAATATAGGCCTACTAATCTTTTAGTCAAACTACTTAATTACTTCTATAGTCTATTACCGTTAGTACTACTGTTTCACTGTCACCTCTAATACACTACACTACTTGTAAATGAATAAATATCACGCTTTGTAATGCAATGATCATCTAAGTTGATATCTATCACCTTTATGTTTAAACCGTTAGGCAATTTAGTCCATATTTCTTATTACCAGTCCTGTGAATGTCCAATATTTCATTCACAAATCAGATAACAGAAATGAGAGATCAGATCAGCTCAGATAGTTATACTATATAACTACTATAAGCACTGAAAGCTGTAGAATCTGCTGTTAGAAGTGTCTTGCTATAGATTCTTCATAGCACTCATTAAGTATTAACAAAGTAGAGCGCACTCGGCATGTGGCACGGTATTATTGATGATCACCCGCGTTCAACATCCCCAAACACCGCACTCACATTCTCATAATATTTATTCTCTCCGTGCCATACGTCAACAAACAGAATCTGTTGCTTCTAAAGCGAGCTTGTGCACTGTGCAACACTCACATACACATGTAATTTATACTGCGCGATTTGCTAAATCAGCAAATGCATTGGATTTGAGAGGCCTAACGTTAAAGTCGATAGTACCACTATAGTTTACTAGCATTGCTTGGCGACATTATTACTTTAGACGGATGGAAAATTTAAAATATTTAAAACAGAGAACATTTTTATTTTATTGTAACTTACAATTTCTAACGACAATGGAGTAGAATTATAATTAGCATAATAAGCTTATTTACGGACTTCAGTTGAATTAATAAATTTACGAATATCATCTAAATTAAAGCTTGTTTTACATCGACAACAAATATAGGCCCTACACATCTTCTTGTGATAATAGAGGGTATCACCTTCTCTAATAGTCTCTCACATAATAAAAAATATTAAAAATACTTCAGAATTATACCTATTTCCAATATTTAAAAAGCTGGTAAAGCAAATGTTAACGTCAGTTTCCTCACTCGAAAGCGATGTCAGTGACGGGCGAGCCCAGGATTTGAACCCCAAGTGATGTTTGTGTGCTGAAGTCTAATGTTATTATAAAGAAGAATTGGAAGTGGATTCCTTGCGGACTAATAAGCGACATCTGGTTGTTTGGTGTCAATACTCTTAACGATCACTCTCGCGTGTCTAACAGTCGTATCTGCGTCCGCACTTTTCACAAACATCGCCAAGTTCCATCACAGGAATTCTCTAGCTCTAGTTTCGCTCCGAAAGTAGAACCATCCAGAATAAACATTTTGAAAGATCGATATAGTTGTAGTAACGATTAGCATACGAGAACTAAAATATTCGTGATGATTTCATTGATTTGTCGCGATTTTATTGAATTATTAAGATTTAGCGATTATAAGATTTTGAACGGTGCCGGTCCAGTGCTCAAAAAGTCAGCGAGAGTAATTTAAATCAATGAAGGAAAGATATGCTTTCAACGAAATGCAGAAAGTGGAAAGATTTGAACAAGGAGGCAGGATCATTCAGTTCTTCGAATTTGCAAATAAACTAAGACCCTTAGAAGCCTTTATATATTATATTCGTTTATTACATGAAATCCGACATACCTCAGAAAACGTACACACACACAAATGGCAATAAAGAATGTAATAAACATAAACAGACATTGTTTAAAAAAACTTAATGAGAGTCGAGTCTTTATATAGCATTCTAATTATAAAGTTCTTATCCATCAAAGGTGTGCGCTTAGATGGTAAAGAGAAAGGGTGAGCCCTCTCCCTGAGCTTAAAGTTAACATTATCTTTAAGCGGCGGAAGAAGCCGATGCAGGACATGCTGTTTGTTACTGATGATAGCGTTAAACTATTTCTCATCTGCATCGGCAGCGATATCCGCAAAAGATCGTACTCCATCATAGAAGTTACATCTTGTAGCCTTCCTGAGGAAGGCTTCAAGGCGTTCACTCTCGGAGGAACCAACATAACCCTTTGTCAAATTTAAGAAAATTTAATTTTACATAGGACTAAGACACAAATATGTACAATTGTACATGTAGGCCTATATGTACAATTTAAAAATTTGACTAAAATAATATTGCTTGCACACGAGCGATGTGTTGGCATAGCACCAGATCCAAGCTATCATTACGCAGTTCGAAACGAAATGAAATCTAATCTTAGCGGAAGCCTTCATGACGCTTTCATAATCAGCCCGTCTACAAACTGAATTGAACTAATCTGCGTGATCCTGAATAATACTGGAACTGAGTGGCCATATACCCTACCATTGTATACACATGTATAATTGTATAGGTGTACACAAGTATATAAAAAGTATCTATAGAAATGTTTGCATCTACAGCTTATAAAAATAGCTTACATGTTATATATATATATATATATATATATATATATATATATATATATATATATATATATATATATATATATATATGTATATACATGTATATACATGTTATATATACTATATGTATATTTATATATATATACTAGGTCTATATATACATATATTATAGATAATGTATGTTTATACAATTATACATGTATATATATATATATATATAATATTATATATATGACAGCTAGAGGAAGATTTAAACTTGATATGTACAAATTTAACATATCAAGTCATTTAACAGTTAAATTACTTGATAACACAAGAATAGTATTGAGTGGATGTGAAAAGAAGGCAGATGATAGAACCAGGCCTATATCACTCTATACGAGGAGGAGTTACATTATATAATGCATATTAAATAAGAAATATATGCACAGGGTTGGGAAAAATATGCGTACACAACATAGTATTTCGTTTTTGTTAATTTAGGTTACCAATCTATGATTTGGAATTATTGTTAAAGCAGTCAAGAAATTTTCAATTTCAGGTAGAATATTATTGAACGATTCTTGTTGTTTTCTAAACAGGGGGCACAAGGAGCCTAACTCGTCATAAGCAGAATTCCCCAAGAATAATGGTACATCAAAGGGTAGAGGAAAACGGAAGATAGAGATGAGTGAAGACGTTATATACCATGGATCTGCCAGAAAGCAGTGCACTAAGAGAGAGAGAGAGAGAGTTGTTTTCTAATTGACATTTCTGAATAGAGTGCTGTCAGGTAGCGGAGCAGAAATTAGCTGAAAGAAGATCTTGAAGAAGGTCGGTAAGGTTACGAAGAAGCACCAGATGTGCGACCATCTCGACTCAATTTGAGAGCTTAAAAGAAACGGGAACTCAATTCTCTCCCCCCCCAGGGTCGCTCTCTCTTTTAATACATTTATTTGCAATTTCGGTGTTATCTGATTATTTCTGCACACTGATGTATTTTGCCGTGAACTATTTTCTTTTGTCTAATTATGTCTGTAGAATTATTCTGTGCATACAAGGCATGGATTATACATGTATAGGCCTATACTTATAAATTTCTAATTATGGAGTTGTATAAAAACTTGGGTAATTAAATCCCGTCCTCGAGCTCCAATCACACAAATAAAAGTTGCCATACACCTTAATTGCATACAAAACTTGAAGACGCTTCCGAGATCCAAATTTTTACAACAAGTTCACTGCAAGTTTACCAACATCTGAATCAGCATGAAATACAAAAACTATTCCGAAAGACTGCATACAGTCCAATCGGCAGGGTATAGATTTTGCATGATTTAGTGTATAAATAAAATAAATTTATTTTTATATGCCTTGGAAGTAGATGTTAGGCTCACTTGTGCACAATGGAAAATTTCCAAGGATAGGAGTGATAAAGCTGGATGCTCGCCTACTTGTTGTTGAATGAATTTAAAATTTAATATCATTATCATCATCAGTTATTTATTTTGTAATAAATTAAATATAATTGCGAATAAATAGAATATAACTGGGACGCAAACTAGGCTACAAACCTTGGATAGTTTTCCACATACACATAACAGACAAATTAAATTATTTTTCCGGAGAAATAGCGGGAAGAGTTGCAACGCAGACATCAATTTACAACACAAATACAGGTCTACTAAACGGTATATCGACAAAAAATTGGATTATGACGAATTCGTAAAGGGTCTAAATGTCTATACACGGGAACTACTACGTGTAACAACCAATCAAAACATGTAAAATTAGTCTTAAAAATAATCAAACAATACAAATGTTGTGAACTAGTCAAACATGAAATGATAATAATAGCAATTTCATACGATTTGTGGTTTTACCTAGTAAATACAGGAAATGGAAACATTTGTTATTGGAATTTATTGCTTCTGACCAGTGTTACCTTACAACGTCATATTCCATAATCTACATTTATATGTATGCCTGTGTGACTCATAACAGCTGTTTTTATGATTGAAGTTCTAAGATCCGATTTATTGACCACCTAAACACTGTCCTTCAGCTATTACTAACAGTTGTGAATTGTCAAAATTATTATAACAACCCATTTTGTAGCCTACAGAAAATACACTTGAAAATAGATTTGTTAGAAGTCAACAACTGAGTTTACATGCATTGCACAGATGACTTCGAAGTACTATAGATAATTGTTTTTTATATGTTATCGAAAAATTTATGATGGAGTAATTTGAAACCGTTCACTGGACAGACAGGCTGATGTAGAGGTGTAGAGGTTGTTACAGTAGGTTCAGAGTAAGATTCAATTTCTGTGAAATGATGAATGACGGCGCACGTATAGGAAACGATGGAAGCCTCCAATATGCTAACACTACAAAGGCACGAGGAGATTACGTCGTTTAAATTATGCACGAGTTTAAATTGATTACTTTCAAGTCATAAGCCGACCTCTTACATGGACAGCGAACCAATTTAGACAATTCACACAGGACAGCTTTCACTTTACGCTCTCATGCAGTGAGGTTTTGAGTTCTGAAGTTTTCCTTTAGTATTTCCTTCTCGAGGATCTGGAAATCCAATTGGCAATTAAATAAAATTATTTGCAATTTTTATTTTCTTACGTTTTGAAGAATAAATAACACAGTAGTGAATTTTAACCATAGCGCCTGGTTTTGTTTGAACTTTACATTAGTATTTCATTCGGCGTCGAAAGAAATAACTAAACAATCAAGGAATTTTACAGGTGCTCAATCGATCAACAATCGATTGAAATTGATTATTGAACAAATTCTTGATAAACGAAAGAAGAAGACTGACCAGTATACTTAGCTAATTGCTATCATTTAGAAATTATTTTATAAATATGAAAAGTTAAATTGGTTTATACGTATAGCTTTCTTATGTATGTCTTGTCAATTAGCCTATGCTTTAGTTCGTTTTTATTCACTCGCCATTCATTGACTTCTACCTATTGATTGATTGATTGATGAATTGACTAATTGCAAATTTGTTTTTGATTGTCTGCTTGATTTATTGATTGTGTTATTGATTTATGGATTGCTTGATGGTTTGCTTGATTGATTGTTGAATTTGTTAATTGATTCACTTTTCTCTCTTTTTCATCTATCCTCCATTTCTTTCGTTATCTCATACTTTCGTTCTTTCTGTCACTCCTTACCTCTAATCACTCACACGTCAACCATGTCGTCTCATAATCAACAGAGACGACGAAGCAATTTAGCTCATCAGTTATTTAACACAAGCCACCGAGCCCCAACGCGCATAGGATAGAGCCAGTGAGGTGATGAAGCGTTCTGGACATTAACTATTCGAGTAATTTTGAAACACGTACACGCAACGACGATACTAGAAGATGCTAGGGATGCCATAAGATGTATGAAATGTCAGGAGTTTTTATGAGATCTTTGAGATAAAGTTGGTAAAGTTAATGTTAACGTCAATTTCCTCACTCGAAAGCGAAGTCAGTGGCGGACGAGCTCGGGGTTTGAACCTTGCACATATTGATCCGCTGTCGGCAAGTGATCTGTGAGTGCCAGATGTCATAAGATGTCATGAGATGTTGATGTCATAAGATGTCATGTGAAGTCATAAGATGTCATGAGAAGTCATAAGATGTCATGAGATGTGATGAGATGTTATATGATGTCATGAGATGTGATGAGATGTTATGAGATGCCACAATAAGATACTTTAATATAAATTTAATATAGTAATTTTAATAAATAATATACTGTCATTCAATAGGATGGTTCAAAAAACTCGTACATCCTTATGTGCAAAATTTATTGCACAATGCTCAATGGATTGAATTTCATATATTATATGTTCACGAACATCACACATTATGCCTAGAATGTGAAAATTGGACATACAGACCCAAAGATCCCGAAGTTTGCCCATGAAGACTACAATTAATTAAACAGTAATTTTAGTCTAGGATATGCAAATGTAAGTGTTCAATATATAGCATTACTCAGCTTCAAGTTTGGATGATTAACATTAATTCAGTCCCTTTTGACGTCTGAATCGGCGCCTAATAAGTCAATTTACTACTGGAACGTGTTTGACGTGTCACCTTACGCAGTAGGCACGGTACTCTAGGGATAGAAAGAGGAAGAAAGACCCAGTGCTGGCGCTAAAATACATTAGTATTTATTATTCATTATACAGATAGCGCTCTCGTTGAAAAAGTTGAAAATTAACTTCTAAAGAGAGAAGATATATGTCACTCTGGGTAAAGAGCGCACACAACCATTCAGAGATATAGACGAACCGAGCGAGCGACAGGGATAGACATACTGAGAGATATTACGAGAGGAAGTGGAATGAGAGAAAACTAGGACACAGAGGAAGAGAGGGATAAATGCTGGTAAAGCTAAGGTTAACGTCAGTTTCCTCACTCGAAAGCGATGTCAGTGACGGGCGAGCCCAGGATTTGTGCCCCGCACATACTGATCTGCGGACGAGTGTCTTACCGACGTCGCCACTGGCTCCAGTCGGAGAAGATACGGATAAGATCCTTATATACATGTATACTAACATCCTAAAGAGACTGGAAATTAAAAACTGAGATAGACAGAGATTAAAATAAAGATAGTTTACAAAATAAAGTTTTAATAAAATGAGTAAAAACACCACCTTAACTTTCCTACTAAAAGTCCTCAGGTCTCTGTTATATGAAATACATGTATATGAAGCCTGGCCTAGTACAACAATTGAAACTTTGTAAACATAATAATTTTTCGGATTCTCAGACATGAAAGCAGAAACAAAGCAGAAAGTCAATAATTAGCAAATTCAACTGCCTCGCTGTTTTGCTATGTCTAAATTGATCGTTAATATTTTTAAGTATACTTACGCTTTACTGAATAAGAATTCACAGTACTGTTCGCATCCTCTAGTTGCAATGTCATTATATGTCCATAGTCAGTCACAATTACTGTCAAACCATTAGGTGGCTCAAAATTAGATTTTTATATATTATCGTAGCATCGGATATTAATAAATTAAAATGCAATATTAAAGTAACTAAGAGATTGATTGGTTGATTGATGAAATATAAAGAATATTAAAATCTAAAAGTTTTGATTGTATGAATATTCATGAAGCTCCATGCTCAATGCTGATTGGATGGCATGAGATGACTCAACCAAAGGCGGTCTGGGACTTCGGTCTTTACCGGATTCTTCCGTCAGATCGATGGATATCGAATCCTTTGGGTGGAACATCCTCTAACTACTGGGATCATCTGCACCGAATTCTTGTGGAATACAAATAGAACTGGATTGAGCGCTATCAATTCGCCTTATACATATATATTTATTCATTAGGTATTTAAGAGGCGTCCCTGATATTGCCTTATATCGAAGAACCGGGCGTTAAATTCTTATTAATTGACTGATTTATATAGCATTTTCCCATTCATTCATTTGCTCATGCATACATTTTAGAAGATCATAATAAGCTTAGGGATAGTAATGTTCTGAATATCACAAGCTTAGACGTCACAACTTGTAATGTTGATAAGATAAAACTAACGTTTACAAACCTTGGTGCTGAAATTACGAATCTTCACGTAGATCTGTATATTTCTATTTTCTTCTGATATCTCAACTTCGTCAGCTTTCACCAACCTGAAGCAATAGCGGGCTTAACGTCAAACACGACTGCTCAACAATACTCGTCAATCTGACGACTTCTCTGTCTCGAGGTATATTAAATCTAGAGTTAATTTAACCTAAAATCCAACATGCTTGCGAATTTTTAAAGTCTTTGTAGGTAGGTTGCTATGTTTAATATAATGTCAAAATTCAAAAGCATGCAACTCTACACTTCAACACGAGTAGACGCACTCGAGCTACCGTCACATTGACCAGTTCATTCATATTTAAGCTATATAAATTTTTTAACGTTGAATGAAATTTCTGAAACAATTGCTAAAATTAATTATATGTTCTAATTAAATAAATTTAATTAACTAATCGGCATCATCATCAACATCTTCCCTTGATCCCCAGTTTAATTAGGGTACGGATGAGAAAATTCTGTATTAATTTCTGAAGCCCTGGCGAAAAGCAACCGAATGCCCTTTCTGACGTTGGTTTGAATCTTAGTGCTTTGTCGCCTTTTATTACACATGCAGTCCATGGTTGGTCTATTTTTAAAGTACCCGGACATAAAACGGTTACGTATTTAATTGCATTAACTAATTTCATTAATTAAATTATTTATTTAATTAAATCAACTTTATTTATTTCATTAATTAAATTAATTAAATTTTTTTCATTACTTGAGTAAGTTAATTGAATAAATTAAGTTACGGAAATTTAATGTTGAATTTCCTGGGTGATTTATAAAAGTGTATTCCTCGCTTTACCGGGATTATGCACTCTTCGAATAGTCATATCGACATTGCAATTATTACATTTCGGAAATTCTATTAAATTTTGATAATAAAATTGCAGATATAATAATAAAATTTGATATAAGGAATTATCTAAACTGAAAAGTTGCAATCCATTCTTTCAAGCTGTACCAGTCAAGGCGATAATTTTACCCCGAAGCTTTAGAGATATGAAGTGCAGTTGTTTACACTGAAGAACGGGGTTAGCTTAGTGGATTATGTATACATCTTTGAACCGAGAAGCATAAGTTCAAATCCCACATCAGACACTAGAAATAAAAATCGATGGATATCATGCATATATTCGTAAATCTGCGTTTGTAGTTTGATTCGCAAACAAGTACGACTAGCCTCGAAGTAAGAAAATTTAATAAAATTATATAAAAAGATTCTCTCCGCTTTTATATGTTATAACAGTATTTCAGTCAAATCTCATTTAGGATGACCATATAGGGGTCAGTATAGTTTGTATGGTAAACGCTGTATTACATGTATATGCTACATAATTTTGCTATGGTCAGTTTGCACAGTAAAGCACATCTAAATTGCTACAGCATCGCTACTAAAATACTTAATGAACAAGTTAAAAGTATTGAAATATTTAAGTTAAATAAGCTATGGAATTCCTGAGAAATTCACTGAGTTGTTTAAACTGTTATAAGAGAATTGGTCCTGCAATATAAAAACACCAACAGGGGTCACGGACACTTTCAATATTGTAACAGGAGTCAGACAAGGATGTATCTTATCGCCTTTTCTTTTTCCTTTTCTTCTTTAGTGATTGATTTGTATTCAGAAAAGCTTTCGAAGAAAATGGTGAATTAATTTGGGTCATAGGAAATTATCTGACCTTGATTTGGCGGACGATCTAGCCATACAAACAAATAATATGCATCAAATTTAATAAATAAAAACAGCTTTGAAGAAAATGCTGCAAACCTTGGATTAAGAATTAGCTCAGAAAAAAATCCTCACAACTGCAGTTTCAGACATATTTACCATAACAGTTAACCAGAGGAGGTTGAAAGAGTAAAAAAAGTTCATGTATCTAGGCAGTACAATATCGCAAAAAGGTTCAAGTGAAAAAGATGTGGAATGTAGAATCGGTAAGGCGCAAGACGTCTTTCAAAGACAACAACATATTTGAAAAAGTGATAGAATTGATGTGAGACTGAAGAAAAAAATTTCTTCCACCATTTTACAGCCCGTCTAATGTATGCGTGTGCAACCTGAGCAAGTACTGATAAAATAAACTCAAAATTAACCGTCTGATGTATGCGTGTGCAACCTGAGCAAGTACTAATGAAATAAAACACAAAATTAACCGTTTTCAACAAAAATGTCACAAAAGAATCCTAAAAATTCATTATTGGGAGCAAATCAAAAATGAAACAGTACTTGAAAGGAAAAAAGTTGAAAAATGTTTCCAACAAAAATGTTTTTGGAGAAAAAAATTAGATGAAATAGTTGCATAAAGAAGGGTAAGGGTTCTTGGGTCACGTAATAAGAATGCCTGATGATAGATATGCAGAGACTGCAATAAAACTGGAACCCAAGCCAAGAAAAAGAGGAAGACCTAGAATACTTAGTTAAGCATGACTAACAGAGACTTGAAAACTTTGAGCGTTTCATGGGAAGATGCTATGAGGGTTGCTGAAGACAGAAACGAAGGGAGGAATGTTGCCGCCCTATGTTCTCTTCAGAACACAAGGAACTGATGAATGATTAAGCAATGAGAATGTTAGGCACACATCCATTACTCGACAGTATAGTGAGCTTATCATCGACAATCGTATCTTTTAATTTTTATTATAAAATGTATACTTCTTTAGAGAGCAGTGGTAACTCAGTAAATTGCCCATTTGTCGATCTTATGTGTGTCCTAGGTATTGCTCTTTAATTGGCTCAGCCGAAAATTGATTTCAAAGCACTTCCTGACCAGTAATTCAAATTTTCATGGCTTTATTTAGCGGTTTGCTCACTGATCTATCTTCTGAAGCGAACTCCTAGAATTAACTAGACATAAATTGCATATAACTACGTATCTACTTTATAAAAATATTTATTCTATAAAATATTTGTTTAGTTTATAGAATATTATTAAGCTGAAAAAAAGTTAATTTATTCAGCATAACCTGATAAATCAAAACGCAATCTGAGAGTAAAATTCTGTACTAAATATACTAAAAAACGTTTACAAGTAGTAATACTATGGTTAAATAATAATTATACTATATTATTTATGAATCATATTGTTACTCAAGAATAACATAAATTAAATAAAATTCTAAGTTAGGTCTACACAGTGCTACAGAACTATTAAAGCTAATTCGCTGTAACTACTAGTAGCTCATTCCACTGTCTCGCTAAGTCGTTGATAATATCTGCGAGCGGCCGCGGACTCGCTGCCTGGGCTACCGTTAAGATTTGTGTTTCTATTAAATCAGCGGATAATAGCGAATTAAATTATTAAATTAATTAAATTAAATTAAAGTTCATTAAATCCACAAGTGGCTATCCCCTGGATAAACTTGTCGATATCTGGCTATTGGAACGTCATAAAATTGGTCACAAGCTTATCTGCTTATCTACATTAATAGAGTTTATGACGGGAGATTCAGATAGAGAATAAGAAGGAGAAAAATAGTTTTTTTAAAGTAATACTAAATATTATTATTATTATTATTATTATTAGCATATTTTCCTCAAGAGATTTTGTATTAAGCTTTGTCACTGGTTGTTCTGTCTTGAAAGGCAACAATTTATGACCACCAGGAGAAAGGAAACTTTAGCTAACGGAAGCCATTCAAAGTTCCGTGAGTGTTTGCTCCGTTCACGAAATGAATGAAATCTAAAGAGCAAGATTAGAAATTTAAGTTGTACTTTTAAGCAACAATATAGAATCTTTAATTAACCAGCAGGCTCCAAACGTCAACTAACAGCAGGTTAATG
The DNA here is from genome assembly GCA_905160935.1 of Enchytraeus crypticus. Taxonomy (NCBI): domain Eukaryota; kingdom Metazoa; phylum Annelida; class Clitellata; order Enchytraeida; family Enchytraeidae; genus Enchytraeus; species Enchytraeus crypticus. The sequence continues at coordinate 867,616 of CAJHZI010000741.1, read as the reverse complement.
TAGCGCTCACCTTCAGTTACAGAAGTGACAAATCACAGAGGATGAATGGAAGGATCAGTCCTTAAACTTAGCAATTAAACTTTTTAAGAAAAATAAATACTTAGTTATTATATGCGAGATAGAGAGATAAATTTTTAGAGGTAGAGAACGAAAGAGAAACAGTAATAAAAAGAGAAAGAGAGGGATGGAGAGAAAGAGAGATAAAGAGAACAAGAGAGAGAGAGAGAGACAGAGAGAGAGAGAGAGAGAGAGAGAAAGAGATAAAGAGACCAAGAGAGAAAGAAAGTGAATAGCAATGAAAATAAGAAGTTAAACTAGAACAGAAATAGAGTAAGATAAACGTGAGCGTGCTTTCGAGATGTGTAAAGAAAGAAAATTGTATACATTATTGAAATAAGAAGTTGACTGAGAATGACAGACAGATAGCGAGAGAGAGAGAGAGAGAAAGATAGAGAGAGAGATAGAGAGAGAAAGAGAAAGAGAGAGAGAGAGGTGGGGCAGAGGGGGAGAACAACAGAATTAGACAGGACCCTTTAGACTCCAATGCAGAAGAGCTAGTATAGAGAAGTGAAAGCAGGAGAGATATAGAGAATGAGAGAATGAGAGAGAGAGAGAGAGAGAGTGATAAAGAATGAGAGAGAGAGAGAAACTGAGACATAGAAGGCAATGACGAAGACTAGAACTAATGATTTCTTATCTACGGTGGGTGGGATGACAACATGGCGGAAGCATAGACATGTAGGACTGATGAATGCTCGCTGACTGGCAGACTGATTGATTGCTCACTGAACTGCTGAACTATTCAACTCATCTACCAATATCCAATCTAGGCAGAGTCGATGCTAAATAAGGAGACAATGTACATTTTGAGAAAGTTACTATTTTTAAATTGCCATTATAAAATGAAAGATTTGATTAAGCTTGACCGCTAATGAATGGTTAGTTATCATACGTTTTTACAGTTGCATTTCTCTCTCTATCTCTCTCCCTCTCTCTCTCTCTCTCTCTCTCTCTCTCTATATATATATATATATATATATATATATATATATATATTATGATAGAGAGAGGAGAGAGGAGAGAGAGAGAGAGAGAGAGAGAGAGAGAGTGCATTATTTATCTTATTTTAATTATTAAATTTTTCAATTAATTTCACCATGGCTCACATTTATTTGTATCTTAGTTGTTGCATGTGCAAACTTGCAAAATTGGCTGTATTGTTTGTGAATATTAACTGCACAGGGTTGTATAACGTTTTTAGTGTCATTATTAAATAAATAAACTAAAATATATTTTGATATTTTTACATGGTAATATTTGTAGAATGACAGTCAGTCTCAGTATCAGAGACGCTCTGTGCTATATGACTTAGTTTCAAGAGAATAGTTTCCATGAGAATCTGTTCCAAGAGGATCGTTTCTAATAGAATCGTTTCCAAGAGTATCTGTTACACTAAAATCGGTTCCAAGAGAATCTCTTCCAAGAGAATCGGTTTTAAGAGAAGCGTTTCCAAGAGAATCTGTTCCAAGAGAATCGTTTTCAAGAGAATCGTTTCCAAGAGCATCGGTTCCTAGAGAATTGTTTCCAAGAGAATCGTTTCCAAGGGAATCGGTTCCAAGAGAATTGTTTCCAAGAGAATTGTTTCTAAGAGAATCGTTTCCAATGGAATCGTTTCCAAGAGAATCGTTTCCAAGATAATCGTTTCCAAGAGAATCGTTTCCAAAAGAAAATCGGTTCCAAGAGAATTGTTTCCAAGAGAATCGGTTTGAAGAAAATCGGTTCAGAGTTTGAAAATTAAGAATCTTCTAGCAAACTTACGATATTTTGCTGAAAGCTCTGTGATCTTAGTGAGATCAAACGATTACTTCCATGTTTTCAGTTCCAGAAACAACTCCTTCAGAGGCTGTTCCGCCTCTTTCAGGTCTCCTTTGTTGTGTCGCCTTACTGTCTACACTCGAACAAAGTAGAGACGCTTTTCTTTGATGTCACCGCCACGCTTCACTGCACCTGAGTGCACGTGAAATCATAAACCAATAAAGTGCGCATCGATACCTATACAGCTGGTAATACACCGGGACCATCTTGAAGAGCAGCGTTTAGTTATGTAGACACGTTATAACGAATGTGAAAATTAGGAATCATCTAGCTACATTGCGATATTTAGGAAAACCTGATGTGCCTTGTGTTATTGTGTTAATTAATTAATTTATTAGTTCATTTTGAAATTTTAAGCTTTTTTAGAGAATGAATTTCATAACTATTTATCAAGCTTCATTTAGGTGCCAAATAGCTTTCAAATGTTTAGGTTATCCAACTTGTTTACTTCTTTATAATTTTAACATCTGGCAGTACAGTTTCGCGACAACGGTGTGTTTTGTGATTTTCAGAATTTGTGAATCTTTAAAATAAACGATAGCCAGTAACTGAGCACTGATTCATAAAATAGCATAAATAAAAAATCCAAGAAGCAAAGTTAAGCAACGTCGGGAAAGGTTAGAACTTTGATGGACGTCTCATGGAATAGCGAGTTTTAAGATCTTTAAAGAATAAAACCCAGGTGTTGGAAGACTATTCTTAAATCAATGGCGGTTGCAATCGATGCGCTATCAAAGGAAACGATCTTTAGTAATCCAAATATACTGAACCGCCTGCGGATCAGTATGTGCGGGGTTCAAATCCTGGGCTCGCCAGTTCCTGATATTACTTTCGAGACATGAAACTGACGTTAACATCGGCTTTAAGTTTTCATTATCATGGAGAGTAAGAAGGAACTAAAAAAACTCTAAAAACAGAAATTTAGCATGAAAACTCTGTAACACCTGCGAAATGGAGTGTGTGTGACAATACCAACATCATCATCATCATCTTCCCTTAAATCCCAGTTTAACCAGGGTCGGGATACGAATAGACCTTCTCCAGTCCTCCCTGTCCCATACCATATCATCAGCCAATCCCCGATGTTAATGTGACAATATGAACAATTAATAAATAAATTTGTTTTCAAGATTCGTGAGGAAAAAACTAAAATGAATTTTAATGCAGCAATTTATTTATTTGTGGACATCGGCCTAGGCTTAAATATTAGAACAGCCGTTGTTTCACCGGCTCCTAAAATTTTATTGATTTTTGAATCACTAAACGACTTTCCAACCGTTCTATCTAGTTTTGAAAACGATTTATTTCTTAACCTAGTCTTAAAGATAGTAATCAGAAAACACATCTATGATTCTGTCATGTAAAAAGTTAACTACATATCATCTTTTTAATTGCCAGTCAATAAAATCTTCACTATCTATATACTGTACTAACGTGTAAAATTAGCATATTATAATTTAACTTTATTTCTAAGCAAAAAATCGCCATTCGTGATCGTGATGGGACGCAACTGAGATTCAATTCCACGATCTATGCTCTAGAGATCAGAGTACTTAATCACTTACCTATAGATCGGATAAAGCTGGAGACAACAATCTCGACAAATGAGCCATAAAGTAAATTGCTTCGACTAATGACGGAAGAGTAGATTGTATTACTAGCAGCTAATTACGCAAATTAGAACATTGATGTAGAAATCAGAGGAGTGGCTTCACAATATTCTGTAAAAATTCTTCGAGAGTATTCGATACCTTTGTGACTTTTAGAAGAAAAATGTTTCAATTGATGAAGGAAATATCTGTAAAACTTGCTGCTTGATAGTGATAGGCTATCGCCTTTAAATATAACTGATTGGACAGCATACTTACCGGTGAAGAGGAGGCTATCAGTTTGAATCCAAACCGGACTGTCTCAAAGGGTATAACAATGAGATTTGGAAGCCGACGTCAATCTTAGCTAAGCAGCCTTATCTTTACTAATAGCTGACATTACTACGAATCGATACAATAATTTCTAGGCATATTGATGAATTTATCTGATAATTAATTTGGTTTGGTGACACTTTTGTTTTGTTTATTTGGTGTTTTGTATTTGAATTCAAATGCTAAGAATGCTAGGACCATTAATTCAATATCTTATAGGAATTTTGGTCAATTTGTAAAAATTTTTTTTGATAATTTGCACGTATGTAAAGAATTTCAGTTTTTTTCGAGGCATGGTTTCTAAACCACGTGTTTTTAAATCACGTCTTCTAAACCATACTGTCTAAACCAAGTTATTATTGACAGATTTCTTATTACATACTGCAAACCAACTTACCCAAAATTCCTATTCTCCAAAGGAGTCGAAATTCGTGTTTGAAAGTAAAATGTTCTGTTCGAGCAATTGTTTGTTCAAGTGGTTAGCCATTCGATTTAATATCCCGAGTAGATTACGAACAATACGTGGACCCTGTTGAGCACGATTTAGATAATCCCTAGGATTATCTCTTGTCGCTAGGGGGCGCTTTAGATTGACTGCTCCAGACTGGAAGAAATTATGAATGATTAATAAATATAGAGAGCCAGCTGAGTGAGTATTGAAATATTTATAGATTGAAATAAAAACAGAAAAAGTCAGGAGTTTGTTTTAAAATCTCATTCTTTAAATGTCTTTTGGTTTTATAAAATGAGTCTGCTCGTTGAATAACTCAATTCAACATAATTTTATCGTCCCTCACAAGTCAGTTAGAATTCGCAATTTCACATTGCAATTTTGAATTCTCAGAAATCTTAACAATATTGAAAACAAAATAAGTTTTGCTGCTGCTGTGGTTCTCTCAAATCTTATACTGGTCAATTTCTGACAATTTAAGAGAAATTGAGATAAATTCAGATTTGTTTTGTTTCCTTAATTTCGCAGGTTTGATGATAACTGGGGCCATATTCAGATTTTCTCAAAAATATGAAAGTTGTTAAGCTATTGATTTCATTTCTTTCACAATTGTGGTCACATTTTATTTTATTACCTATTTAGAAGCAAATATACCATTAAAATTATGTACTTGTCAGGTTAATAAAAAGTCCAAATAGGAAAATATTTTAAATTACAGTGTAGTATCAAAATAGTCGTGAATCACGGATATATTGTCAACGTAATGGATGAATAAAACTTTATGCTGAAAAGAAATGAAGAAATGTAAGAAAAAGAAAACTGTATAGATGATTAATAGTAGGCAGCATGGTTACAGTAATGGAAATCTTGGCCGACCTGTTAGTGTGTAATTTTTGTGGATAGGAAACTTACAAACAAGCCAGAAATAGATCTACGGTTAACTAGAAGTACTCCTTAATTTCCTCATGTAAATTATATGATCGGTCTCCGCTCAGACCTCCACCACACTCAGTCAGCTACTATTCTTATTAATTCTACGCTAAATTAAGTTTTCTTCATCATATCCGAGCAGGCCCCACCCATGACAGCCCCTCAGTGACTTCACCCCCACCTTGCTCTAAGAACGCCTCAAATAACCACTGTGGAGCTCTCTGACAGCCTATCCAGTGGACTGTGATTCAGCATACAGAGAAATAAGAGGGGAGGAAAATAGAGAGAGAGAGAGAGAGAGAGAGAGAGAGACAGAGACAGTCTCTCAGAGAGAGATAGAGAGAGAGAGAGAGAGACAGAGAGAGAGAAAAGAGAGAGAGAGAGAGAGAGGACAGAGAGAGAGACGGAAGAGTGTTAGAGAGAGAAAATATAAATACGTTTATTCGAAGAAAAATCATACATAGTGCATAAAATCAGGCAAAAATACACATGCATGTATACTGACATTTCTACATCAACAAAGATAAGAGTAGATGCCATGTCTTATTGACAACCAACAAGCAAGCGGAATAGACAAATCACACAAAAATAACAAAATAAAAAAGAGTGAAATGATAACATACAAAATTATTAAGTATATAGCTTACATATATACATGTATATATATTGTATATATATATACAAGTATATATATACAGTATATACAAGAGAGAGAGAGAGAGAGAGAGATAAATCGTATTGAATGAGTGAAATCATGAACGAGTGAGTGAATGAGTCAGTGTCTTATTGGTTTTTTATAGTAAGTCATTAACTACAAACATGATCAAATAAAAATAACTTAAAACTTGTTAGTCATAACAAATTTACAGATAATCTCTTGGCCATTGCTGAACAATGTCATATCTACATGTATCTTCACTTCGTTTCAGATTGATGGATATAAGTTCGGCTTGTACGGTTAGACATTCTTGTCCGGAATTCCAATAGTTCCTTGTCGTATACTCCGGGTTGTCACAACTGCTTACGTTCCGCTTGATTGAGCTGGAATCGAACCGCCGGAAGCTCAAATGAATCGTAAAGAGGAGCCCGCTAAAGTCAGCCAGGCGAAACGTTTTTACTTAAGCCAATCGTAAGAAGTTTATCAGAATATTATTTGTCCTAGATGCAATACTAATGAATATCTAAGCTGAATATGTCAAGCGTGTCTTATAACGTCAATTCATTTAAAGTTTGATCAGCACAAGAATTCAAGAAATGGTTAAAGTATTTTAAATCAGGAAAGCAAAATCCTGAATCCAATCGGCCATCAGGGAATTGGCGTTAGTCCTCTAGGCCCTATCTACTATTGAGCTGACTACCGCAAGGATGAAATAAAAACAACTATAACAAATGAAAAACAAATCAACTATTTAATAATTTATTAGTATTTAAACAAAGAAGAATTGCCACACTGAATTTTGAAATAGAAGTGAAACTTTTATCTTTAAAATAGATTTAACTAGCGAGGGCAGGCAGTCTGCTTAGCACGTGGGTTTACGGAATAGACCAACCTATTTCTGCTTTTAACTTAAGAGATGGGACAGCAGTAATTAGAAAGGTACTGGAAAACTACTTCAGAAGCATTAATGCCCCTACCTAACCGAAGTTGATATTTGAGATTCTGAAGCCAAAGCTTTATGATGAGATCAACTTGAACTTGATTTGTTGGTATAAATATACGAACCAAATGCATATGGGTACATGGTCATAAACTGTGGAATAACTTGCCAGATGTAATGAAAAATGCTACGTCTATTTCTAATTTTAAGGGAGAATTTTTGAGTTTAATACTTAGTAAATATAAATTAAGTCTTTGCGAATTTATGTTAGTGATGCTTATCTTGAACGCTTGTACTAGTTAATTAGACACTACACTTGTTTCATTTTATTTTCTTCGCACTCTAGAGTTTATTTTATTTAGTTTTGTAATCTTTATAGATAGGTACTTAGTTGACTTGTTAATTTTTGATAATTTCGAAAAACTTTGAAAAAATCTTTTTTGAGTTTTCAATTGTCAGTATCTGCCATTTAGACTAATTCTTAATTAGAAAATATTTAATTGTACGGCTACCAACGGTTCTACTGTACTTGGTAGTGTAATTGAAATATTTTGTATTTCAGACTTTAATAGACTTTGCTACCTGCTTGTTATGGTATTACCGCACAGACCTGTGACTCTTTTATGTTAACCTCTTTCGTATTGCTTGTTTGTTTATCTGACTAAATGCACGTTATTATTTTTTGTATAATCTGTGTTGAGATGAAGGATGACATGAAACGGATAAAAATCCGGATAGCTACTTATTTGCTAGAAGAGTAGAAATATGCTCATTTTTCAGTTCCTACAGAAAAGCTAGATTATTTAAATTGTGCCTGCAAATGATAGAACGCTAGAAAGTGCGAGAGTAAGAGAGAGCGAATGAATTGTTTTCCACGACGTGCATGTTATCAACTAAGCTAACCAGTCGAGAGCTAAATGACTAAAACAAAGTGTAGATGCTATCTTTGCTGTAGATAATTCTAAACTATGAAGTCTTCCTCTAATACTTTCATTAATGTTCTCCTGCAGTAGTGGAGACAAGGAGATGTCATATGAGATAAGCTAACTTTGAAGCAAATGACGGAGTAAATGTCATGGCTGAATGGTTTAGATGGCTGACCCTTTGAGTCCTGGCGAGGTATATCAGGGTTCAATCATGGGCGGGGTAGATTGACCCGGTGAATCACGGAGCAATGTTAATTTGAATGAGGCTGCAGACCTCAGCATCCAGAGTATCGAATAAAACATTGAAGAAACCGACAGCTTAGATAATGAAAGAAGAAAATATTTCAAACAAACGAAACGGGATAGATTAAAATTTATTTTCATATCATAGTAACTAGACTATAAAAATAAATACGCCACTGCTATGTCCGGATTCCTTAAGAATAGACCAACTGTAGAGTGCATGTGTCGTAAGAGGCGGCAAAGCACTCAGATCCAAACCAATGTCAGAAAGGGTATTCGGTTGGTGAGCGTTTAGGCTCCAAAATTGCTATAAAAATTTATAGTCCCGACCCTAGAAAAACTGAGATTCAAGGGAAGAAGAAGATGATGATATTATCATAACAAAGGGACTAGAATAAACATCACTAAGTTCATGCTATTTTTTGAATAGATCTCCATACATAGATTGATTAAACAGCTAAGATTCATTTAGTCTCAAAATTGCATGAAACTAGTTTTGGGCTTTGTAATTAGTTAATATCACTGCACATCAAACTATAAAAACTTTTCCAAACTATGAAGTTGATGCTAAAAGTATTTGTAAAAATAATTTTTGCAAACATATTAGATGTTTCTTTTATATGTGATTTATATTCAAATCTATAAACATATAAATACATAATTCCTAATAATGGTTAAGGTATAAAATATTACAGACAATGGTTTCATTTTTCATCTCCTAATTTCAACTCAGTCTAAAACTCCAATTGGGATGGGGATATCACTTTAAAGATTGAAGCGAATGATGGAAGAATTCGGTGAAATGCAGTGGAAACGGTCATCTTAGCGGAAACGGAAAAGATCACTTGGCGGACCCGGGACGCAATGGAATCGATCGTGTGATTTAGATGTTATCTGTGGCGCTCTGACATCAAACCATTCCACTGGAGAAACCCCGACTGAAGCGATGTGATGGGGGGTGGGGGGAGGCTTGGATCGAACAGCGTCATTGAAGGATCATAGTCGTATGAAGAAAACAATAAAGTTAATAAAGTAGTCTTAGAATATAAATTACCGGAATAAAGATAAAAGAAAGAAGGTCTTAAAACATTCATAGTAAATAAGTAAAAATGTATTCTATTAAGTACAAGCATTAAATATAAACATTTATTATTTTATTAGACCAAAATAATCGAGTAAAATAAAAAATAATAAACATAATTATTAATTATAATATTATTATGATACCTGCTAGCAATACTGCTTTAATATAGATTTTGATTATTCATGACTTCGTTGTAGTAGCCTATTTATAAATTCACAACCGACCAGTACAAAGTAAAATATTTTCTAGATGAAATGAAATGCAACAGCTGAAAAATATCACACTGCCTGAGTATGAGACGACTCCAACATCTGTATCAGAATCAAAACCGGACGTTAAATGGCTGACAGCATTTGCCGGCGACATAGCATTTGATATCATTTTCGACACTCAGATATGAAAAGCAAGTTGCTACATCGCGATATAATTTAAGTTTTTATTATATTAACATTATATTACACAGCAATGGATACTACTAGTAATAATTATCCATACAAAGCGCCGATCTATGCTAAATACCTCAGTAGCGCTGAATGGACAGTGAAGGTCAAGTAGCCTGGTGGTATAATGCCACAATTGGTGTAGCGACAAGAACTCTGCAAATCTGGAGTATGAGCGATCAATTGGTCCAAAACACAGAAGTCATTATCACGCGACTACAAGTCTCTTCACTCTCATACCCGTGTCACTCGCCTCTTACGAACACGTGCAGTTGTCGGTAGGTTCAATTCTAAATTTTCCTGAACCTACTCGGCTACAAACTACACTCTGACAATACATGAAAATTAGTATATTTTCTATTTGCCCTTTATCTTAAAGTCTGGAATAAGAAACATTTGAATTTTAGTCAGCTGACTTTCCTTGAAAATTTAAAAAATCTAAAATGAATTGCTATGAGAATACTAAAATTTAAGTTTTTAACAGTATCGGTTGGATGACCAAAAAAACAGCACATTTTCCTAAGAAACAGGAGGCTTTACATTCAAATCTCAGCCGGACCGTCTCTTGCAGTATCCTTTGTGATACGGAAACAGACGTTAAACTTACATGTATTTTTAAAATTACCTAGCCGAACTTTGAAGACAGTGCCTTCAGGTTTAGTGAATTAGATTGATAGCGACTAAGCTGCTGACTGCTCGAAGGGAGATGTATTAATGGCGTGATCTCTAATTGCATGGATAGAGGTAATTGGCTGAGGAAGCCTCTAATAGACGCTGTGCTAGAGATTGCTCTGCCACTAGATCGATTCCCACATGTATCTTCATTTTGCTTAGTTTTATCATCCTATCTCTCCAGCTCTCTATTTATCTTGCTTCTCTCCCTCTCTTGTATTCTCTTTTTTTCGCTCTCTTTCTCGGTCGGTCTCTCTCTTTCTCTCTTTCTCTCTCTCTGTCTCTCCGTCTCTCTGTCTGTCTATCTGTGTCTCTTTCTTACAGTCACTCTGTATATACTGAAATAAATTAAACCTCCAACTCTTTCTTTATCTCTTTCTTTCTCTCTATCTCACTCTTCTCTATATCTCTCTCTTTCTTTCTCTCTCTCTCTCTCTTTCTCTCTCTCAATCTTCTCTCTATTTTGTTATCTTTCTTTCTTATCGCTTTCATCCAATGGGCCTGCTATCTAAACTAACTGAGAACTAGTCGCTGAAGTACAGTACATGTATTACGTCGTTAATCTCATATACCGTCATCGCATTTATTTGAGTTAACTCTTGTTTTAAAATCCAATCATTAAATCATTGCATATACATGGAAGTATAAATCAACATACATGTATCTTGTCTTTCTAGATACTTTTATTGCCCTCTTCTATTTTTCAAAGTATCAAATAAACAGCAACAGCAAAAGTGGACTTGATCCCTTTCAATTACATTTTAAACACTCAATTAGAGATATCACCTTTAGGTATTAAAATTGTCAGGAAAAATAAAATTATATAATTTTTTTTACAGTTTTCTTATCTCTTGGAATTCTATTCGCTCACAATTTTCTTCGAGTCTCCGTGGTTGCCCTTTATGTTCAATTTATTTTATTGATCAATTGATTTAATTAACTTATTTAATCGAATTGATTTTATTTGACTTCATTCATTTAAATTTATTAACAGTTGATCATCAAAATAAAGATAACGGGTCAGCGAATATCGAGTCAGAGTATATCGAGCAAATAAATGTTAATAACTTTAGTTTTTGCAAAAATTAGCTGTAATAATATTAATATCATTCTTTAGCATTATTAATATTATTATTATTTTGTTTTATTTATTTATTATTATTATTATTATCATTTTACCGCGGGTTTATTATGATTATTATTATTATCATTTTACCGCGGGTTTATTATGATTATTATTTTACCCGGGTGTAAAAACCCTAGGTTTGATATAAGCGTTCGAGCAATATTATTATTATTATTATTATTACTATTATTTTTACTATTATTAGTAATTTTATTATTTGTACCAGTGATGGAATTTTCTACCGCTCGGTATCTGGTATCTACATGTATATTTGCTGATAGTCGATTAAAGACTTTAAACACAATGTTGCTAAATATTTCTTATGTCTATAGTCAGCAGAATTTTGTAGAGTTCTTTCCGATGATTATAATGATGATGTTATTGTTATTATTGCTGATTATGATGATGATGATGATGATGCCGCTGCACGATGATAGTTACATTAAAGACTGTAGATTGGAGTACAAAGTGCTCGATATTGTCATGGACAACAGTATCACTCTAATCGTATTGTTGTTGTTGTTGTTATTGTTATTGTTACACTTAGTTATATCCGTCAGAGATCACAGCTGGTTTAGGAAGCATATTTAATTACTACATTTGTAATTTTGAAATTTGAAAATCAGGCGATCCGTAGTGCGTTGGACAGAAATCATTAGCACAAGTCTGCAAACCTTTCCATCTACATGGGCCTATAGTTCATCTTTACGAACACACACGCACCCACTCAGTTGCAGGAGAGTTCAAAATCTTATTTCCTGAAGTTACATTCGCTTATGGAAGAAAAACGAAATTATTTATTACCTCAACATGACCGTCTATACATGTATAATTAATTTATTATATCAGTTATTTAATGTTACATGCACTATAGTTAACAAATGGGTAAATTGGACACTAAGACAGTTGCATCAAAACAAAAGGCAACAATTAATAACCATGGACATGAATGGAGAAAATAACGAAAACTACAAAAACAGCAACTAAGAAAACCATGTAGCACATGCGGTATATCATGTGGGTATGTCATACGAACAAAAAACATCATTCTACTAAATTAATGCAAAGTAAAAAGTGCTACATGTAGGCTATGTTACAAAAATCTAAAAGAGAATACAACTTAATGTGTGATGATTATTAAATATCTAAGACTTCAAAGATGACTTAAGGGCCGCTGTCATCTGGCGAATAACTTTTAGTTATTTTCCGTACACTGGGCAGATGGCACCTCTATCTACGGTAGGTGGAACATTATGGTCCAAACTAATGCCTCTCGCTTCTCTTTATAGAAGTATTTTTATTTTCTCACTCTCTCTCTCTCTCTCTCTCTCTCTCTCTCTCTGCCTCTCTGTGATTTATTCAGGGAAAAGGTATTTTCAAGGTTAATATTCCTATTCATAGTCTGCCACCATATGACATGCGCCATATTGTTTATTTTTTATAGTCAAAAATTGAATGAATAGGCTAATTACTTTATCTAAGCGCATTTCAACTTTCTACATTAGAATTTGCTATTTTATAATCTCACTGCTCAATGCAGCATGACATCACTCACATCTTTAAAAATTTTATTTAATTTACTCCCTTATATTTGATTCAATTTGGAATTCACTGTAGAGTTAACAGATAGGTCGAGGGTTAATTAATAGGCTATTCCTTAACTTTACAATGTCAATATTTAAGCATATCAACTGCAAAAATTGTTATGCACTAAAATCTGAAACGTTTGCAGAGTAAGATGCCAGAATTTTGTAATCAATCGAAACTACCGTTTCCTCACACTATGAAGTTTACGAGCTACGACTAAGACATGACCCCCCATGAAGTGCTAGACTTTAATAATAGATATAGCCATCACGCCTGCCTACTCCTAAAGCGCAAAACAGAAACAAACAAGTATAAATCTTTGATAAGTTTTAAAAGTCTGCCTGTCTGTAGGACTTTAGAGACAGTACAGAGCTGTCCGCCCACCATTTCAAAAAAAAAAAAATAAATCACGTGAAGCAGATCTGATAAAGTATCGTGCAGCATATAAATAAAGGAATAAACAGCTTAAAAAGAATATGATTTAAGAACAGTTCATCATATACCAATCAATTAATCAAAATAAATATCAATCTATAATTACATAAATTAAGTTAAAATAAAATATAGAGTAAAACAAAATCAATAAATAAATAAAAGTAAATATTAATAAATCAGTTGACCAGCAGCGCTTGGTTAACAGTCCATGCTAATATTAGTAACGCATTAGCTTGACTCACAGGACGCCATAGGTTCAGGACCCAGCGAGGCAAAGATATAGAATATTAGAATTCTTTATCTTATGCAGCGACGCTGTGTTCTTTCATCCGTTCAGTACTGAAAACAAATGTTGAACTCGAATGTTTTGCTCCAGGTTCTGAATTGTGACACATCTGGAGCCAATGGGGATGTCGGGAAGATACTCGACAGCGTATCAGTATGTGCGGGGTTCAAATCCTGGGCTGGCCCGTCACTGACATCGCTTTCGAGTGAGGAAACTGACGTTAACATTAGCTTTTAGTTTTTATAAGCATTAATACTGCTATAGCTTATATCTACAGGGCCGGACTTATGGGGTTCAACGCCCCTAGGCACTAAACAGTGTTGCGTCCCCCCTCTCCGGCGAGTGTCCGTCATTTAAAAAGGAGTTAAAATATTTGTTTTTCAATCCTTCAATGTGAGAGTAGACTACATGCATATAATTTACAAATAACATTCAACATGGACTAAATTCTACAGTAAAAGCTAAAAAAGCTAAGGTTAACGTCAGTTTCCTCAATCGAAGGTGATGTCAGTGACGGGCGAGCCCAGGATTTGAACCCCGCACATACTGATCCGCAGTCGAGTATCTTACCGACTTCGCCACTGGCTCCAGTCAGTAATAGCAATTATTTTAAAAAAAATTATATTAATTAAAAAATCAATTAAAATATATTTACAAAGCATTCATTGGGCAAACAAACAGTAGCTCCTACTTCATTACGGGTGAATGATTAAGCACTTCTACCCCCAAACGATTGAAACTAATTTTTCCAATGAATTGATAGTAATAACTTTTTATATTCTAGTTCATTAAGTACATCAGGTTATCCTTTTCTGCAAATCCTAAAAGGCGGGCTTGCCCTTAGAGGCTGGTGCACCTAGGTCCGGGCCTGGTGTGCCTAGACTCTGATATATATATATATATATATATATATATATATATATATATATATATATATATATATATATATATATATATCAGAGCAATCTCTCCAGCTTTCTTGCAATTCTACAGGCTATCCGATCAATAATGTTTTCATTAGGTAACCGGAATTAAATAACATAATTAACTAATTAAACAATTTATATACGTCTAATTTGGGAACTGCCATTGTAGAGTCTAAACTGAATAAGATCTTGATTCAGTGAGATTCATGGTTGAGAAAAGAAATCTAAAAGTAAATTGAAACCGAAAAGGAAAAATAAAAATTAAAAGAGAACAACAAATGTTTGCTCTTCGTGATCAACAACATGAGAAATCAGGATAGAATTTAGCTTTTTGGGGACCGCAGGCCCAGGCCCCGGTAATGACGAATATTGACCCGGAATTTCCTAGAGAACAATTAATTTTGGGGGTCTTGGAATATTGCTTCTTCAATAATATTTTTACCGGGGTGGTGCAAAATGTGCCTAAATTAGCAGTTCTTACAATGGAAATTGAAATCTCTCGGGTTTTAGATTTTTTATTTCTAAAACGAAGTGAGGACTGTTTTTTGCTTGGAGTTGACAGCCATTTTTTGTCTTTCGATTATTTGATACCTAGGGAAAAAATCAACATAATGCTTCCAAGTTAACATATTCAATTGACTAAATATAAGCTAACTCTTTCTTATGCCTATCTTGGAGTGGGCTCAAGAGCAGAATACCCCTCTCCAAATATTGGCCGGTGATAAATGTAATAAATATAACTAATTTAACGGGCCTCTTAGCAGCAAGAGGCGATATCAATGTGCGAAATTATCACAACAGTTCTCTTTGCTGCATGATAGCGCCAACACAAGTCGCATTCAGACAGCTTGGATACCACGCATCCTTCAGCTCGTCTCCACTACAGTGACTAGTAGTGGTCAGTAACCTCACTACAGTGACTAGTAGTGGTCAGTAGTCTCACTACAGTGACTAGTAGTGGTCAGTAGCCTCACTACAGTGACTATCAGTGGTCAGTAACCTCACTGCAGTGACTAGTAGTGGTCAGTAGCCTCACTACAGTAACTAGTAGTGGTCAGTAACCTCACTGCAGTGACTAGTAGTGGTCAGTAGCCTCTCTACAGTGACTAGTAGTGGTCAGTAGCCTCTCTACAGTGACTAGTAGTGGTCAGTAGCCTCTCTACAGTGACTATCAGTGGTCACTAACCTCACTACAGTGACTAGTAGTCTCACTATAGTGATTAGTAGCCTCACTATAGTGACTAGTTGCGCTCAGTAGTTGCTTGTCAGGCCATCTAGTAAAGCTATCCAGTTAGACTACCTAGTTAGGCTATCACACTTATAGAATAGGTCGAACCTTCGCTGTTAGCTTTGTCTACTCGTTAGTGGTCACACAAGTGAATTATACATGCTCGTACTACTTAATTATATGCACGTTGTGCTACTTAATAACATACACGTAGGCCTACGTAGTATCGATTAACTAACTTTACTCCTAGTATCCGCATGATTAGAATGAACTATAACTATGATTACGTCTAAGCTTGTCCTGCATATCTGCTGCATACTATGACTTCAAGCGAAGGGCTTCTGACGTTGATGTTAACCTCACATCATCAGTCAGTCACGATCGATTAATTTTGCTATTATTTCTGTACACGTTGTACTGGGAGTAGTAATATGTCATACAATGAGGGATAAATTGGAATCCTTAACGCAGAGAATAACATACTTATAGAACATTGTGGCATACGTAGGTCTATATGACAGTTTATTCGTGTTTAGGTACGGTGAATTTAAATGCTATAAATAGTAAATTATGATGATTTTAGTCGTCATATTTAGTCAACTTTAATATAAATTGTAATGATCAGTGTTACTAACTTATGTTAGCTAGAACGCCTATAATTTAATATATTTAAATCTTTTACATTTATTAACTCTTAAATTATATGTATTTAACATTCACACACAAAAGTAATGATTTATGCTAAATTAAGCAATTAGGCCATGTTTACTGTTCAGCCTAATTTCTAAATAGACTACTGTAGTAGTCTATTTTTTCTTCACATTCTGGATTGAGCCTGTAGGAGCAGGGTTGATCGAGGTATTCGACCACAGATCAGTAGGAGCATGGTTCAAATCAAGTGCTGGCCCTTTACTGACCTACATTCGAGACTGAAATAGACGTCAAGCTTGGATGATAGGTTTATTTTCATTATTCCTTCTTCTTAATGGAAGTAGGAATTTGAAACCAAAAACTATCCGCTTCTAACTAATTGCCGCCTCTAACGACGCTACGAGATAATTGCAGATCTATATTGTAATGGCCTGAATAATACGTGAAGGAAAGATTATGCTAAAATGGTATAGTGTTAACAATGCTGACAAATTAAAATATAGTTTTTATGTAGTTTTGTTTTTGCTTGAAAGCTTCAATTAACTAGATTGACGTATGAGTTAATATTCTTAACTTATAAATATAGTTCATGCGGTTCGTTTTATATAATCTGTTTCAATTTTCAAAGTTCGGAAGAGATCTTCATATGTACTGTACAGTTTAACTATAGTTATATAGAAGAAATGAAGTTACATTTTTATGAAAAACGTTTCCTTGACTTCTACAGAAAGTCTTGACATCAAGTCTTTATGAAATGTGAACACAGCGAGTAAGAATTGTTTAAATTAAACTTGCTCCTGTCGGACTTCTATAGGGTTTTATGATTAATCGAATTAACAAAACGTACTGTGTATTCATTCTCCTCGTTCCTTGGCAAAGCTATCATATTTTAAGGGAATGTTTTAACTAATTTGTTTAACAACATGAAAATTTTGAAAACCCGTCTTGTACCCATATTGTGTCCGGGATACTAAATAATAGACCACCTGCGGGCTGCACGTACCGTAAAAGGCGACAATGCACTTAGATCCAAACCAACGTTAAAAATGGCATTCGGTTGGTCAATGCCTATGCTACAGAAATTGCTACAATATTTTCTAAAAAGATTAGTTAAACTGGAGTTAAAGGGAAATAGATGTTGATGTTGAAATTTAATTAAATAAAACGCTGCTTTGAAATTTTAGAATTAAAAACGACTGTCAAGCTTTCGCTGCAAAATATATCACTGAATATATATGAAAAGGGTTTCGATTAATTTTTGAAGTAATTATAAGAATAAAACAAATTTTTAAAAATGAGTTTTGCAAAATAACTCTACAAAATTAGTGCTTACATATGAAGTATAATTAATAATTAATGGTATACCAAGTAATTAAAATAGTGAAGTTATATTTATTTTCAGAATATATTGTCAGTCTTTCAAAGTGACTAAATAAATTCTGGATTCTCATTACCGTCATGGACAGTGATTAATTAAAGTTAAACACCTGGATGAATAGCCTACACTGGAGGAAAAGGTAAGTTAAAATCCATTAGCATAGCTAATTAACCTACATGTTATAATAATATGCTTAAATAAAAATAAAACATATATGCTTTATATGACTTAAATATAACACTCTCTTAGTTTCGTCATATATTTAAACATAGTTTATAGGGAAAAGTAGACAAGCAGCATTATATTGAAATGATCAACTATGTTGATATCTGTCACTTTTAATATCATATGTTTAAACCGGTAGGCAATTTTAGTCCATTTTCGTATAACCAATCCAGTGGATGTCCGATAATTTCCTCTAAGATCAGCGCGACCGGGAATCGAACCCACGAGGGTTCAAGTCACCTAAGGATCTGCCATTTGAAAACTTCACGACGTTACCACTTCGCAATTGAGACATTCTAAAAGTGTGCGGTAATGATACACGGTTATCCTTCACTCCCGTTATCTTTATCTTTAGCGATTTATCTCTTTTTGTTATTTCTTTCTTTTTTATATTAATTATTTATTTTTGTATTTATTCATTTTTATTTATTTCTTTAACTATCTTTTTCCCATTATTTTTCGTTATCTTTAGCGAGCAAAAAGTGGACCGCCTGTGACCAGAATTATATATACCATGGATCATGCATTAGAAAAAAAGTGAATGAGGAGATGTCAAGAATTCGGAAATCAAGGAACAGACACATTTGCTTTTAAATGCAGTCTGTCACATTTGTGCTAGTCGCCTCTAGCTACAAAAATATTTTTATTTTTGTAGTTAGAAGGATTTGACTCATCTAATTTTGAGTAGGCGTACCTACTAGTTCTGAACTTGTTTTTGGTCTTATGCTTTAGTCAATGAATGAACACCTGAGCTTATAAATAAACGATGCTTACGAATTATCTAATTTTACGGATGAATTAAGAATGTAAAAATATGAAACATTTGAACAATATTGCTATGTCCGCTGAAAATTCAGTCCAAAGTTTCTAAATTTATCCTAGCTAGCATTTTATTTTCAATTACTATATCAACAAATGCATTTAATATTAAGCAATATTTTAATATTTTATCTCTAAAGGTTATTTAAAATTTTATTCATTCAGACCACTTGTTTATTATTAAGAAGACTTCACTATTACAGCCAGCAGCGATGCTCGTAAGAACAATGTTGTAATATTCCAAAGTCAACGTCTAAACCACTAATTGGGCAGTAATGCTGTTTACTGGTGTAACTTACGTGTAATTTCAAGTTCATTGCTACTAATTAAAACTGAAGGTGTCTGAGAGGTTTCGAATTTCCTCTCTTTGAAATGTCACTTGCGGTTGCATTAATTGTAAATTGCGATTCCGGCATGGAAAAGATAATAAATTATTTGCGCTATTAAGAAGAAGATCTCCGTATGACCTTGGATCTGCAACCAGGCATAAAGCTAGAGAGAGAGAGAGAGAGAGAGAGAGAGAGAAGAGAGAGAGAGGGAGAGAGATAAAGATAGATAAAGAGAGAGACCAAAGTATTAATTAAAATATATTCCACGAATATCAAAGCAAATGGTTTAACCCCGGGGTTCGCTTTAAGTTTGAAATTTAAATGATAAAATATTGTCCAGAATAGAAACTAAAATCAATCTCGACTTGCGTATCTGATTTACTAAATAATTAATCTGTTACCAATGAATGTTGGTGACTGATATAAAATGTTTTGTTCCTTTAGTTTGAATTTACTTTGAAATTCCTTCTAATATTTAAATAATAACTGATGATAAAGATAATTATGCAAATTAACGCCTGCTAGTATTTGGCGCTCCATGTCATTCCTACATAACTTTTTAAAATTCATTGATGAGTTTAACTTCATTCTTTTTCTTTCTCTTACCTGTGTCTCGTACTTTCTCTCTCTCTCTCTCGCTCTCCATCCCCTCTCTCTTTTCCCCCTTTTCTCTCTATCTCTCTTCCTCTATTAGAGAACATCTGTTTCTCAGTCTTTACATCTTACTCTCTCTCTCTCTATCTCTCTCTCTCTCATTTCACTACCTCTTTCTCTGTCTCTGTTTTTGTCTGCCTCTCTCTGTTTTTGACCTGCTCTCCTTTCTCACGGGTTTTCTCTCTTATTTTTATTTATTCGTCATACCATTTCATATCTCTCTCTTTCTCTTCCCCCATCCCTCCCTCTCTTTCTCTCAATTACTTTCTTCGTGTTTCTCTTCCTATGACTTGCAAACCGTTTTCTTCGTCATCTTCCCTTGTCTTACTTCTTCTAGTCTACATGCCATCTATTCACTATCTCTCTCTCTCTTTCTCTCTCTCTCTCTCTATCTATATATCTATCTCTGCCTCTCTTTCTATTTCCCTTGTTTCGCTTTTTCTCAGTTTTTTATTCGCATCACTACGCTGCTAATCACACGGGTTTAAATTAACGAAGCGCCGGCGGTTGGACAGCTTTTTAACTTACTGATTGCGGCACTCGACGCGTAAATAAGCAAGCGGTATTGGCGTCGAGTACGCGACAATTGGGCACTGTAAATTCTCGTCTAATCTTCCGCGCGATGACGGTTAGAAATCGCGCCGCGAGCATTCAGTCCATATATTATCTGCCCACGATATCAGGCAGTCATTAAGATCTGTCTTCGGCGTCGACTTTACGATGATTGAAAGTCGTTATCATTAAGAAACTAGTTATGAGAAAAACTACTACTGTTTGAGTATACGATTATTCAAACAATCGTATACTTGAGAATGATTAAAATAATTCTTAATTTAGAATTTATATATAATGTGTTGCGTTTCCTAGATCTATATAATGTCATATGATCATGTTAGAGCTGATTAGTTCCAGACAACGATTTCTATATGATGTTCCTCTACAAAACGCCATTTCCTCGATTTTCATTCTTTTTATTCCTTCTGTTCTCTCATAAATGCTAATCCCACCAGCCTTCGAGTCTTCTTCAAGCCTTCGAGACTTCTTCGAGGCAGTCTTTCCATCTTCATTTAGATCTTTCGACAATTCTTTTCTCATCTGCTTTGTAATCATATATTTTTGGGGTTTCTGCTACCGCCTATCCGCAGCACCTGTCCAGTCCATTTTATTTTCTTTTCTTGATGATTTCACCTGCCATTACGACTTCATTCACCAACCTGCTAAATGTTGTTCCTGCTAGAGCGATTCTTTCTTTTACTTTTTGATTCTGATCCTTCTTCTGCTTTTTTCCGCTTCAGAGACAAATAAACCTTTTAAATAATTTAAATCTCTTTAAACTGAAATTTATCTATTTTACAGACTTTTCCATTCTTCGTTGTTGGCATATATTGGGATTTACATTGGTTAATTTTCAATCAAAACTTTTCAAGCAATCAACCTTCAAGATCTTTCTTATTTTGAGGTTCAGATTTTCTTTTCAAATGATGTAGTTATTCCGGACGTCCCTTTATGTAGTCCAATACCATGTTGAACAGGGTTGAAGACCGGATGTATCCTTGTTTGAGTCCCATTTCTACCTTGAACCATTCAGTTTCTTCTCCATCCAATCGATTATCTGCAGCTCTTTTTCTGTACAAATTCCTTATGATTCTGATTATTTTGCATATACGCCATATTTGTCATTTTATATATCTTATACAAAATTATAGATATTTTCCTGTTTTGCTAATTAAAATGATTTTTGTTAGTACGATGCTTGCAGCCTCAAGATATTGCGTAGAATAATAAAACTCCTCAGAGCAATTTGTTGATCTTTTAACATCTCGTAGTAATTAATTTTATTTCTCTCTTCCCAATCGTTCTATTTCTTTCTATGTCTTTCACTTATTGTCATTTTTTCAGTATCTCTCTGTCTCTCTTCCTCTCTAGCATACGGACACACATAAAAAGCTAATAGCTAAAGCTACCGTTAACGTCAGTTTCCTCACTTGAAAGCGATGTCAGTGACGGGCGAGCCCAGGAATTGAACCCCGCACATACTGATCCGCGGTCGAGTATCATGCCGACTTCGCCACTGGCTCCAGCCGGTAACTCTCTTTCGTTCATAAAATGTCTCTCTCTCTTTCTCTCTCTCTATCTTTCTCTCCTTCTCTCTCTTTCTCCCTCTCTATCTCTCTCTTTCTCTCTCTTTCTCTTTCTTTCTCTATCTTTCTCCTTTTCTGTCTTTATTTTTCTTTCTTTCTCTCTCTCTCTCTCTCTCTCTCTCTCTCTCTCTCTCTCTCTCTGAGTCCAGAGGTCATAGGATCAACTCCGTGGATCGACTCTTGGACTAACAAAAGTCTCAGCTGTTTCTATCGCAGAGGATGGTCTGACCTTTGATCTCTTGTGTAATTGATAAACGTTACTCAGGGAAAGATAACAGAGACGTGACATTGTATTACAGTGCGTAATTCCGATCAAGGATATTTATAGTACATCTAAGGGGGGATTACAGGAATACTAAGCGATGGGCTATGGTTTTAAATATCACCAAAAACTTCTAATCTCATCTTCGAATGGGAGAATATCATTCCCAATCCAATCTCTGCCTAGTAAATTCTGGTTCAAGAGCTCAGGCTATAGAGCTAAAACCAACGTCAGTTTCCTGCTTGATAGCATGTCAGTGGCGGAGAGAGCACTGGATTTGAATTCTGCATCCGCTGATTTGCTGTTGAACAACTTGCCAACAAGCTGCAGGATCAACACAAAAGCCTTAATCATATTACTAATATAACTTTATCCTTATCTAAGTATAAAGCAAATTCAGTTGTCAATGGCTATACAGAAGCACATGTACGTGTAGTTGTCTCAGTAAGCTTTACAAATTAGTAAAAGTGAGTTTAACATTCATTTTGTCTTCCAAGTGTTTTATCCAGTGTTTTGACTTTTTCAACGTTATCCCCAAACAATATTGATATATGGTAGTGAATGTTTGACAATTTCTCCCGCAATGGAAACGAAACTAGAGACAGCAGAGTTGTGGTTCTAAAGGAGAATGTGGCTCTTATCATACACAGATCACGTTATAAATGAAGACGTTTTACAAGTAATTTCAGCTGATCTTAAGCTCTTGAACTGAATACGTCGCCACCAGCTGCAATTGTTCTGGTATATATTACGGAACAAAATCTTTGAGAATACCATATCTGCAGAGAAAATACGCGGCAAACGAAGAAGGGATCGAAATCGGCTGGTGTTCAGTAAGAGTCTAAGCAAGTGGATGTAGCTAACGGGAACAGACACTATCAGAGCAACAATGAAGAGAAACATGGAGGAACATGACCTCGACTGCCCGGGTTAGGAACAGGCGCGGCACTGGAAGGAGAAGATCTGGGAGCAATGGGTAGAGTTCTAGTGGTTTGCTAAGTCTAATAATAAATTAGTTGCTCCAGATAGCTTCAGCTAATTAGTAACTGAAGTGTAAATAGAAAATACTTTATTAAATTCTTGGTTCAAGTCATCAGGTGGTTCACTATATTAACTAAGTTCAGCTAAATTATCAGCACGATGGAACGTTTTGTATTTGAGTTCAGGATGAAAGTTAAAGAAATCCTTGACGTTGAACGTTTTGAATATAAAAGAAACCTTATGAAATGACTTCAAAGAAATGAAGCAAAAGTAAGTTACAGGAAGCCTTATGAAGTAGCAGTGCTATTGCCTTGAAAGAACAGCTTAAGTTAAAGGAAACCCTGCAAAACACTAGCCTAGTTCTCTTGATTCTAGAACGTTCCGTGGAGTAATGGCTAAATTTAAATGAAGCTATTGTAAGTTAATTTTTTCCTATTCTACTCCGTTTACACTAATTGGACTTGTGGGAGAAATGGGGAGGGAAAGATCGGGAACACCATATCCGGCAGGTCATGGATCCTCTTCAGGGATTTCAGACTGATCAGGTTTTACGTGAATATAAAGTGAATACGGAGGATTGATGGAGCGAAGAAGAATAGAAGACATTGAGTGGGAAAGAAAGAGAGTGAGAGAGCGAGTTATTTTTCATCCTATTATTTTTTCTGTGAGAAATCTCGGTGTTATCCTTGATAAACACCTAACCTTCCACGAACACATAACTAAAACTTCACAAGCGTGTTTCTTCCATATCCGTGATCTTCGTCAAATACGTCCATATTTGTCACGTGAGACAGCTGCTACAATTGGTGCTGCTCTTGTGCAATCGAAGTTGGACTACTGCAATTCCCTGTTTTTAAATCTCCCTGGCTGTGAGATTGATCGGTTGCAGTTTGTTCAGAATTCTCTTGCGCGAGCAATTTTTTGTAGTTCCAAGTACTCACATGTTACGCCTATTTTGAAGTCTTTGCACTGGCTAAAGATTAAAGAGCGTATCATTTATAAAACAGCTTCGTTAACCTATAAGTCCATCACCAACCCTGTACAAACTTGTATGTCTCACTTGATTAAAGTGATGCAGCCTTCTATTACTCGGTCTTCTAAATTAATTACTCTTGTGAGACCTAGCTTACCTTCACGCTCTAAGCTATCTAATCGTTCTTTCCAGCATGCTGCACCTCAGATCTGAAATTCTCTTCCAGTTAAAGACCTATCTTTTCCATCTCTCTTTTCCATCCAGTGTCCATGAGCAGCGACCTGCGCCTAAACCACCTTTTCTTTAACTCATTTACTTTGGACTGAATTTCTGGATTTTGGAATTTACACCGTTTTTGGACCTTCTTTTTTGCTCGCCGGCTTGATTTTGTCTCAGTAGTGCTCGATGTTGTCATTGATGACTGTAGAACTCTAATTGTTATTATTATTTTTTTTTGTATCGGAACTTGCAACGTATTAAACCTTTTCTCATTCAGCTGTTGAAATTTTCGTGAAGCATTGCGATAATTCTTATGTTATAATCTTATGCTACATGATATACATGTATGTATATATTTTTTTTAAGTAAAGGAAGAATTGAAAACTGGCAATGCCTTTATCGAACGTTAAAATGACCTTTATACATGATTGGAATTCATGGAGGTCAGTCGATCCCCCACCATTGGTAAATGTGGGACCCCTCACTAAAGTTTTATCACCCCAATGTTAACCCCCACCCCCCGACAAGCCTTGACGACCCCGCTAGCAAGACTTCGACCTCAGTGATCCGCTAGAAAAATTTTAACTATTCTAACTCGTTGCCGTTGTTCTAGTTTTTACAGTCTGATTGATACCCTGTGTTTCTGGGAATTTTTAATTTTATATCTTTTAAATGGTTATTTATATTTGTGTTTGTCAGTGATTTGGTGTTGATGCTGAAATAAGTACATATCTCTCTATCTCCCTCTCTAACTCCCCCTTTATTTATGTTCAACAATGGGGTTTTTGGGTGGGTTCCAGCAGCCTTCCTTGGATATTATTATTCTGATGCTGATTCTACAGTGTAGTCTCTCTGACGTAACAAGAAACGTTTATCAAGTAATCCTACAACATTTAATTAAGTTCTCATGTATAACTAACTATTCATTCCATATAACTAATTAAAGCATCATCCTCATCATCTTCCCTAAAATCCCAGTTTAACTAGGGTCGAAATACGAATAGACATTCTCCAATCCTCTTAGCCCCACACCATATCATCAGTCAGTCCCATATTTTCAAGTCCTTCTTAATCTCTGCATCCCACGTCAGTTGTTGTCTACCTCTCTCTAGCTCAGCATCCAGCTCTTCCCTCCAAACTCTCTTTACTATATTCTCATCTGCCTTTCTCATAATACTCATACCATCCCAATCTCGACTAAGCCAACCTATCCCTAATCCTGAGGCAACCTATCCCTAATCCTGAGCCAACCTATCCCTAATCCTGAGCCAACCTATTCCTAATTCTGAGGCAACCTATCCCTAATCCTGAGCCAACCTATCCCTAATCCTGAGCCAACCTATCCCTAATCGTGAGCCAACCTATCACTAATCATGAGCCAACCTATCCCTAATCCTGAGCCAACCTATCCTTAATCCTCTCAACCTTCAAACTCATCCTCATATATTCAATTTCAATTCTGTCCTTCCTAGTTTTACCACGCATTAGGCACATCATTTTCATTCCATAGAACTAATTTAAAATACTTTATATAATAGCAAATCATATCAATATGATATCCAATAAATCTGTGAGATCGAATCTATTCTTAGGATCCTTTACTAGTATTCGATTTCTTCGCTATTTTTAATCTTTAATCTGAATTTCAACCTGACGTATATCTAAATTACGCGCATAGCATGGAGACTGTTTTTGTGCGACAAACCGATAAAGAAAGTGACGATGGGCAAGATAAAGTGAGACAGACAGAGCGAATAGGAGTTACGGATGGAAGGAGGAGTATGTATGCGGCATATCTCTTTCCACTGTTAATTCCTTTAATCCCATATAAGCTGCCTTGAGTCTATCAATATACAAATCCCCTTCGAAACCCTTCGCCAACGTGGGACGGTCTTTCACTCAAACTGGAGCAGCTGCTACTGTTCTGTTGCTGAAGCTGCTATAGTTCTGCTGCAGCTGCAGCTGCTATAGGTTTGCTACTGCTGTAGATGCTGTAGTTCTGCTGCTGCAGCTGCAGCTGCTATGGTTCTACTGTGGCTGCTATAGTTCTGCTTCCGCAGTTGCTATAATAGATCTTCTGCTGCAACTGCTACAGTTCTTCTACTGTGACTGCTATAGTTCTATTTCTGCTGCAGCTGCTATGGTTCTGCAGCTGCAGCTGCTTTAGTTCGGCTGCAGAAGCTGCTGCAGTTCTGCTGCTGAAGCTGCTATAATTCTGTTACTGCTGAAACTGGTTTGTGAGAAAACATGAGAACAAACCCAATCGAAAATTGTTTGTTTATTCATGGATATTAAGAAATGCTTGCGAAAATATTTATGGTTTCGAGATCGTAAACTGACGTTAAACATTAACCTTAAAGCTGCATATGAATGTTGGTGATATCTTTTGCTTGCAATACATTATCATCGGCATTAACAATCAAATAAATACAGAACTAGTTAAAGATAAAGAATTGTTAATGTAAAAATAAATAAGGTCGCTGAGTTGAAGTTAAGAGTAGGTAATATTATGAGATATAATCTTCGGAATATTATGAGTAGGACAATACTGAGATGCTATGTCCTTACGTTCCTGACATCATCCCTGGATGAGGAAACGAACGTTAAACATTTTATTATTATTATTATTATTATTATTATTATTATTATTATGAGTATAGGGATTTCAAAAAATGAAGTAAAATAATTACTGCAAATATTGGAAACTAATGTCAGTTAGTAAGAGAAAAGTTAACAAGAGAGCAAGGAAATTTTAAAACAGAGCAAGGAATATGAGAGCGAGAGACAGAGCGAGAGAGAGAGACAGGGAGAGAGAGAGAGAGAGCGACGAACCGAGAGAGAAAAAAAAGTGAGATCATAAGCGAGGTATAACGAAGTAGCGCCATCAAGTATGAACTCGTAATAAGAACAGCATCGAGTGACTGGTGACGGGGGTTGTCTCCCAGGCTGCCTACCTCCTTCCCACTTCACCCCTCCCTCAGAGATTGTTTTCGTTTTCATAGCTTCTACAATCAAATCTTTACCTTCTCGTCAGGTTTTCAAGAATCATAAAATCTCTTCATCTTCATAATAATCTTCCTCAGCTTAACTAGGGTCGGGAATAGACTACTTTGTTGCAATTTATGGAGCCTAGGCTCTCACTAGTTGAATACCTTTTCTGATGCTGGATTGGATCATAACGCTTTGTCGCCTTGAAAAACATATACAGTCCACGGTTGTTCTATTCTTCAGCAATCCGGACACAACAAGGGCAAAGCATAAGATCAGTTATTTTAATATACACAATACATTGTAACTTACACTGAAATGCAAGCTTCAAAATAGTTAAGAATTAGTTACTTTACCTGACAATGCTATTTAACGTTCTGCACTGAGACAGCAGCTTGAATACCATCATCACTCCCGTGCCAAGCACTAATAATTTATTCGTTAAAGTGTAACATCAGCGACGGGAAGAGTAAAACATCAGCGATGGGAAGAGTAAAACATCAGCGACGGGAAGAGTAAAACATCAGCGACGGGAAGAGTAAAGCATCAGCGACGGGAAGAGCGGAGACTTAAACTACGACCTATTGAACGTGACCTGGACACAAAGGTCACCATTCCGACACGCTGTCACCTTGTTGAGGACGTGGCGAGCATGCTAGGCCTAATTCTAAAGCTTGTAAAACTAATGTTAACGTCAGTTTCCTCACAGGATTTGAATCAAACACATATTGATCGGCGGATCAGTATGTGTGGGATTCAAATCCTGGGCTACCCCGTCACTGACATCGCTTTCGAGTGAGGTTGTCTTGTGGTCTCTGTGTACTCAGTCGTCATCGTGTGGTGCTTTGGCTTCTGTTTATGTAGAGTCTGCAAGAGACGTCCCTGACATTGTCTTATGGCAAGGAACCGGACGTTAAATTCTTATTGATTGATTGAAACTGACGTTAACTTTAGCTTTACCAGCTTTACAACTAAGCCAGTGGCGATGCTGAACTAATATCCAGCCTCTGCATACGACATCCATAGAATATTATATTAGCCGTAAAGCAGACGAGAATCTTGACAGTAAATTCCAGCTTTTTAAAATAAATTTTTGCATGTCTTTTATGATGTCTTTTTGAGGACTATTGCGCTCTTTAGATCAGAGAGGTCCCTGGGTTTAACAACTTTTTGTTGAATGTTTGACAACTGTCGTGACTTTGATATTATGATCTTTTTGAATTTCTCTCTGCAAATTTTATCTTTTTTAGTTTGCTCTATTCTTTCAAACTGTCTGCTGTGACAGTCATTGTTTGCACAATACGCTGTGAAGATTGAAAGCTTACACTTTCGTTACGACCAGACACTGATGACTTCATTTGCTTTATTTTGATCATTTCAAAATCTTTTGAGAAAGGTTTTTCCGTTCCTTTACTTCTTTCAACTGGGTAACATCTTATATTCTTTTTATTACCTCTCCAATGATTATTGTGCTATACATTTCCGTCGCATTATTGTTCATTACTCAGATATTATGGTTGCTTTCTAACACCTAAAATTTTAAAGCATCTAAAGTTTTCCTGAAAAATATGAAATATGCCGGTACTATCTTTCACAATTATTGATTTTTAAATCTCGCATTTTTGTAAAGCTTGACATGACTCTCTGATTATTTTGATAAATTATATTATTGTCTTACGATATCATAAATATGCCTATGATATGGAAGCCTCATTTGTTCGAATGGGTGCCAATAATGTGAAGAAATGATTGAATCAATTGTTGATATAAGAGGGAGCCTTTTGGAGCGCGATAACAATTAGCAGCATAAATATGTACCTAGCATAGCGTATTAGCATATTCATTTATTACTGTATATATATATATATATATATATATATATATATATATATATATATATTTCTAATTCGTCTCAAACACGTACAATATTCTCTTTCTCGTGTCGTCTGTATTGTAAAAATATTCAAATCACACACTTTTTCTCTTCTTAAGAAACTGCACAGTCTTTCAGTCTCCAAACGAATACAATTAAAGATTGCTTCTTTGATTTTCAAAGGTTTAAATTATGGTAAATCATCCTATATATCTGACCTTTTATTAATCTATCAACCCTCTCGTAGTCTTCGTTCCTCTAGTAAAAACCTTCTCACTGTACCAAACACAAAATCTGCCATGGGTAGACGCTCCTTCATGTGTTCTGCTCCGGCAATGTTGAACTCTCTGCCACAAGATCTTCGATCTTGTAACTGTATTGGTCATTTCCTTGGCAAGCTAAAAACCCATCTCTTTTCGTCATAAGTCTAAATTTTGACCCGCTTACCTTGGATCTTGGACTTGCACTGTTTTGATCTCTCTTTCTCTTGTGGTTTCTGAGTACTCAGTCGCCATCGCGTGGTGCTTTGACGCCTATTTGTGTAGAGTCTGCAAGTGACGTCCCTGACATTGCCTTATGACAAGGAACCGGATGTTAAATTCTTATTTATTTATTGATATATATATATATATATATGCGCGCGTGTGTGTATGTGTGTATGTACATGTACATGTATACTTTTAGAGTCATTACATGGTATTTAAATTCATAAGGTCTTAGAGTTTATATTTTCATAGCTTAGGTAATGCACTAGTAGATTGTGATTGTTTATTATTCCATTTAAATAGCATTTTCAGTACACATTAAACCAATAATTACTCTGAACTTGCTTGCACGCTCAATAAAGAGCACTCCATCAAAAATGTGGAGCATTACCGTTGTCTTATTGAACTGTCTTGTAGTTCTCCGCTTACATATGTGTCTATGTGCCCGTCAGATATAGTTTTTAGATGACTTTCAATTGCTTTCTCAGCTTCTGCGTGAACGTCTCTATTGATACATGCGGTTAATATTTAATGTACATTGAAACAAGTACATTGAAAGATCTAGATTATGTTGTCTTATAGTTTCACAGAAAGGCACTCAATTATCTAAAAGAACCAAAACCACATAAACTCAATCAGGTAGTAGAACTAAAATCACTTGACCTGAAATGGGCAATAGGTCTAAAACCACATGAACTCAATTAGGCAATAGAACTAAAACCACATGAACTCAACTAGGCAATAGAACTAAAACCACATGAACTCAATTAGGCAATAGAACTAAAACCACATGAACTCAATTAGGCAATAGAACTAAAACCACATGAACTCAATTAGGCAATAGAACTAAAACCACATGAACTCAATTAGGCAGTAGGGTTAAAACCACCGCACTAATATTATTCATTGCCTTTGTGAGTATGAACCATTAATTTTACATACACACAACTGTAATATCTGCATTCGTCACCCTTTAAAAGAGCTGGTTCGGTTGCTGATAGAATAATTTTTTAATATTATATAACAAATGTCTCTAATAGTTGTATTCTCTTTTTGTTTCTTTCGCGCTCGCTCTCTCTCTCTCTTTCTCTTTCGCTGTCTCTTTATTCTTCTCTCTACCTCTACTGTTCTCTTTCTCTTTATCTCTTCACATTTTTTGTTATCTCATTCACTCCATTCTCTCCCACTCAAACCTTTCATACTATTTGTTTTCAATCTCGTTTATTGCTTTATCGTCATCTTGCAGGCTCTTCGATATATTTGCCTCCCAGGCGACATTTGCCTTCTTGTTCTTTCACTTGTTAAACCCCTCTAACCCTCCTTTTCCAACCCTTCTCTCTTCCTTTCGCTGACAACCTCTCTCAATTTTTCTTTAGATATTCCGTAGTTCAGATCAATTATTTTATTCCTTTGAGATTAAACCCTTTGGGAATCCTAATGGGACTGGATAGCCTAATAGATCTAGATAGGCTGATTTAGCTGGATAGCCTAATAGTGCTAGATAGGCTTATTTAGCTGGATAGCCTCATAGTGCTGGATAGGCTGATTTAGCTGGATAGTCTAATAGATAGGCTGATTTAGCTGGATAGCCTAATAAAACTGGATAGGCTGATTTAGCTGGGTAGCCTAATAGTGCTGGATAGGCTGATTTAACTGGATTGCCTAATAGAACTAGATAGGCTGATTTAGATGGATAGCCTAATAAAACTGGATAGGCTGAGTAGCTGGATGTGGTGGCTAGATTGTGTAATATGCTGTAAAATCTCACGGAAGTTATAGCCTAACGACGTTTTATTGCCGCTGTAAGACGTTTCAGCTCAGTATGACTGGATAGCGAAACTGGATAGATAGTGGATGTCATCAGAAAATATCAATCAATCAATAGGAATTTAACGTACGGTTCCTCGCCATACGGCCATGTCAGCGATACTCGACACGTTGAATTGTCAGATGGAATGTTGTCCTATTTAAGTTCCGGTGATCCGATATTATTTTCATAATGAGATTCCAATTGCTTTAACTTTAAACAGCAAATGCGTGTAGTTATAGATTGTTGACAAGGTTTAACAAATGACTATCAAATGATTTATGACGAATCATATAAATCTTCCTTTCACGTACTGAAAACTATCAGTAAAGTTGGTAAAGCTTAGGTTAACGTCGGTTTCCTCACTCGAAAGCGATGTCAGTGACGGGCGAGCCCAGGATTTGAACCCCTCACATCAGTCCATGATGTCTTTGCAGTATTTCAATCAATCGATCAAATTAATAAAAATCAATCAAGCAATCAATAAGCAAGTCATTCAGTCAACCAATCAATCAATCAATCAATCAAGCAAGCAGTAAATTTATAAATCAGCTAATAAATAAATAAATTAGTAAAGGGAATAAATAAATAAATCAGTCAGTGTGACAGCCAGTCAGTCAGTTTGTCAGTCAGTCAGTTAATCAATCAATCAACCAATCATTCGATTAATAGAGCGATTGATAGATCAATCAATCAATCCCCGATGAATTGCATCCGGTTCCTCACAGGATGAAGATATCGAAGATTTGGCTTAGAAGTGAAGTCCCTGTTTCCTGTTTGATAGGCAAGTGGTATTTATATTAAGTGGCGCATTCCCGTCTAGCTGCCGCAATGATTATTTCGTTTTACCATTTTACTACCCGATTATTTTTTGCCAATTCATTTATTACTGGAATGTCGTTGGTCTGAAGGGTTTTGTCAAATATACGCATTTTATAGATTGATTAATAGTTTCTTGATTGTGTCATCAGGTGAGAACTTTATAAATCAGATCTCAGAAATAGTCGAAAATTTTTTCTTATAAACAATTTTAGTCATTTAAGTGAAAAATCTGCTTATAACTTTTCTAGTTCTATTATTTCCTTTTTTATGTGCAAGGAATAAAAGTTAGAATACTTTATACTTAACGGAGTCATATAATAATTATTTAAAAGTATAATTTTAAAGCATATATAAGTATATGTTTAGTCGTTCAGGTTAAGAATACTCGAAATATCTGCAATAGAAAAGTATAAAGCTTGGAAGTCAAATTCGATTCTTTGCAAATGCTCATTGCTTCATAGTGGATAAATGAACATTGAGTTAAAGTGAACAGGAACAAGAAGATGAAACTGTTGCTGTGAAGAGTAAATTAGCTTCATTTGTAATGAAGAAAAGCATAGGCTTCGCTTTGATAATAGCTTGGTACGTTTTGTCTGCAAATGGGTTATCTAAATAATACGTTATCACTGTGGAGGAGGGCATATAAATGGCTTTACTTGATGTCTGTCTGATTTGCCAAATTTTACTTCGTCATTTCCTGGTTTCTACAAAACTGAAAGCAATATAACGTGTAAATTTCCTAGCATTTATTCTCAAGAACACCAATATATTGTGTTTAAAAATTAAAATTTACCCCTCTGAAGCTTTTCAATGGCATTCATTATCATTATCGTGCGTGTACTTTTGTACGGATAGAATGGCCTGGTGTAAAGCATTTTAGTCTATTAGGAAAGAGTCAATGGGTTTGAGTTCCTGCCATCCATTCTCTAAAAGGTAGGAAATTCATGTGGTATTGAATTATATGCTAGAATTGCTTTATATTTTAAACACACTACTAAACCAAGTATATAAGCAAGGTATGACATGCATGGCTACGGTCCAAATACTGATTAACCTAAGTGAGAAGTGCTTTGCTAATAACACAACTGTCTTTCGTAATCTGAGACACATTTGGTTAAAGTGCCAGACATCATCATAAATGTTTAAATGCAGGGAGAGATAATCGCGGATTAGACAGAGAGGCGCTAATGATGGAGGTTTCAGGTTGTAGGATGAGAAAGTCGAGGAGACGAGGGGAAATGAGAGTGGATATTACTGTCACTGAAGTGTTGGGTAAGATGACCAAACAGCTTGAGCGA
Source organism: Enchytraeus crypticus (assembly GCA_905160935.1). Classification (NCBI taxonomy): domain Eukaryota; kingdom Metazoa; phylum Annelida; class Clitellata; order Enchytraeida; family Enchytraeidae; genus Enchytraeus; species Enchytraeus crypticus. The sequence continues at coordinate 833,982 of CAJHZI010000741.1, read as the reverse complement.
TTATCTGTGAATTGTGGTGTGAGGAGAGAGACACAGACAGACATAGAGTCAGACAGGCAGACAGACTAAATGTCAGTTTGGACTTTTGTAAGTGAAGCATGCAGAAGGGGAGAGTAAAATAGAGAGAGAGAAATAACTAGAGAGAGCGGGTGAGAGGGAAAGAGAGAAAAAACCCTTTAGCTTCCTTCTAAAGTCAAAACCGACGTTAAAATACATTTTAATATCCGGTTGTATGATGGATGTAGTTTACATTCAATTCAAAGTGTTTTGCTGCGATAACTGAGCTCATTGAATTAATTATTTGACACCGTATATGGCAGATAGCTTTTGCTTATAGTGTAAATATATCCGACAAAATTCTAAGCCGATTATAATATTTCACTAGTAATTCCTGAGGCATTATCAATTTTGATTAAATATGTAAACGCCACATTATCAAGTACTCAAAAATATTATGTACAGTATATTATTGCTGAGTACTGTGCAAGAGCTAGCCGTTTAAACTTGAGAAACGGTCAGGAATATACTGCAGTGAATATACTTTATATAAGCAACTGAAAAATAATGAGCCCATTTTCATTATGCCTCCCATAAAAAATTAAAAATAAATAAAATTAAACACACGCATTATAGTGAATAATCAACTATGTTGATATCTATCACTTTTAATACCACATTTTAAACCGTTAGGCAATTTAGACCATTTTCCTTATAACCAGTCCAGTGAATGTCCGAGATTTTACACTCAGATCAGCGCGGCTGGGATTCGAACCCACGAGGGTTCAATTCGCCTCAAGATTTTTCACACTACTCATAAATACGCTGCTCATAAATACACCGCTCTTAAATATACTGCTCATAAATACGCTGCTCATGAGCAAGTTGCTCGTGTGAGTCACTTGTTGGTAATTAGAAATCTAAAACTGATGACGCTGATCCTCAGTTCATCCCATTGCAGGTCGTGATTACACTCGTATTAGCTGTCATCATCTGCGTCAAGTAGCATTAGTGACAAGAGAGTAGCAGTAGCGACAAGATAAGTAGCAGTAGCGATAAGATAAGTAGCAGTATCGAAATATAAGTAGCAGTAGCGACAAGATATGTAGCAGTAGGGACAAGATAAGTAGCAGTAGCGACAAGATAAGCCAAAATCTACTTGTAATGGTAACGCAGTGAATAAAATCTCAATTTTATAACAAAAACCTCGGGTTCAATTTATTCAATTCTATTCGTTGTCTCTCTCTCTATCTCTCTCATTCTCTCTCTCTCTCTCTTTCTCTCTCTCTCTCTTTCTCTCTCTCTCTCTCTCTCTTAATTAAGAACAGCTGCTTATATGTAACTCATACTACGATGACTTTACCTTTCATCATATAGATTAAAGCACTGAAATGTTGTTTTGAGTGTGAAATTTATTTGAATTCTTTAATATAACAAGTAGCACGGACTTTGTGACGTTCGTAAATATGACGATTTCATTCTCAAATTCACTGAACATGTAAATATCTAGATGCGGAATAATAATCCATTATAAGATCATATTCCTAGCAGATTGCCGACACGTATGTATCCATGTATTCGGCATATTGCATTAGCTTAGCGGCTTCGGTCAGTGTTACATAAATCATAATGCAATGTCACATGAAAAATCTTTCAGCAGCCTTTGTTTGCTTGTTATGTTCCTTTAATCCTTCTCTGATATCATACGCCGCATCTTCGTTCACAGAATTGAATCAAATACGCGGCATAAAAATACACACTAACACATATTCTAATGATTGCACGAAAATAGACGCCTACATGCGTCTAACCCACGCATATAAACACATATTCATGTTTATCAGTGGCCGTTACTGATGAATATAAACATGTTAAGAAAACACAAACATGTTTTTTAATGTTTTTAACTGAATATAAGTAAGTTAAATGAAATACAGCTAACAAAAGCCATGAAGTAGTATTTAATAGTATAGAGTATATTTAAATAAACATTTACAATTAGTTGTCAGTTTCATTATCATCTTCCCTTGAACTCTCCAGTTTAACTGGGGTCAGGATACGAATACAGATCATCCATCAATTCGCTATTCGTGTAAATAAGTTTGTATCAATTTCTGGAGCCTAGGCTCTCACAAACCGAATGCCCTTTCTCGCATTAGTTTGGATCTTAGTGCTTTGCCGCTGTTTATATATATAGACTTTATTTCACCAATACATGGTAGTTTCGAACAAAGATATAGAAAAAATAAAGAAAAATAAACGAAAAGAAACAACACTTTGCATACAAGTACAGCTAAGCAATGTAAACCTAGTAGTTTACAAGTGACAAACGGAATCAAATCAACTCAATTATTCATTAGGATATTCAATATGTAGCATTTTGTCAACGTAGATCCAAAATTTTAATCGTACTTTAGCAACAGAATCAACAAACGAAATATTATATTTCCCTTGTAAACTTTCAAATTCTAAATAATCTGGATGATCTAATTCGATCCCTTTAATAATTTTGATATCCAATATTAATTTGTTTAAAAAATTATATCTATGGTATTCATATAAGATACTCAAAACGTGTAGTTTACTGCTGGTCTATTCATCAGTAACCCGGACACAACATGAGTAAAACATTTGCAAATAGAAATATTTATTTATATGTGTATAATGTTTTTAATATTTTTATAGAAGTGACCATGTACATCTTAGCGCACACGTAAAAAATATACAGGACTATTTTCAGGGCCCATTACACGTGCACATACAAATACATACACACACTCATATATAAATATTCACTCATACCTGATCACTTAAACATACAGACGGCACATAATTAATAATCAATTACAAATTGAAAGTAACAAAATAAACTGGTAAATCTAATAACACCAAATAATTTAATAAAGTGATGACACAATATCAAACATCTCTCTCTCTCTCTCTCTGTCTGTCTGTCTGTCTGTCTTTCTCTGTCTCTCTCTGTCTGTCTGTCTGTCTGTCTGCATGTCTCTCTCTCTCTCTCTCTCTCTCTGTACAAAGCACTACAGCTAATGAGTACGATTACATAATAATGCAAGCGATTCTTATGTTATCGAGCAAAAGCTACACTAAACTTTAATCTAATGGCAAAAATTTCCACACTGATATCTCCATTAAGTTCTTTATAAATATTTGTTAATTTTTTTATTTTTCTTATAATTACAATTATAGTAATATTTATTCTCATTTATAACTTCTCCCTCGTTTAGTATAATTATTTTTCTTGTTAATATATTTCGCTATTCAGCATAATCCTTAATAATAATAACAATGAATATGTTTATGCATGTAACAGTAACGCGGTTTATATGTGCCTTTGACACAGATCTAGAGTTCCCCGTGTTGTGTCCGGGTTGCTTGAAGAATAGACCAACCGTGTAAAAAAATATCAACCAACCACAAAGAGATAAAAATACGTACAGAGATTATAAGAGCTGGCGCCAGGACCAAAAGATCGGGGGGCGTGTACCTTTTGAGGATTGATATACCATTACTCTTGGGGGGATTTTGCTTATGATGAGGTTTACCCCAGTGCCGGATTTAAACCATGGGGGCCTTATATAACAGTGTCATGACCTGAAGTTTGCCATATTTGGCAAACTTCATAATTAAACGTGGAATTTCGAAACATCATATAAACAGGGCAATGAACACTTCCTATAGGCAATATATTGATATTAGGCTAAACGTTTATAAAAAAGTTGGCATATAAAATCATTCAAGTTGTAAACACTGCGGTACTGAGGCGACAGACACCGCGCGTAGTTATTGATAAATCCAAGGGATGCGTGACTGTTCATTTGATGAGTCACGAACGAGGTGGTTTAGTGCAAGTGAACATACGCGTGGAAAGCTTGGCATGGAAAGCTTAGCATGGAAAGCTTAGCATGGCATGGAAAGCTTGGCTTGGAAGACTTGGCATGGAAAGTACAGCATGACTATTTATTCATAGGTTTGCCACTTCGTTTCTGAATTGCACAACCAACGATCAGATATCTATTACTCTCTCAATAAATATATAACACAATAACACATATAGTTATGAAATAATGAACCATGTTGATATCTATCAATTTTAGAACCGCACGTTTAAACCGTTAGACAATTTAGTCCATTTTCTATGTAAACATTTTCTATGTAAACAGTCCTGTGAATGTCCGAGATTTTGCTCTCAGCTCAGCGCGTCAAGGAATCGAACCCATAAGGGTTCATGCGCTAGTAAGATATTCAAACAATAACAATCAGGACATCGTAACGAAACACCAATTCTCTCTCTCTCTTGTGTTTTGCTCAACGGCAAGTCCGTGGTATATATTCCTCCTCATTGTCTGCTTTCGCGCTCAGTAAAGAGCACGCTGGTGAACAATAAATTAATCTTATCGAAGTCCACGCCTGTAATAAATCTTAACGTGGCCTTTCGCTTATGAAAAAAGGCTTCTGAAGTGGTATTCCATTTCCTTCAGCTTAGTTTTCCTTTATTCCATTTCAATTTCAGCTTAGTTGCGCAGTGTTATGCAGTCACCTGGACACAATAAAGGGTGTAATAGGTTTTACTATTTTAATGTCTATAAGAAAAAATTACTGGAAATAAATGGTCCTAATAAAACTTACAAGCATGCAGGCTTAATATCATGTTTGCGTAGCTTGTTCCGCTTCAGTTTTTTCCACTTTAGACGTTTTATATAGAGGCTCGTCGTCATAAAACCTTGCTCTTGATTATTAGATCTATTGCTCTTGCACGGTGCATTGTGAACATTGACTCACACAGAATGGTCCAATCCTTCTTAATATCTAATAAAAGGAGGCAAAAGAGGGTTTAAAAGATGTCGCTAGTGGCGACATATGGAGCCAGTGGCGATGTCGGTAAGATATTGACCGCGGATCAGTATATGCGGGGTTCAAATCCTGGGCTCGCCCGTCATTGACATCGCTTTCGAGTGAAGAAACTGACGTTAACCTTAGATTTACCAGCTTTTTAATCGGACAAAATATTCGTGATCGAAACATGATAACCTTTAAACAGAGTCTACGAAATGGAATGAATTAAGCTGTATGGGAATGGTTATTATTGTATATTGCTTAACTTTCAAACACTGAATGTTTAATTAAATTGCGTTGCTTACTAATGATTATCCTCTTAACTTTGACAGGTTCATTCTAATTCATAGTTTATTTTGGCTGGAGCCAGTGGCGAAGTCGGTAAGATACTCGACCGCGGATCAGTTGATAGGAGTTCAAATCCTGGGCTCGCCCGTCACTGACATCGCTTTCGAGTGAGGAAACTGACGTTAACCTTAGCTTTACCTTTTTTTATCCGTCATACATTGAGCTATGCGTGGTATTGCTAAGTTTCAACTTCTAATATTTAACTACTACTGCTCATTACTTCAATTCATCGTTCAAACAATGAACAGTGTATTATCTTACATGTTCCTACCGTCAAACATTGAACTGTTCATTATGTTATATGGCCTATGTGCTAAACATTGAGATGTTCATTATAGTAATAACATTTTTAATCCTTCAAAAATTGAACAAATTAAATTTATATAATAATTTGAAGCATTGAATAATTTCAATGTATATTTTTGTCATAGTGAAATGGCATAGTTCTCCTTTCCACATTCATTCCAGTCAAATCAGTCATATTACTTGTACATATTAAACTATTTTTCTATATCAAATATCAACTCTCACTCCTACAGCAGAACTGAAATCGTTGCCTGAATTTCCAAGGAACAATTACTGCTCGTTCAAGCGTTAAGACCAGCCATTCTTTTGTTGCCTGCAACCTTCATCGACTGTGTGCTCCATTAGCCAGCACATTGTTATACATTTTGCAGCTTCCTTCTTCTGAATTACCGCCTATCCATTCGGGTCAAATGAAGTTGCAATATTTGTCATTGTGAAGGATTTGTTTAGTTCTTCCTGCTATAACTTCCTAACGGTTATCGTGCACATATACGGCACAGCAAAATGATCTTTGTTCTCAGTGTGCGAAAAACTGGTTTAAATGTGACCATTGACAAGTCACAGCGTTATAGCTGATAAGAAATATGGATTGAGAAACCTTCCGACTTAAACTGTTCCATCAGTTAATGAGTTATAGCTCTCTCTTGTTTAGGTGCGTTCCATTTCTCTATTTTGTTAATAATATTGCGTACCTACAATAGGTATCATTCTGTAATTACAACACAAGAATATAAACCAAATAACTCCACAAGCCTGCAAAAATATGATTTTACACTCCGCTTTTCTTGGAAATTGTTTATTTACTAATTAAGTATGATGATATTTACATTTATTGTGATGAACAAAGATTTTGAAGGTCCAAAAACATATTTCAAATGTCGGATCTGCTGTTATCACTTACTTTGTTGAGAGGGACAAAATATTCCCCAACCTCTTCAAATTGTTAATTTTTAAACTTGCGCATTTTAATTCACAACCTGTGGCGTGTCTTACATATAGTTAGATACAGAGACTTATACATGTTTAATGAAGACAGCACGCGTAGGCTTAATCTTGCGAGAAGATGAAACGCCAACACGTGCAACTAAAGCCAACGCTCGCGAAAAACGTCAGTATTTCAATCACTTGTTGTAAAAAAACATTTTTTGAATTGTTGTGCATTTGTCGCATCTATACTTTTTATTTTATACATGTATATGCAGCGTGAGTTAGGAATTGATCCCGGGTTTAGTTGCGAACAATTATGCTGGTATCTAAATTTTGTACCCATTACGCTAATTAATTACGCTATACCCATTTGGCAGATTTAACGCTTTTTAAACCTTAAGTTTGGCTAAGCTCCTGGTTAAATGCGAAAGATATCAATATTTGGATACTCAATATTTGGTGTCTTGAACTCATTAACGTCACTACTGCACTTATTTCAGTTATAAATTTGCGACATACTTTACATTGTGATTGTTCTTCTAACGTAACATCAAATAAAAGCACAGGTTGAGGAAGCATCAGAGTTTGTTTGCTCCAGTTTGTCGGTGATATGCACAGGAACATGAACTCTGAACATGAGCGTATAATGCGGGAGACGTGTGTGATACGAGCTTTTTACATTAGAAAAGGGAGCTTTTAGGCTATTAACATCTATTTATGGAATTTTTAGAAGTCAAAGCATTTGTAATTTCAGTTTTTAAAATAAAAGTAGCTTAAAATAAAATAGTTATAAATACTATTATGCGGCAATATCAAATTTCTTCTAAGCAACGTCGTCATCATCGCCTTCCCTTGATCCCAATTTAGATAGGGTTGGGTTTTAGAACATTTTGTAGCCATTTCTGGAGCCTAGGCGCACACAAATTAAATGCCCTTTCCGACTGCTTTGAATCTTAGTATTTTGTCGCCTTTTACAACATATACAGTCCGCGGTTGGTCTATTTATCAACAACCCGGACACAACACAGAAAATTTCTGATTTCTACTAATCTGATTTATATTACTTGAAGTAAGTTGTTTCCTATTAAGTTATAATACATTTTCAACAGTATCTTTAGCATTCTTCAATTATGCTGAGAGCACTGGAAGTCTAATAGCATAAACTTCCAACAGGTAGTAATTTATCCAACTAGTTAATTTGTACTTAGAAAACTCAAGAATATTAGTAAATGAAGCTAAGATATTTCTGCATTGACTTACGGATAGGATTTGTCTAAATAGTCTTCGATGTAGCCATGGACGACAGTAGCGCTCTAATTTTTATGTTATGTTACATTTCTAACTAAACGTACCTCCTTGATTGGTAAAAACTCATAACTCGTATAACTCTGATAAACTCTATTTCTAATTATTTTGTCTAAACTATTTGCTGTATTTGCATTATTGTGTCATTTTATGCATTGTACATTAGCTGTCACTGATAAGAGTCGTAATTTCGTAAAAACACTTTCCAATTATAGAAAGTGTTCAATTCAGAGAAAAGGAAAGTGATTTATGTTGAAATGTTTCTTATGCATATAACATGCAAATCAGGCAAGCATAATATAAATAATTATAATTAAACAGTGTTTAATTAATGATTAATCAATAATTAAACAATGTTTCTAAATTCACAAAAACTGATTTAGCAAAATGTTATTTTTATACAGACAACTTTCATTCTCATTGATTCAATTGACTGTTAAATAATTTGATTGATTAATTGATTGATAGAGAAATAAATTTATGGATGGATTTAAGGACTGATGTATTGCCGGACTAATGGATTGACGGATTGAAGGATTGATGAATTAATTAAGTACGGATATGTTGAGTGACTCATACTCGATGCAAATATTTTCAAACAAAATTCTTGATTTAAGGGCGGGGGACTTTCAGGGTGCCTGACAGCCGATCAGAGTAAAATCGGATATAGCGTGACCACGAGCCGTATGAAGTCACGGACTCATCTGACAGGTCACGCCCAGCTGATTACTGGAAACAGTACAGGGGGGATCGGCTAAAGTTTCGTCATAACTCCGTGATGGGTTTCGTTGACAGGAAGAGGGGTCAACCAGTGCTCACAGAAGCTGCTGCTTGTTTTAGCGAACAGTCAAAGGGACTTTGCATTGCAGGTAATAAACTATTTTAATGTTCAACAGATTCTTGTGTGAGGAAGGGCAGTGTGTTTCAAAGCTAGAGAAGTTATTCAAAGCTATTAGTCGCAAATACAATATTGTTATGAGAGGCCAATGCACTGCATGCGTGCATATCTATCTAGTATGGGTGTTATCTTTCTTTATCATTTTAGTTTTTGCAAGGCTTCTATTATATAACATTATAGAAAATACATTTTAGCTCATATCAATTTCTTTCTTTCCTATTTCAACAAATCTAATCCAATCGTATTATACTTTATTTTATTCTGTTGCATTGTATTGTATATATATACCATTAAATTAAGTGCAATTTAAATTTAATGCCATTCGATTCAATTCAATGAAATTCTTTTCTATTCAATTGAATTCAATTGAATTCTATTCTATTCTACTCTATCCTATTCTATTCTATTCTATTCTACTCTATTCTATTCTATTCTATTCTGTTGGGCTTGTTTCAGTGTGTTGTAATTCAGCCATAATCATTACTAAGTCGTTAGCGGATCGTTGAGTGTACTGGACTGGAATTATGTTTCCACGAATGCACTCAGTAATGTTCGTCAAACAGTAAAACTACATGGGATGCCGCACCGTATGCAAGAGTAGTTAAACCAATAATTGTAATATGAGAACGCTCCGTATTCTGTTAATTTATTCATGTTTTCTCTGATATCTTGTTTAGCAAAATAGCAATTTTGCATGAAGATTTACTCTGAAACGATTAGAAATAAATAGTCAGAAGTTCAGAAACAGACTCTTCGAATAGCTTTTAAGAAGAAGCTTTTTCTTCATTAGTCACTGACATGCTCTCGAGCAAGAAATTTCTGTTAGATTTAGTTATATCTTTTACTTAAACTCTAATCTAATTGTTGCTTTTGTAGCGAGTGGATTGTCATTGGACATTGTACAAATGGATATACTGTATGAAAAATCTAAACAAAATACTTTATGGGGTCTTGGAAATAATCAACTAGGTTGAAAGCCTATCAAATAGGTCATTCCTTTGCATGTCTTTAGAAAGAGCCAATGGTACAGTTTTACTATGTATTCTCATATATAGTACAACTGTACTATATATGTAAAAACAATGTGAAAAACAATCACTTGGTTGTAAGGGCTACAATAAAACAGTGTATATACTTTTACTGTGAGAGTCATAAGAGTATTGCTTTGGTGTCAACTACTAGTTCTTCCTACTCGCTTGAGATAAGAACACCGCATTCACTGCATGCGAGCTAAGATCTCTAGCAAGTACTCTTGGATAGTATTGATGAAATATCGAAAAGAAAACAAAATGAGATATTTATATATACTGTAGATATGCTATAATTAAAGTTAGATGAATGAAAGAAGAGTAGAAGAGTCAAATAGAGTCGTAGAATAAAGGCGTATTAGTCTTGGAAATAAAACATGTAGATATGAGAGAAAGATATAAGAAAGAGAGCGAGAGATTTCCAGGGAGTAAAATTATTAAGAGGACAAACAGAGGGAAAGAGAGAGAGAGAGAGAGAGAAGAATTGAAAAAGACAGAGGAAAGAGAGTGGAAAAGCAAAGAATAAATAACGATCTAGAGTGAGAAGGAAGAGATAAACAAAATAAGGAGAGAGAGAGAGAGAATATGGAGAACAAAGAGAGAGGGAGAGGGAGAGAGTAAACGACTGACGTTATTGATCTTGCAGTGTGGCGGCTTTTTTCCGCACCATTTCCTCGCCCCATTTACTCCGCTGAATTAACCGCGAAGCCTTCCTCTCTTTCCAAGTAACCTACAACTCCATACTTCCGAATCTGCTATGAGCAGGATCATCCCTTTTCAAAATTGCGTGAAATCTAAAACTAGCAAAGCGTCAACTCTAAAACTATTTGAAGACAAAATTAGATTGTTTTTGAAAACGATATCAAATTTTTGCTGAACGGTTCCTGGAAATATTATTTCATAGCTATCTGTAAAATAATTGATTAGTATACCGAGTTTAAAAAATAATTCTCATAGCTTCACTGTATTATTTTGTCATTATCCTTTTGAATAAAATTTTGAACTAATGAAAAGGACGCAATTATAGTTCAGACATAGTATTTTATTACGGCAAATTTAATGTATTCTGTCATTTGAGCAGTCCCTTTAATTAAAAAATTTAAATTGTTTGACAGGCAAAATAAAAAATGGCGGTTAAAGTTGAATTTTACGAATAAATAAATCAATAGAAATAGGAGTTAAATTAAAATCTTTACTATGTGCGATTTACTTAAAAATTAATAAATAAACAGAGCAGTCGCCTGTGTTGTATATCACCTAAGAATGCAATTCAAAATTCTAGGCCTATTTATTGTTTCTTGGCGTATCATATCATATTTTATGTCTTAGCGTATTCCGCACTCTTTCAACTATCGTTTAGCAACTTCATCAGCAGTGTGTAGACGAGTACTCTTTCACAATGTGATGCATAGTTTGCATTTGAGCACCACACAGGCAACCAGCAGAGCATCTCACGAGCACCCAGTAGAGCACCAAACGAGCACCCAGCAGAGCACCACACGAGCACCCAGTAGAGCACCATACGAGCACCCAGCAGAGCACCACACGGGGACCCAGCAGAGCACCATACGGGGACCAGCAGAGCACCACACGAGCACCTTGCATTTCTTATCAAACCCCACCTATGCTTGCACGCTGCATATCGACCTTGACCGATGCGAAACTGGTTCAGCAGAGCTCAGCTACGACGCGGAAGATGAAAATCAGCTAGTTGAGTGGCGGGATCATCCACCTATGATGAGTGGTAGGATCATCCACCTATGATGAGAGGTAGGAGCATCCACCTATGATGAGTGGTAGGATCATCCATTTATGATGATAGGTAGGATCATCCACCTATGATGAGTGGTAGGATCATCCATCTATGATGAGAGGTAGGATCATCCACCTATGATGAGAGGTAGGATCATTCACCTATGATGAGTGATAGGATCTTCCACCTATGATGGTTGACAACATCAGACTTCTCTCACGATTTCCTCCACCTTATTTTTGCTCTGCACTCTTTGGGGTGTGGAACTAGACAGGTTCCTAGCTACGAGTCGTAGAGGAGGATGTCTTTCAATGTCTTCACTAGGTGGCTGAATATCCTGAATACTGACCCTCTTCTTTCAAGTCAGTTTTATTCTCAAACTGAGTATGGCTTGCTTATAAATTAAATCAATCAAATCATTATATGCCTACTTTTATAAAACATGCCAGGCTATTGTCAAACTGTCTCTTCCATAATTTTTGAATGCTTGTGAAAAATACATAACTTATCAGATACTTAAATAGTAAGAGTTCATTGAGAAGATTATTTTACTCAGTCTGCGCACACCAGTGGTACAGAAAAAAATTGACCAAACAAAAGTTCAAAAAGTTCACAAATTGCCTGGTTGATAAACACTATGTCCGAATATTTCGACCATTCAAATTCTTTCGTGAAATTTATGTTAAATTTGTAAATTGATTAAATGTTATTAAAATGTTAATAAATTTATTAAATTGCACATTTACATGTATCTTTCAGTTTTTTATGTATTGGTCACACAAATTAATCTTTCATTGTGTCGTTGAATATAATAGATGGTACTCACAGATCGTAAATCTTTTTTCTCATAGAAAACGTAATCTCATTTGAACTGAACTGTACAATGTAACTGAGAGCTCATTTGATGAGTGTATGAATAGTACTATTGCAAAGGAGAGGCTCTGTTTGAAAATACCAAACGAAGAAAGGAATGTATTTTCACATATTTAACGGGTAAATATAAAAAATATGTGAATGACAAAAAAGAAAGAACATTTCCCTACCCACTGTCGTTTCACAAACGACGTAATCACGTAATGCAGGAGCCAGGCCTCCATAATTGAATCGCAGTTTCGCCCCCTCCGGATATTAAAAGAAGACCTCCCACCCTCCCCCTTCCTCCCCTCCTCCGACAGAGTAGTTTTAGCGATAGTAACAACTGAGAGGTCGTCGAGGCTTTGTCAAGAGCAATCGTATTAGCGATAGAGGTAGCAGCGCCGACAGGATAAAAGTAGCGACAGGATAGAGTAGTGAAAGGATAAAGTAGCGACAGCAACTGAAAAAGAAGAGTCAGCGACTGATATTGAAGCGTTATCAACTGATAAAGAATAGTCAGCAACTGATAAAGAGGAGTCAGCAACTGATAAAAAAGAGACAGCAACTGATATTGAAGCGTCAGGAACTGATAAGGAAACGTTAGCAACTGCTAAGGAAACGTCAGCAACTGATAAGGAAAAGTTAGCAACTGATAATATTACGTCAGCAACAAATTAATTATCGACAGCAATTGATAATGCCAGCAAATGATGAAATTATATCAGCATCTGATAATAGTCCAGTCAGTGGTTGATAGGGTGTTGTCAGCAACCTATAAGAATAGGCAAGAAAGCTATGGACAGAACAATTAACTATGGTGAGACAAGCATACTGTATTGATCAACCTTCTTTGTTTACTGGTAAACTTTATGTTCAATATCGGATCGCTGGCTGATCCAGTAGAGCTTTTATTTTATAATCAAGAGGTGACTGGTTAAATCCCACAGTAGACGTCTCTAACAATTGAATAGAAATATTGACACGTAACTCTGCCTTTTCAAAGTTAGCTAGTATATGACTGACTGAACAGAATTCCTCAGAATTTCTGCTTTGAACCTGTCATTAGAATAGACAAATATTTAAATCGCAATATATTCACTAAGAGTTCTATGTAATGCTTCATTCCATTTGTTATATCAGGTTGCACTATGGCTTGATATCCGAGTGTGACAATTTGATTCATTGTAAAATAATACTTTATATTTACATGATACCATTATTCTTGAGGGATTCTGCTTATGATGAGGTGGGCCCTCTTTGCCTTTCTCAGCTTCCCCAAGAATAATGGTATATAAAAAGGAATACTACAAAGGAATTTAAAGATCCACTTGTATGTGGACATGAAGAGAAATACGGAAGATAGAGATGAGTATAGGTGTTATATACCATGGACCTGCCAGTAGGTAGTACACTAAGAGAGAGAGAGAGAGAATTATATGATAGAACTTGTCGACGTTGAAATCTGTGACGCTCTGTTCTATGAAGTCTAAACTATGCGCACAATCTCAGTACTTCATCACTCCGCATTGCTCCATTGTTTCTACGCTATCGACCTCTCTTCCATTTCCAGCCACCGCCACATTTCTAACTATCGACGTGTCCCACAGGCGGCGCTAATTCTTTTGTTTCCTCTTCAATTATTTCACACGGCGTCAGGTGATCCTGGTCTCTTCATTGTGCGGTAGAGTCGCTATATATCACAATGCGACTTCGATTTTCCTCTTCGAAGCTTCTGCAGCGTCACGACTCGTCAGAAAAGACACGTTGTATTCAGTTGAAGCAGCTTGCTGAAGGCTGCTGAGTCTTATTCGAAGTTCTGTTTTGCCAGCGTTTTATGACTGATGTTGTGAGGCTTCTTTTACCAGTAGACAAATGGAGGTGGGTATAAAGGTGGGTATAGAGATGGATATAGAGATTGGGAAATGAGGAGAATATCTCTTTTCTTTTTCTTTTTTGGGTCTTTAAATCATCTAACATGCCTAATCTCGGCCTGCCTCTGCCTCTATTTCTTTCCATTCAACCTTCTATGCCCACTTTGAATAGACTTTCCCTCCTTCGAATGTGTCCCATTAAACTCTTCTTCCTATTTCTTAATACATTTATCAACTGTTTATCTGTACCAACTCTCTCCGGAACCTTCTCATTTGTAACAGTTTGAGTCCAGCTAATCCTTTCCATTCCACAGGAGGAGGATATAGCGGTGGGTATAGAGGTAGGTATACAGTGTGTATAGAATTGGGTATAGAGGTAGATATGCAGGTGGGTGTAGCTGTGGGTATGCAGGTGAATAAAGAGGTGGGTAAGGAGGTGGGTAACCCACTTTCCCAAGCTATAGGTTACATTAGGTATGGATAAGGCGTAGACTTTGTGAAGAAATTAACTTGTTGATCTAAGGAATGCTCTTATGGAGAGAGAAAGCAGACTTTGATTATGAATATGTACCTTGAAACTGCCACTTGGCAGTGCACTGAAGAGAAAGAAGGAGGTGGGTAAAGAGGTGGATAAAGAGGTGGATATATAGGTTATGTATTATGTATTTTATAGACTTTAATTCGTATTTGAGCTAAGGATTTATATATTTAAGCTAAGGAATTATGCAGTTAGGAATTTAAGCTAAGGATTTGCATATTTAGACCAGCATTTAAGTATTTAAGCTAAGGGGTATGTATTCATTCAATCAATATAAAATTAACGTTCGATCCCTCGCCATAGGGCAGCGTCATGCAGGGAAGTCTCTTGCAGACTCTACACAAACAGGCGCCAAAGCACCACATCAGGATAACTAAGTACACAGAGACCACAAGAGAAAGCGAGATTAAAACAGTGCAAGTGCAAGATCCGATGCAAGCTGGCCAAAATTTAGACCTATGGCGGAAAGAGATGAGATGATGACGTTGTGATGATTTTTTAATCTAAAAATATATGAATTTAGTCTAAGCAATTATGCATTTAGGCGAAAAATCTTGTATTTTGGTTTAGGAATTATGTATCTAAGCTAAGTGATTATGTGTATAAGTTGGCTTAGAATTTACAATTGCTTCTGGAAGATATCAACGGTAGAAGAGTTAAGAATATGGATATATATTTAAGTACAGGGGCTCTGAATATGGAGAGATTTAACTAGTAATGTAGTATTAGAGAGAGTGTATTGATCTAGCTAGTTGCTCTGACTATGCTAGCAACATGCTGTCCTGGAGATTTGTGTCATGCGAATAACAACTTAGTATAACGCATGCTGACATCGACGTCGTCGTACTTTACTAAATCCCAAATCAATTTTCTTCCCTGCGCTCCACTGGGATTGTAGATTGGGCACGTGTGTCGATGAGCTTTCCTCAGCGCCAACTGAGGCGCTTCGTCTTCCAAAACCAGTTTATAGGACAGTAAAGACTAAGAGCGACAGAGAGAGAGAGAGAGAGAGAGAGAGAGAGAGAGAAAGAGGGATAGAGAGAGCGAGAGTGACAGAGAGACAGAGAGACACGGAGAGAGGACAGAAGACTGAATATTAGGGATAAGGTTAGACACAGAAAAGAGGAAGGGACAGATAGAGTAAATAATGAGAAAGATTTGAAAATATTTTGAAAAGAGAATGAAATTTAAAACAAAGTTAAAGCACTAATTATAACTAGCTATATCAATTGATAAAATTTGCTCATAAGCTTTACCAAGTTAAATATTGACAAATAACATTGTCTTTTCATATCGTGAAAAAATATGATATTTAGCTGAATTTACGTTAAATTAATGTGTATTGGTTTGTAGATGGAGTGTCATAAAAATTAGATTAGTTTCTTCATGTCGTCATGACCTCTGCCTATTATATCTGATCATCTAAGATAGAGCTCCCTGCCTATTATATCTGATCATCTAAGATAGAGCTCCCTGCCTATTATATCTGATCATCTAAGATAGAGCTCTCTGCCTATTATATCTGATCATCTAAGATAGAGCTCCCTGCCTATTATATCTGATCATCTAAGATAGAGCTCTCTGCCTATTATATCTGATCATCTAAGATAGAGCTAAGTCACAGAGTTCCACTCATGACCCGTGTTATCCAGTCCAATTTTCAATGAGCTTTTAGGTCCTCGAACTTAAGTGGATATTTTCAGACCCAGACACTATCAGGTTAACTTGTTTCATTGCGGGTAATAGGATGAACCCGTAGCATTTCGGTGAAGTTGTTCGGCTGTGGATCAGTAGGTGCAGGGTTCGTATCTGATTCTCACCCTTCACTGATAAGCATTCGAGACGAGAAACTGGCGTTAAAATTAGGATTATCATCAAAACTTGATTTTATATTTTAGCTGTAGTCTGTCAATGAAACAATATGCATTAGGTTCGCAATTATTAGACGCCTGCAAGTGACGACAGAGACGACTAAACGGAAAGTTTCGGATACAATAAACAATCACCTAATAAGCCATATTTTCCCCAAGCAGAAAGATAAATTATGGTTTGGAAAAGGCTTGACCTTTTTCACATGATCAACTTGTTGTCGAGGGAATTTTCCTATCGGGGATGAAAGTATATATATATATATATGAAATATATATATATATATATATATATATATATATATATATATATATGTATGTGTGTGTGTGTATGTGTGTGTGTGTGTGTGTGTATCATGGACCTGTTACTTGGCAGAATTAAAGAGAGAGAGAGAGAGAGAGAGATGAGAAAAATGAATTTCTGTTGAAAATGTATGTTCACACATGTGTAAATGTGTGTAACACACATGATTCTGAAAATTTAAAACCCAAACTTATTTTGCGAAATATCCCAACAGAATTGGGTGCAAATGTCACAGATCAGTGATTGTCAGTTTCTTAAGCTTCATCCATGTTTATATATTACATAGTGGTTTATGTTTACTATAATATATTAAGTACAGTTTAACTTCAGAATTTCTGCTATTGTACCTGTTCTAGTCTGTTTACGTTAGTTTGAACTAAATTGATGAGTGAAGCAAGCTTAAAGGACTTAAAATAAAGAACTAAATAGTGGATTTTTCATTAATCATGTTTAATTTAATGTGTATGTTATTTTATTTACAGATAAATACGGATCTTAAGTAGCTTTTCCAATTTCCAGTCACTTCACAATCTTACGGTAAGTCGTATTACATTATAAATAATATAGTAATCGATACGCGTTGTGCACACGGTTTAACCTTACAGTGTTAGTGTTATGTTTTGTGGGTATATGAAGCATATGATTTGCATGCAGAACTTTGATACATGTATGCCATTAGAAAATATACATTTTTGCCGAGGAAACGGTTGCCACTAAATTGGAAAGGTTACGATGAAAAAAATTTTGCGTTAGACGGTAATAAAATTCTAACTTAAAATTCTAAAGATAGTGATGTATGACCCGTGCTGTATTTTGGTCCTTTCAAACTAGACCGCCCGTTAATTGTTCTTATTTAAAGAGACTACTAAGAACTGACTAGAAAGACAGTGATACTGAGCCGCTAGATCTGTACATAGATAAAAACCACTTACTCTTTTTGCTAATGCAACGCCATTGTGACTTAAGCAATTTCTTGGTCGAAGAGATCTGTTTAGAGAGCGAGCAGACAGAACCTAGCAATAAGAACGTGGGACTTGCCATTTGGTGGAACAGTAGACCGTGTGTGATGCTAGGCAATCAAAACCACTACACTTTAGAGCAGACTGTCGCAACGTCCTAGGTCAATCCCGGTGTGGAATGATTCAGGCTGTAGTAGACAGCTGGAAAAACTAAATTATACGCTATGAGTTCTCTTGGAGACTCTGTCATCATCTTCTACATTTAATAATTTATAGATGAAAGTGAGTATTAGTGCTATACTGTGAGCCAATGGCATGATCGGTAAGATGTACGACTGCAGATCAGTAGGTGTAGGGTTCAGATTCAGTGCTCAGCTCGTCACTCGTGTGCTTTCCTTTTGCTTTTTTTGCTATTTTTTTGAATGTCTCATTAGCGCAATGGGTAGAGGTGCGGATAACGTCATGAAGTTTTAAATGACAGACCCTGAGGTGAATTGAACCCTTGTTGGTTCGAATCCCAGCCGCGATAAATCTGAGAGTTAAATCTCAGACATTAACTAGACTGGCTACTCGGAAAATGGTCTAAATTGCCTAGCGGTTTAAACATGTGGTATTAAAAGTGATAGATATCAACGTAGTTGATCATTTCACTATAATGTGCGTTATTATTATTATTATTTCGAGACAGGAGATTAACGTTAAGCTGTGTTGTAGGCCTTTTAGGCATGAATGATGCCTAAAAGATGCTACAGAAAGACTGATAATGATGTTTGATTTAAAATTTGCCGGAATTTTTTTTCTCAGCCTATTTTGACTTGGACAAGAGGGAAGCCATATTTTCCAAGCTAAGGACACAGTGGGATTATGAAATGCATTGGTTGGCCGATGCGTATATGGAATATATATATATATATATATATATATATATATATATATATATATATATATATATATACATACATATATACATATATACATATATACATATATACATGTATATATTTATTGAACATGAAAGCAGACTTGAGTAAATAATTGTGCCTTAAACCTACCGAATTGCAGATCATTCAAGAGTTAATATCAAGATCATTCCAGAGAATCATTTTAGGGTGCCGTTTTCGTCACCCTGTCAGTTACAGTTAAACCGGTGCTTACTTCAACTTCATCTCTTGATATAACATAGATATCAAAATACACCAAAAAGATCTGAACCCCGAACCTACTGATACGCTGACTGAAGCCTAACCGATCAGGCCACTGATATATCCAAAGGTCACTGACATCCCTACTTCAGAAGCCAGCGACGTTGAGCCTTTAGTCGTTCTGCATTAAATCACTGACCTAAGCTGTTATATTCACAGGCTCTCTCCTCTAGGGCAGGGGGTGGGGTGACAGAGGCAGCTGGGGACTCTCTGACCCCCATATCCCTCCGTCCCTCCCCCCCCCCCCGATTCTCTGTGTGGAATAATGGAATTATCTGAACGACCCGCAGTCCGTGAACTCTGTCTCTATCTATTTTATACATGTAGATACAGCTCCCATATTATACGAGAATGCCGTGGGCTCGTCAATGTTTATTCGACGATCAAGTTTAACAAAAATCGATTGCTCCATGTATGTCTAGAAATCGTTAAATTTCGTTTGAACAAATCAAATTTCGTAGCATTAAATATATTTTAAAAAATAGCAAGTTCTGTAGAAGATAGCTAAAAGATTTCATGTGCATTTCGCTTTATTTTTCAGATGATTTTATTGCATTCTCTTTTACGCTACAAGTTCTGCTTGTAAGTTTTTTTACCCTGCTGTTTGTTAAACTTGATTTTACTGTGCTATTGAATTGTAAAGTTATATTATGCTTCATAATTTTAAATGTATCTTAGTTTAACTGTGCGGTTGGTTCAACTGTGACATTACTTTACCTAAGCCGTTGATTTAATTGTGCCCTTTGTGCCGTTGGTTTTAGTATTCTGTTTATTTAATTGTGCCGTTAATTTTTGTATTTCGTTGATATGACTGGTGCCGTTGATTTAACTGTGCCGTTTAACTGTGCCATTGATTCAACTGTGCCGTTGAACTGTACTATTGATTTAACTGTGCCGTTGATTAAACTGTGCCGTCGATTTAACTGTGGCGTTTAACTGTGCCATTGATTTAACTGTGCCATTGATGAAACTGTGCCATTGATTGGACTGTGCCGTTAATTTAAGTGTGCCGTTGATTTAACTGTGCCACTGATTTAGCTGTGCCACTAATTTAACTGCGCCACTGAATTAACTGTGCCGTTGATTTTACTGTGCCGTTAGTGCCACTATGCTGTACAGATTACTCAGCCGATGTGGAGGCGTCAATGCAGTAGTGGACACTAACTTCTGCTCACCATTCTGTTTCAATTGAAATCATACGAGAACTAGAGAGAACCTTTTCTTGCGTCTACTCTTCCCCCTCACTATTTTCTCTCCTCTTTTCATTCTCTTCGTTGTTTACGTAACCGCGTTTATCTGCATATTCAGTGCCGCTTTTCCATAAATTTTATTTGTTTATTTTTTCTTCTTTATGTTTTTCTCTCATTTACAACGACTCAGCTAGGCCCTGCTCTTGAGCTTTTCTTACTTTTCAATCTTTTATATTTTTTGTTTTTCGCTGCCTATCACTTTTTCAACTACATTCTTTATTATCATTCTTCAGCCTCCTTCCCTCTTTGTCATATTCTTTACATTTCTCTCAGTAATCTCACTTTATATTCCATACTCTCCGCCTCTTGTCGGAATACACACCTCACGCGCAATTCTTTACAAACTTGACTAGATTACAATAGTCTCGACTATTCATAACTATTTCAATTTTGTACCCGACATGTGAAGTACTTTACAAGTTCCGACGGATTAAGGCTTTGCTTATATGTCTTGAATCTGTCATAGACAGAATACTGAAAAGACTAAGTGTGCTTTTGCATTGTGTATACATTTTGGTGTTTCAAAATTGCAAAATTTATGTAGAGTTGTTCTATACATTAATACATTCAGTCTTCGACTGGTCTGTTCTCCAGTTATCAGAAAGCTCGGGATTTGACTGAGAGCGAGTGGAGAGATGGAGTGGAGTATACTTCACGGTGCATTTCATTATCCGTGTTGTTAATTCTCATGATTTTCTTGCTTCACTTCCTCAGTGCCACTAGATCATACAAAATTGTTCAGCCAGATGTACATGTAGATCTAAATCCGTTATATACAGTATATATGTACATATATACATGTATATATATATATATATATATATATATATATATATATATATATATATATGCATATTGTATACTTATATCTATCATTATTTATTTATGTATGCATATATATACTGCAAATATGTACATGTATATTATCTTTTTGTATCAAATATTCAAAAACTATTAAGATCAAGTCTATAGTTAGTTTTCTGTATGGAAAGCGTGTCAGTGGCGCGATTCGATCCCTGTACCTACTGATCCGCTGCCTCACATCTATCCGACATATTACCGGCACAGCCCCTATTAATTATTCAATCTGTTTTTGAAAAGGAATATCACAGTAGATCACTAAAGGAATAGATCTCAATCCTGAGATATTTTGAAACTGATCCTGTCTCTTCTGCTCTCTGTCTACATTACTTTCTATCTTCATTTATCTCACTTCTTATTCCAGGAACTCTATTTTCACATCTCCGTCTTCCCTACCCGTGTGATACATCTGGTGTTGCGCTTCTTTAAGTAGATTGCTCCATATTCACAAATTAAAAATTAGTCTTCTTTAATGCACTCTCCTATATTCCGTTTTCTCTCTCTCTCTCTCTATGTGTCTCTGTCTCTGTATGTTTCTCTCTCTCGCTCTCTCGCTGTCTCTCTCTCTCTCTCTCTCTCTCTCTCTCTCTCTCTGTCACTCTGTTCTCTCTACTTCTCCAACTTGCTCTGCCATTTCGTAAAGAGAAAAGACGCATTCCAAATTTAGTAGCTACTGTTTGCATGAATATTGCGATGAAAGATATTATACATGTATGTATATATACATGTAGGTGTTATGTATATAAAATATATACATGTATATATATACATTGGCTATACAAGGGGATGAAAAATAGTACATACATGTCCATATATGTATATACTGTATGTATAGTACAGCCATGCATTGTAAATACATGCACATGTATGTATACAATGTACATATACAGGGTGAGTAGAAAAAAGTGATAACACCTGCAAAAAGTTTGAATATCTCAGGCTATTGTTAATATTTTCAAAATAAACTTTTACCAATTAATAATGGACTAATTTGTGATCGTGTGGCCAATTTTCATCCATTTTAATCTATGGATTGGCCAGTTATACAAGTTTCAGCAGAGCAACCCCCCATTTTTTACCTAAAAATGGCGTTTGCTACAATGGTAAGGGCAAATTGCACTTCATTGGCGAGAAGGAAAATGTGAACCCCCAGTATTACGTCAATACTTTACTTTCCGAGCTGTTTGATGATTGCTATTCTACCAAATGGTTTCATCTTTCAGTAGGACGATGCTCCGACTCATGCACCTCGCCATGCACATGAATAGATCAGCGAGAGAAATCCGCATTTCATCGTGAAGAGTGAATGGCCTCCAGTCGAAGCCTAAAAACAAGGCAGAACAGCAGGAAGTGCTACCTACCATTAATTTGGGAGAAACTGTCCCAAACTGGAATCAGCAAGGCTGTCCTAGAGTTCCGAAAGCTGCTGTAGTTCTGAAAAGCAACTGGAGGAAAGCATACCGAATAGGCAGTAATGCTAGCAGATACAACTGGTCCTTTCTGAACCACCACAACCACCCTTTTTAGAGCTAAAATACAAATAAAATAAAATAACATTTTTATTTACAGTACATTCAAAAATGGGGGTTGCTCTGCTGAAACGTTCATAACTGGCTAAATAAATAAATAAAATAAATCTATGTATAAAAATTGATGAAAATTGGCCATCCAATCAGAAATTAGTCCTTAATATTTGGCAAAAGTTTGATTTGAAAATATTAACAGTAGCCTGAGATATTCAAACTTTTTGCAGGTGTTATCACTTTTTTTTACTCACACTGTATATGGCATTTTAGTCATGAATGATGTATATATATACATGTATGCATATACTGTATATATTTTAATATAGCTATGCATTGCGTAACATGCATAGTATATGTATAGGCTCAATATTTTATTATTCAATGGCGTAAACTCAGAAACTTGAGAAAAACCTAAAGTGATTCTAATGAATTGGTCAAACGAATAATTTTGTAATCTTTGTTTTACTCTAAATTGATCGTGCAATTCATTGGGAATACCAATATTCCTACTTTATTATTTGACAATAGTTGCGCATAAATTTGTAAACTTCTTCAGTGCACTGCCAAGCTGCAGGTTCAAGGTACATATTCATGCTCGAAGTCTGTTTTCTAGCTCCATAAGAGCACTCCTTAGATCGTTAAGTTAATCCCTTCACAAAGCCTATGCCTTATCAATACCTTATGTAGCCTATAGCTTGGGAAAAGTATGGATTCTGATGAGGTTTCCGGTTGCCTTCCTCAGCTAGATGGATTAATTACCATTTAATCCTGGGGGAGAATATTTCATGGTGAGGCGGGTCCCCTGTTGCCATCCTCAGCTCCTGCTTTAGTCGTCTCTTACGTACACGCAGCAGTTTGTTTGCGGTTGCCCTATTCTTCAGTGGTCCAACCACACCCGAGCACAACACGGGGATATTTGTAATATATTGATAATTATGATCTATAACTAGCCCACCACCTGGTAGTACATTTTTGATCATAAGCAATGAGGGCGTTATGAAATTGATAAAAGTTCTAAATTTAAATTGTTTTCTATTAATTATCTTTAAATTACTAAGATTACTAATATTTGAATTTATTTATTTATTTATTTATATTATTAATTAATTAATTATTTATTTATTTATTTCATTTTATTTAGATTGCTACGATTTGAATTGCTTAGAATAAGAGACTTATGTTATATATGTGCCGATGTCTGATGGCCTGGAATTACTCGGTTGTGTAGAAGTGCAGTGTGAAGAATCCATTCATACATTATTATAGACCAAGCACTGCATCTAGCAGCTGCAGTACATCCGTTATTACATTCTTAACCCTGTGACGGAAAAGTTCATTGTTTGCAACCAAGCGACAATGACACGTTTTAACTTGAGACAATGAGATTTTAGAAACCATCGGATAATGTGGACAGTAAACAATCGAATACTAACACCATATAACGAATATTTATATAATCTTGTACAATTAACTAGTAATTCTAGTACAATTAACTAGTAATTCTAGTACAATTAACTAGTAATTCTAGTACAATTAACTAGTAATTCTAATACAATTAACTAGTAATTCTAGTACAATTAACTAGTAATTCTAGTACTATTAACTAGTTGACAGAAAATTATTACATTGATATTAGTATTAGTCATTTGTAATTTTCACGAATCTCGTGATAACTTCAGCAACTGCAGAATAGACCAAACGCACACTGCGCGTAGATCAAGAGGCGAGTAAACGGGAGCTACGGTAGTCAAATGAAAACATCACAGAAACATATTTTCACAAATTTAGGCTGTAAGTTTAGGTTTGGTTAAGGCATAGATCTGATTTGGACGTTCGACTTGAAGCAGATAATCGATGGATTGCTCGTTACTGAGCGAGACATTATGATTTTCAGTGCGTATTAGTTTATGCATCGGATTTGAGCTAAAGAAGAGTCTAGAAAATAAAAGCAAAAAATAGAACAAATCTACAAGGATGGTTATAAAATGTGCTTGGAGAAGTAAGATATTTTTGCTGACTAAAACTTAGAGGGATATTTATTTTAAAGAAGAAGAAAATATGATATGAATGACGAATGTTTTGTCATAGGCAGTGATTGAGAGGTCACGCTTGGCTGATGCTCCATTCTCCATCTCAAGGGTGGGACAGAGGTCCGAGGTGGGGACAAGAAAAAATTAATCTTTTTTAGGGGCTAACAAATATTAATAAAGCACGAATTTATCTTCAACCATGTATATTTTAAGTTGATTTCGGCTTGGGCAAAGCATAGATTTTTTATTAATCAACATTCTGATTGATAGAGCGCTCTTTAAAGTGCGCGATAGATTGCAGTATGTGAGGAATAAGCAACTTTTACCTGTCATTTGGTAGAACAGATAGAAGAGATAGATAGAATTTTTATGTTCTACAGGGCTAACCATTTTACAAATCACAATGAATCTTCATGCTCATATCTGTGCCATCTGCTGGGCTCCTTTCTTCTTCTTTCAATGTTTACTGAGGTGGTCCGCTCAATAGGGTACCTTAGTGCCTTCTCTGATGGCCGTAGTAATCAAATTTTAGTTTCTATTTGATACTGCACAGTGATATCACTGTCTTGACTTATTAATGTGGATTCACTCTGCTCAATAAAATATATTAGATCAATACTAAATACAGTGATCAAGTGAAGAAGTGTAAAGAGACATTGACCCTGAAGGGCTCACAGAGTCCAATAAATTCAGAAATTGTGAATTAATTATAAATTCAGATTGTGTTCAGTGTCCGAATTACAGTGTAAGACTGGTAATGGCTCCCACTCTGATTTTCCGTCAGTTTCTTCCGACTCTATAGTTCAAATAGGTTCAGGAGTCAACCACCCTAAATTTGATTCGAATGATTCAACTTTGCCGTGAAATTCGATAAATTTTAATTTCATTCTTCTACTCCCCCATTAAAGCTTTCACAGAAGCCCTCTGCCCATTGGCACTTTTTTAATTCGAACGCTGGCTGCTAACCGTCAGATAGAGATTGATTACTGGAATTTTTATGAAGTTTAAAATTCTCGCCTTGTCGCTTCCTTTACCAGGGAGCGCTTTCTGATTATATGCTAATAATATTATTATTTTGATATTATTGTTTTCTGTTCTTTGATTTATGGCTATCTGACCGTTTCAAGTTGAGTTTTAATTGACGCAAACTTAACTTAATTATACTGGTTCAGGAAGTCGAGAGACTTGTAAAGCCAGTCTAGAGTAGTATTAAATTAGTATTAAACTAGTATTAAACTAGTATTAAACTAGTATTATACTAGTATTATACTAGTATTAAAGTAGTATTAAACTAGTAGCCGTGGACATGTAGCTATGGAGATGATTGAAAAAAGGTAACATATTCAACATTTTATAAAAGATGCTATTGAAAATATGGGCAAAATGCAATGAAATGAAACATTTTACGTCCGGTTCTGCACACAAATCTGACGGCAGGGCCATCTCAAGATGGGAGAACAACTCTGAATGTTTCTACATAACCGGAGCGTACTACTAATTTTTTTACATTAGGAATTACTCCTCTCTCTCTCTCTCTCTCTCTCTCTCTTAGTGCACTGCCTACTGACAGATCCTTGGTATATAACGCCTATACTCATTGCTGTCTTCCGTCTTTCTTTTTTGATATATCATTATTCTTGGGGGATTCTGCTTATGACGAGGTGGGCTCCTATGCCTTCCTGGAGGGCTGGAGCCTGTGGCGAAGTCGGTATATACTCGACCGCGGATCAGTATGTGTGGGGTTCAAATCCTGGGCTCGCCCGTCACTGACATCGCTTTCGAGTGATGAGACTGAGGTTAACCTTAGCTTTACCCCAGGTTTACTCCTCAGCTTCGACTAATATTTATTGGACATAGAAGCCACTCCATGAGAAAACAATCCTGTTCACCCATTAGAATTACATGAAGATCAAATTGGTTATGCCTTTGGGCGGGCAGATATTCTGGTGTAATCGAAGGCAGAACGCAAGTGACCGGTTTTAGAAGGCTGCCTTCAGAGGAATGCGGATAAAAGGAGAATTGTTATAATGAAGGCAGAGTTAAAAATAGTCGCTTAATTTAAAGTTACTGTCATAGTAGGGTTACTGTAAGGCCACTTTAGGACTGTAACGTAAAATGAACTGAGAGACATCAGACAAAGTTAAAACTTATGGCAGAATTACCTCCCATAAAATTACAAGTTTAGAATTTTCCTTTTCTCTTACGCTTTATTACATTGTTTCATCCCACTTCAAGATGGCCGACTCGATCATGTTAGTTCCCTCAGGAAACCTCATATAGGGGGGGGGAGGGGGTCTATCGTTTTATTAATTTCATTACATTTAAAGCAAAAATTTAGTTTTATTGACTGTATAATTTGCACACTTGTTTCTCAATTTAATGAAATTGAATGAAAAAAATAAATTGTGCATTTGTCCATGAGCATGTTCGTTGTGTAGCAGATAAACTAACAAACTTACGCCTTTTGTTTTTGTGTATTTATTATTTGTTTAGATGTTAACATTTCTTTATATATTAACATTTCTCGATTTTGTCAAATCTAGTTTATATTTCTTTACTAGCTAGGTTTTTTAATCGTTTTCATCCACTTATTCAAATTAAATCACCCGCTTCCTCTCACTTTCCCTCAATTTATTTCTCTCTCTCTCTCTCTTACTCTCTCTCTCTCTCTCTCTCTCGCTCTCTCTTTATCTTTCTCTCCCTGTTTCTGTGATCATTCTATTCGACACTAATCCTAGAGTACTGGTGGATTGTTTAAGGTTGTTTGCTATGATCAGAAAAGTGACACGCAGGAAGTCCGTCACTCAATTTCGTACAGGCTCATCTTCCTACACTTACTCCAGCACTTTGCTGTACCTACCTAGCCGCTAAAACATCAATACCTATCGATTAATCGATCAATCAATCAATAACGCGTTGATACAACGTATCTCCAAATTGTGCTTAACTGTCTATAATGTATGCACTGTCTGTACTGGAGCCAGTGGCGAAGTCATTATGAAACTCGACCGCAGATCAGTATGCTCGGGGTTCAAATCCTGGGCTCATCCGTCACTGACATCGCTTTCGAGTGAGGAAACAGACGTTAACCTTTAGCTTTACTGTCCGTAATGTCAGTACTGTTTGTACTGTCTGTACTGTCTGTACTGTCTGTGCTGTCTGTACTGTCTGTACTGTCTGTACTGTCTGTACTGTCTGTACTGCCATTCCTGTTTGTACTGTCTGTACTGTCTGTACTGTTTGTACTGTCTGTGCTGTCTGTACTGTCTGTGCTGTCTGTACTGTCTGTACGTTATGTACTGTCTGTACTGTATGTACTGTATGTACGTTATGTACTGTCTGTACTGTATGTACTGTATGTACGTTATGTACTGTCTGTACTGTATGTACTGTATGTACTTTCTGTACTGTATGCACTGTATGCACTGTATGTACTGTGTGTGCTGTCTGTATTGTCTGTACTGTCTGTACTGTGTGTACTGTCTGTACTGTCTGTACTGTATGTACTGTATGTACTGTCTGTACTGTATGTACTGTCTGTACTGTAATGTACTGTCTGTACTGTATGTATTATCTGTACTGTCTGTACTGTCTGTACTGCTCGTACGGTCTGTACTGTCTGTACTCTCTGTATTTCTATTTTGAAATTTTTGCGTATTTCTTATAAATTGCTCTTTCCATTGGCCTATTTCCATTCTATTCCTCTTCTTATGTCTTCGCATTTAAAGTTTTACCTGCCTCAGTCACTCTTGTTTCTTTCTTTTTCTCTCTATCCTCCTCATATGTGCCTGGTCTCTATCTAAATCGCAAGCATTCTCTCTTTCGCTTTTATTTTCTCTCTCTTACTCTCTCTTTCTCTCTCTCTCTCTCTCTCTCTCTCTCTCTCTCTCTCTCTCTCTCTCTATATATATATATATATATATATATATATATATATATATATATATATATCTGTATCTCTCTCTGTCTATATTCATCAAATATATAAATGTATATATATATCTGTCTGCCTGTCTGTCTGTCTGTCTCTCTGTCTGTCTGTCTATTATTAACTTTAAAAAGAATAATAAAAAGTTTTGTTTTGTCATAAAGTTTTACTTCAGGTAAAACTTTAAGTAAACGGATTAAACCACATGTTTAATCCGTTAGGCAATTTAGATCATTTTCCGTATAACCAGTCAAGTAAATGTCCGAGATTTTACTCTCAGATCAGCGCGGCCGGGATTCGAACCCACGAGGATTCAAATCACCTCAGGATTTGTCACTTAAAACTTCATGACGTTACCCCTACGCTATTTAGACATTCTATCTATCTTTTTGTTTGTCTACATCTCTCTCTCAAGTCTACTGTGTGGCAGTGAGTTCACAGATGTTTCAACCCGTCAGTGACTACTGATCGAGAGCTGATTATTTATTTCCAGACTATATTGAGACTAAGTTTTTTAATCGTATGGTTATCGACATGAAATCCGTGTTGCATAGTTTCCTTTCTTTAGTTGCTGTTTTTTTAGTTTTCCTTATCTACTTCTTCCCTTCATAATTATTAGTAATCATTGCCTCTTGACTTCGATTCTAAAAAGTAAAACTTATTTAACCGTTTTATATCTCCGATGCACAATGAGAGACGACTGAGTCGAAGTCTTCGTCTATTGATTCTAGTCAAGACGCTAATGATCTAGCGACACTACGGTAATAATAATAACAACAATTAGAGTGCTACAGTCATCAATGACAGCATCGAGCACTATTGAGACAAAATCAAGCCAGCGAGCAAAAAGAAGGTCCAAAAACGGTGCAGAATCCAAAATCCAGAAAATCAGTCTAACGTAAAGGGAATTAAAGAAAATATGCTCGTCGGTCACTACCGCCTAGGAGCGGCTACTGCTGCAGCCGCTCCTAACCGGGCAGGCAGCGGGAAGCCCGAGGCTGCGGGATGGACGAGCGATGAGCGGGTCGAAGGGTCGTCGAGGCCCTGTGGCCCGGCACGCACTCCGACCATTCCGACTTTATTAATGGTGCGATATGCTCCATCAAATCTTCCTCCTCCCTGACTCTCCTGCACTATCTCTCCTCGTATCTGAGAGTCCAGAAGTGCTGCGTTGATCAACTGCTCGCGTGAGATGGATGTGTTCGGTTCTTGGGTTAGTCATAGCGACGTCATAACGACGTCATAGTGACGTCATATTGACGGTTTAGTCTTTATTGAACTCGTGGTAGAAATAATAACGTTAATCGTAGGATTCCTGTCGAAAGATAGTATATATGATCTTTATTCACCAAATTAAATGGCAGTATGAACAGAACAAGAAATGAAAAATAATGAACGAACATAATAACAGAAACTACGGGTTAACCATTAGAGTCTATAAGTAGAGAAATTTCAACTAAAATCGTCGTTTATCTTAGGATCCACTTTCAATAATCTAATATACCTTAAAAATAAGTCCAAATGTTAGGCCTATATCTTATTTTACCAATAGAGTCATCATTCCTAATTGCATATTTATTTTTAATATTTACCAAAATGAAGTTTTTCACTTATTTAGTTTCTTTTAGTTTTTCACAATTCCTTCACTTGTTTATTCCATTTGAGATGTTCCTATAGCACCTTCAGGTTTTTCAGGTTTGAAGACAGACTTTAATCTCCTGAATTAATATAAATGTGTTTCCTTAAT
The DNA here is from genome assembly GCA_905160935.1 of Enchytraeus crypticus. Lineage (NCBI taxonomy): Eukaryota > Metazoa > Annelida > Clitellata > Enchytraeida > Enchytraeidae > Enchytraeus > Enchytraeus crypticus. Next base: position 803,624 of record CAJHZI010000741.1, on the reverse strand, counting down.
TTGCTTGTGAAAGACTTTATAATAACATTTACGTCTCATTTGACTTCAAAATTGTGTCTAAAATTATTTATGTAGCTCACAGTTTTTTGACTCTTTGTTTTCAAGCATTTTGAATACTGTCAAAATGTCGAATCGATACAATAATTATGGTGACTAAATTCTTTTAATATTCTCGAAATAAATTCCTTATCTAATAATCCAACTTCACTTGTAATTTCTGAAATATCGCTTTGTGCAAGTTCAACAATATTCTTTTTATGAAATAATTAATTCTAGTCATCTACAGCAACATCCGAGAAGTTTTCACACTTATAGAGCGTCTCAAGTTATAAAGCTTTATCTTTTTTATCTCTATCTTTATCTTCTTCTCGATCTCTATCTTTATAATGTTCTGTCAAATGTAAAGTATTTCGCATTTAGAGCAGCCTTGAGTTTAAAAATATACGGTCGTTAGGATAGTTTTAAAACGTCGTCATTAGTATCTTATTCTAATAAAGCAATATTCAGCTCACAATACATTTTTGCAGTTCTAGTCTTGTTATTGGCTTGTCATTAGAACGTTAATTTTCAAATACGGCTAGTAATCAGCGATATATACATGTACATGCATATATACTGTATGTTCTGAACACAAATCAATGACCTTTGTCGCGATTATGTATGAAAAGGCATTTAACTCTAACATGTATATTCAAGCCAATACTGAAGCCGTTTAGTGGTTTAGTGACATCTTTCCATTTCAACTAAGTTCTATTTACTCCATCGTCTTTTGCTTGCTTCCGCCCTTCACCCCCCCCCCCCTATAAATCATCGTCTAGTAGAAGGGGCAGCCTTCAGAGGCCAGGGGTCCCAGGGAGCTAACACATCTACACTCTGATCAAATTGAATTCTACCTAAATATCCTTCCATCCAACCCTTGTATCTCTTTCTATTTTACTACCGGTACCTCTCACTCTCTCTCTCTCTCTCTCTCTCTCTCTTTCTCTCTCTCTCTGTTTCTATCTATCTATATATCTCTATCTATCTCTCTATCTATCTCTATCTCTCTCTCTCTCTCTCTCTCTGTCTCTGCTCTCTCTCTCTCTCTCTTTCTGCTCTCTCTCTATCTGCTCTCTATTCATCCCACTCTCTATCAGAAATATCAGTGTCTCTACTTGCTTCACTGTCCAAAATGTATAAAAATACAGTACAATCATTAATATTTGAATTCATTGCCTCATAATATTAGTGCTTGCCTATTACTTTTTTGCCTCAGTTGATACTTTTCTCCGTATGTCAAATCATATATCATCAATCTCTGTCTCTCTCTGTCTTTCTCTCTCTCTCTCTCTATCTGTTTGTCTCTCTCTCTCTCTCTCAATCTCTGTCTCCCCCCTTCCCCCTTCTTTCTCTATCTCACCTTGTTGCTCTTTTTTTTAGCCCTTTTCACATGATCTCTATTTCCATTTTTCTCAGAGCATCTCCCTTTCTCATTCTCTCAGCTGTGTTTCTTCTCTTAATGTTTCTGAGGATACAAGAAACGGCACGTGCAGCGTACTATTTAGTCTATTAGCAGCGTCTAGTTTTAGTCTAGTTTTCAGCAGGCCGGGTTTTTTTATAAATTGCAATAAAGTCATTTTTAAAAAAGTGAAATAAAGTTAATAAATTATAAAATATAAATTTGACCTGCGTGGTCTGGCACATTCAAATGATTAAATGAATTTGCCATTATTTCAGTTAAAACCTGTTAGATTATGGAAGGAATTGAGTAGGGGGTAGGGTAGACGGATGCAGCTTGGTATGCAATGAATAATTTAATAAGGGCTGAGGCTGGATACGCGAACAGAATTTATAGTACAGTTTTATTTCGCTTTATTCGATTTATATTCGTAGTTTATTGGTTTAGTCGATGACTTGATGACCGAGGGATTCCGAGTTCAAGTACAAAAATGGACCTATTAGTGGTTTAATTGACCATTCGAGTTTTCCTAAGTAACTTAATCGTGATTTAATTTCGGAATCATTTATCTTTTATAGAATTTTAGAGAGATGGTCCATATGGCTATCTTTTTGGTCAATTGGAGAATTGTTCTTGTTCTTAGTAGGTTATTTTTGTTCTTGTTACGTTGTTCTTGTTCTTATTTTTTTGGGGTTTTCTTGTTTTTGTTAGGTTATTTGTCCATTCCCTAAGAGTGAGATCATGATGAAAAATTGTTTTAATTGAGGTCATGCTGTTCCACTTTTCTCTGTATTTGTCATGTTATCTCCATTCTAATGTTGTGCTCAATATTTTACAAACTTTCAGTAATTTCGAACTATTGTTGTAAAATAGTTTTATTTATTTACTTATTTTGTAGATAACTCCACAGGCAAATACTTTGTATAGAAATATAAATATAAATAGAAAATTGGTTGTACAAACATGCTCTTCATTAATAGCATGTAGCATAGTAGACATTATATCCAATCGGCGTGCAGATTAAACAATTGTTGAAAAATGATTAAATATATGTGTGTAAAAAATATCAATCAATCAATCCTGCACTCGAGAGTGACTGATCTATGCTTTTGAGAAATCTGCCACTGAAAGCTTTAAAAGTTAATAGCCCAAACCGACCAAGCAAAATTACTGGATTAACATGAAGTATTTAGTATTTAGTATTTAATATAAATTTAGTAACATAAAGAACAAAAACAACAAAACAAAAAACAACAGTTGTCTAGCATAAAGTCTAATTCCTTTCTAATTCTACTATAAAGGCAATTTTAGAATCAAGGCTTCTAGTATAGCAAAGTTAAACACGAGTTATAAGTTAAACAAAGTCAAAAGTATAATTTTAAACATGTATTCATTATTATCTTCAAATTGCCACTTGAACAGGATTTTAGAGTCTCTAAGGTCCTGTTTCTGTTTTCTAAGGATCTCCTTAGCTGTACGGTAGTTGTTAAATTCATTCATCCTAAACAATATGATTACAGATTACAGAGGCAGACAACTTAATGCTTGGGCTTCTTAAGCTATGGTATAACCCATAGTGAATAGTTCCTACAGGTCCGGCGTTAAGCGTTAGTGTATCCAAAATGTATGTTTAATATCGCAGTCAGATTGAATTTTTTCTCAAATGTTCTTGTGGTATTTCAAGCTATGAGGCTTATCAAAATGTATATTATGTGTACTATGTTGTCCCGCATTATATGTCCGTCTCACTGCAACCGTATACTTTGCATATTGTAGGACGCGACTAAGCAAAATCTGAGGATGGTAACGTAAAGAAATCTCGAAAGTCATAAGTTTCGTAACTAAGGCTTAAGGGTCGTTTTGAGGTTAGATTGTTGGACTTTGTGATGGGATCAACTTCTTGCTAAAAGTAGCAGATTGGCTGAGCCACTGAGCTAAGCCACTGAGCTGAGTCACTGAGCTGAGTCACTGAGTTGAGTCATGGAACTGAGTCACTGAGCTGAGTCACTGAGCTGAGCCACTGAGCTGAGTCATGGAACAGTAGGACTCTAGTTGTTGCAATGCCATGCTACGTGGAAATGTTTTAAAGAAGAGAAATTCCAGGGAGATAGAGAGAGTGAAAGAGGGAGAGAGCGGAAGAGAGAGAAAGAGAGAGTAAGAGGGAGAGAGAGAGAAAAGAGAGAGAGACAAAGAGAGAGAGAGAGAGAAAAAAAAAGAGAACGAATGTTCGTTCTGTAGAATATTTGCAGCATCATACTATATGGTATGTTGCTACATACATCGTTAAATTTAGATCTATACAGTGGCAACTACGTATGCATAAAATGTGATATTGAGAAAACAATTTAAAAATGATATTAACTTAAAAAATCAACCTTTCTGCTCTAAGTGTTCATCATTTTATTCCTTTTGCAAGAAGAACGGGTTTCGACACCTAGTCAGACTGTCTCTTGTCAACAAAAGAACAATATTTTCCTAAGTTTAGTTAACTCTTTCAAGAAATTTTAACTTTGTATAGCTTGTCCTATAGTGAAATTAATAATCTGCTTTACTGGTCATGGAGTACCAGTCGTAATTAGCTTTAAAATAATTCTTTCGTTTACGATTCTTTATCTAACTTATATCGAAGTCTTGACTAATATAAGACGATGAATTTCAAACCTTGACGTTAAAGCTACTCAAACCTACGTGTACGTAAATAAGCACGATGACAATTTTCTGAAGTAAAATCTTTTTAGAACACTCTATTTAGAGTTTTTATAGTCTGACCACCTGAGGATTCTATAGCAGGACCACGTCCCCACTGTGCAGATCTCGTGTGAGTCTAATTAACGATGCCAGGCCATTTGATGTACGACTCACGACCACCATCAGATATTGCTCTGAATGTAAGATTTGCTGTGCCCTTGTGCGTGTGGTTGCTTGTATGTATGTATGTGTGTGCGTGTGTATATGTATTTGTGTGCATGTATTTGTGCGTGCATGTGTGTATGTATGTATGTGTGTATGTGTGTGTGCGTGTGTATGCGTAAGCGTAAGTGTATGTATATGTATGTATGTGTGTGTGTATGTATGTGTATGTGTGTTTATGTGTGTGTGTGTGTGTGTATTGTCGTGACTGTTAGCTTATCTAGAAATCTCTGCTCAGGTGCGTCTGCGTCAAATGACACTCAAAATAAAGTAATAAAATCTGTTATATAATTTCTATAAAATCAAATAGCATCTATTTTAGTAGATTTTATGATATTTTTATTGTTATTAGAAACAAGAACAAGAAGAGCACAATCAGAGATTATTTGAGAGATAAAAATCGTAAATATTCTATTCGAAGGACATTAAATCTTATTGTATATAATGACCTATCGTGTCATACAATACATTCCATGTGTTGTGTCCGAGTTGTTTAAAGAATCGACTAACCGGTGACTGCTCGTGTCGTAGACGGCGAGTAAAGCACTAAGATCCATACCAACGTCAGAAAGGGCAATCGGTTGGTGAGGGCCAAGGCTCCAGAAATTGCTAAAAAAGCCTAAACGATTGTAAAAGTATCAAATAGGGGATTGGCTGGTGGTGTGACGTAGGACAGAGAGGATTTGAGACAGTCTATTTGTTTCCCGACCCTGATTAAACTGGGATTCTAGGGAGGATGATTATGATGATTGTATTGTATGACCTCTCTCTGATGTTGAGGGGTCGAGGCCTCGCCGCTGATCAGTCCGGGTGTTCTGCAAAGTAATAGGTCCAAGATAAATATGCTTGTTCGTTGTCTGTTTTCGCACGTCACAAAGAGCGCTCTATTACTCGACAAGTTAAATCCCTTACACGCGGCCATGCCTTATACATACCTATGTAGCCACTCTCTCTCTCTCTCTCTCTCTCTCTCTCTCTCTCTGTGCACTACCTGCTGGCAGGTTCGTGGTATACAACGCCTCCTCTCATCTCTATCTCCCGTTTTCCTCTTCATGTCCACATATGAGTGAATCTTTAAATCATCTAACATTCCTTTTGATATACCATTATTCATTATTATGTAGCCTACATCTTTGGAATAGTATGGCTTATGTGGTGTTTTCTCCTTTTCCTTCCTCGGTTCTTGCTCATCAGTCTTCTCTTACAACATGGGCAGTTAACAGTAGGTCAATTTTCTCTGCATCTTCCATGACGACCAATTTTTCTCGCTATAGGTATTGCTGTTTATACAGTTTGTGCTGCTTATGCATTTGTTGCATATACATTTGATGTCTTAGCGGAAATAATCATATTATCTACTCTCCTCCATTTTTTGTTTTCTATTCTATTCTATTCTATTCTATTCTGTTTTATTCTATTCTATTCTATTCCATTCTATTCTATTCTATTCTATTCGATTCGATTCTATTTTATTCTATTCTATTCTATTCCATTCCATTCTGTGGCCCGAGCATAGAGTAAAATTACTGTACCATATATACTATATTATAGTATAATGCATTGCGTTGCATTTCACTGCATTTCATTTCTTTGCAATTCATTGCAATGCATGTCATTGCACTGCATTGTATCGTATTGTATCGTATCGTATCGTATAGTATCGTATCGTATCGTATTGTATCGTATTGTATCGTATTGTATCGTATTGTATCGTATCGTATCGTATAGTATCGTATTGTATCGTATTGTATCGTATTGTATCGTATAGTATCGTATTGTTTTAACAGGTATTCAGAGTGGCGCGCACTAAATTTGCCAGTATCTGTGTACTAGTATATAGAGTACCGTGCAGTGATGATTTCTGTATAACGGACCGATTGATCCCTCAGGTTCCTGATATGCATAGGAACAACTGCCACATCATTTGTCCTTTACCACCTTGTTACTAGATTTATCACTGGTAACTTAATGTTAATGAGCATTTAATAACAGTTTATGGGAAACTGAATTAAGAGATTTATTGTTTGAAGGCTATGCTGGAACGGCTTGTATAGGATTGCAGCGTCTTCACATCACTATGTTGTTGTTAACCTATGATCCTTTCTACTTGTACATGTACATGTTTATACATACATACATACATACATACATACATACATACATACATACATACATTTTTGTAAGTATAAAGTTTGCTGTCATTCTTAAGTAAATAAATTCTCTTAGATTGAGAGGATTAGTTTATTGAGCATTTAAATTTATATCAGTGGGGTCCCTTTAATTAAATCTCCTTAAAAGCCGAAGTTTGAAAAAAAATTAATACATTTAAATTTTTACAAATTGAAAAATTAAGCTAATAAATATCAGTTATTTCCTATTCTTGTTACATTCTAGAAAATTTCAAGAGTTTTAAATTTAAGACATTTAAATTCAATTGGTTTCGTGTCTCTTCTAAGCGTATGTCACAATCGATCGACCATCATTTAGCCATCACTTGACTGTTGATTGTGATACCAATGGTATAGCAGAGATTCATTAAATGGTATTTCGACCGACTGGTAGGTTCTATTCAAACTACAATGTTAATGTTTGTGAAGTGAAGTATGTCGGCCTATGCTCAAGTAGATTGTGTTGCTCGTTGAACTGACCTGGACCTGAACCCAGGCCACTTGCATCCGAGGCGAACACTCTAACCACTATGTCATAATGTCGGTAAGATATTCTGCCGCGGATCAGTATGTGCGGGGTTCAAATCCTGGGCTAGTCCGTCACTGACATCGCTTCCGAGTGACGAAACTGATATTAAAATTGGCTTTACCATAGTATGTATGTATATAAATATGTATATATATAAAATATAATATATATATACATATATATATATATTATATATATATGCATACATAATATACACCATTTCATTTAATTGTGAGTCATAAGCATATTGTTAAGAGCAGCTTAGCTAAGTCAGTCCAAGAGGATTATATGACTCATATCACCCTAAGTCATCCTGAGTCACAATTCGAAATAGAACATGTTGTATAAGAGCGATTACCACTTCCTCAGCTTTGTTCCTCTTGGAGCTCCGTGTGTTTTGCGACCCTTACCTATACGTAAAAATTATAAGAGATTTCAGAGCAGAATGATGAAATTCAGAAGAAATTAATTGGACCAAAGAGATGAACAATTATAAATTTCACAGACTTAAAAATATTTATACCATCTATTTTTGCTATCTATTTTAATATCTATTTTTACAATCTATTTATACAATTGATTTAGAAATCTTGTACTATCTGAATTTATTAATCAAATAGCCAACATCAATAATTTTACTAATTCGCCCTGGATGTGTAAGGTATCGTCCTTGGATGTTGAAGCAAACGTTAAGATTGTATTGTACTACTTTCCAAACTTTCACCAAACAAAAGAGACTCGGATTTAAACAAAATGTACCGTATCTGGCCAATCCTAAAAACAGGTAGTTATTTAAGCCCTGTGATTTTGATGCAATCTCTCTGTATGCTTGCTTACGGCAAATTTATGACATACAACTCTTTAAACTAATTGTATCCTCTGCTTTCTCTTTTTATTTCTATATACGAATACGTAGTAATCAAATCGTCCTGCTTGGCTTGCTCCAACCATCCTCTGACAGTTCGTTATTATTATTGTTGTTATTCTTTCAACAATCTATTATCTAGTGTGTGTCTTTTATATTTATTACTGCACATAGGCTACTAGTTGCGTGTAAACTTTGAATATGTATTCTTTTATGAAATTATGAATCTAAGCAATGTTTTCATCTCTATTTGTAATCACGAATGCAATGCGCTAGCTGCCCGCCATCCTTCATGCTTCACGTCAGCATTAGAATGCCCTTTCCTCTTTCTTAAGCTGAGATTTAGACCTAATTGCGTACAATTGATAAAACATAAAGTAGAACTGCAATAATTGGTTAAATACGAAGAGTCGTAGTTGAAGGGATTAACCTGTAGCCTGTCAGTTACACGACACGGCTATTGCGTGACTCCATCTCGACACATCAACGTCACGCAATTTTCAATTGATATCTATACTATAATTTTATTTCCATAATTTTCCCAAGCACTAGGCTGCATAAGGTATGAATGAGGCATAGCCTTTGTGAAGGGATTAACTTGTTGATCTAAAGAGTGCTCTTATGGAGCGAGAAAGCAGACTTTTGAGTATGAATATGTACCTTGAACCTGCCACTTGGAAGCGCACTGAAGAAGATCTATACTATAAACCTGGAATGATGAAAACATGGACGCTAACTCTTTAAATTTTTAATATTGATATTCAATATCTCTACTGTTTTGCCGAATTTCAGTTCCAGTGTATACATTCCAACAAATAAAGTCTATCTTCATACTACAGTGACTACACTTAATAGTCTACGGTTATAAAGGTTACGTTATCATCTAGTCAAGTGCACAGTTGTAAACTAATTAGGAACTAAGTGGAGGAATGATTAAATTGTTCGATAGCTCTAATTATTAACTTTATATCTCGGTAAATGAGGGTGTTTTGTCACACTGAATAGAGAATTATGATATAACGACGCAATCGCCAATATGTTGATCATATCACAAAGGCCAAGCTGTTGCCACCTAAATGTGAAGTTTTTCCTTAATAAATAAGAATTTTGAGATAGTTTCCCATGCCTTCCTGAGTTCCTACTAAATCGCATCTTACTAAAAGTTAACATTTCGTCTAATATCGAAATTATTAGTAAGATTTTTAGAATTGAGTCGATTTATTTAAATTTGAGTTTTGGTTCATTAAAACTCCGTCGAAAATTTTTTAAATTTCTCTCTAAATAATTGAAATTTACACTTCATATAGGCTGGAGCTCCAACAGTGTGTGAGTGTGCGAGTATGTGTGTGAGTACTGCTGTAGGTACGTGTGAGTGGGTACTGCTGTATGTATGTGTGAATGTAGGTATGGATACTGCTGTAAGTGTGGGTGTATGGATACTGCTGTACATGTATGTATGTGTAAGTGTATGTGTATGGATACTGCTGTATGTATGTGTAAGTGTATGCGTATGGGTACTGCTGTATGGATGTGTACGTGTATGTGTATATGTAACAACAACAACAACAGCAATACGATTAGAGTGCTACTGTTGTCCATGACAATTTCGAACACTATGGAACCAAATTAAAACTGATGAACAGAGTGAGAGGTCCATAAACGGTGCGAGCCAAAATTTGGGTAATCAGTCCAAGGAAGGGTATTAGCGGCATGGAGGTTTACGTTTTGGTCTCAGGTCGTGGATAGTTTGGTACTGCTGTGCTTATGTGGAAGTGTATGAGTGTGGCCGTGTGGGTATTGCTATACATGTATGTGTAAGTGTACTGGTGTGCGCACTGTTGTATGTGTGCTATTTTGGTGCGTACTGTGTAAGTATGTGCACTGTGTAAGTATACTGTATGTGCGTGTTTCATGCCTGACAGCCGAGGAATTAGGAACGGATTGAGTTGGGATGCAAATTGCATTCATTTGGAAGAAATTAAATTAAATCCAAGACTTTGTACATAGCTATGCGTGCACACATCTTAGTACACATGTAGATTAAATATCAGTGTCACGTGTGGAATAAATGATACACAGTATTACACGGGCTTGGTGCTCTCTTGCGTGTGACTTTAAATATCTGTCGTGGGGCATCCTTTCGTGTGTTTTCGTGACTTCTTTAATATACGAAAGTACAGTATGTATTAGTCAGTGTGTGCGTCTATGTTCAAGTATTATCATCATCATCATCCTCGTCGTCATCATCATCTTCATCATCATCATCTTCTTCATCATCATCATCGTCATCATCATCTTCTTCATCATCATCATCTTCTTCATCATCATCTTCATCATCATCATCTTCTTCATCATCATCATCGTCATCATCATCTTCTTCATCATCATCATCGTCATCATCATCTTCATCATCATCATCTTCTTCATCATCATCTTCATCATCATCATCTTCTTCATCATCATCTTCGTCATCATCATCTTCTTCATCATCATCATCGTCATCATCATCTTCTTCATCATCATCATCGTCATCATCATCTTCATCATCATCATCATCGTCATCATCATCTTCTTCATCATCATCATCGTCATCATCATCTTCTTCATCATCATCATCGTCATCATCATCTTCTTCATCATCATCATCGTCATCGTCATCATGAACATCATCATCATCATCATCATAATCTTCATCATCGTTATCGTCATCATATTCATTATCATCATTTTTTACCAGATAATTTATATGTACATTATCAATTATTGCAATATAAATGCATCATAATTTTAATTGACATTAGTGTTATGTACATGAGGATTGTTTTGTAAATGTGTAATACTAGAATATACCTGCTTTGTACTTCTATTGTACTTCTTTGTACTTCTATTATACATATATATATATATATATATATATATAATTATATATATATATATATAATATATTTATATATATATAATTATATATATATATATATCGCTTTGTGAAATTGCGTAATGAAACACCGCTGCATAAGCCTTATGATAGCACTGTGTATAACCACGCCACTGCTGTGTATAACCACTGCACATAACCACGCCACTGCGTAAGCTATAACATAACAACAATTAGAGTGTTACAGTCATCAAAGACAACATCGAGCACAATTGAGACAAAATCAAGCTGGCGAGCAAAAAGAAGGTACAAAAAAGGTGCGAATTCCAAAATCCAGAAAATCAGTCCAAAGTAAAGGGAAATAAAGATTAGGTGGTTTAGGCGCAGGTGGCTGCTCATGGACACTGGATGGGAAAAAGAGATGGAAAAGATAGGTCTTCAGCTGCCTATGGAGCTGCTCATAGGAAAGCAAAGGCCGATGTGATTCAAATGAAGATTTCAGAAGATTATATATTTCTATATGATAGCACTGTGTATAACCACGCCACTGCTCTGTATGACCACGCCACTGCTCTGTATAACCACAGTGTATAACCACCCCACTGTTCTGTATAACCACGACACTGCTTTGTATAACCACGCCACAGCTCTGTATAACCACACAACGGCTCTGTATAACTACGCCACTTCTCTGTATTACCATAGTGTATAACCACGCCATTGCTCTTTATAACCACGCCACGGCTCTGTATAACCACGCCACAGCTCTGTATAACCACACAACGGCTCTGTATAACTACGCCACTTCTCTGTATTACCACAGTGTATAACCACGCCATTGCTCTTTATAACCACGCCACGGCTCTGTATAACCACACCACGGCTCTGTATAACCACGCCACTGCTCTGTATAATTACGCCACGGCTCTGTATAACCACGCCACGGCTCTGTGGTATAATGTTGATCCTGAGCGGAACGCGACGACGTTTCGCTCATCGTTAGTGTCACATCTGTCCATGAACTCCTTCGTTTCTATTCCGCTCCCCCTGCCTCTCTCTGCCTCACTCTACCTCTCCCTGCTTCACTCTGCCTCTGAGTACCTCTCTCTACCTCTCCCTGCCTCTCTGTCTCACTCTGCCTCACTCTGCCTCACTCTACCTCACTCTGCCTCTCCCTTCCTCACTTTGCCTCTCCCTACCTCACTCTGCCTCTCTCTGCTTCACTCTGTCTCACTCTACCTCAGTCTGCCTCTCCCTTCCTCACTTTGCCTCTCCCTACCTCACTCTGCCTATCTCTGCCTCTCCCTACCTCACTCTGTCCTCACTCTGCCTCATAATGCCTCTCTCTGCCTCACTCTGTCTCACTCTGCCTCTCCCTACCTCTCCCTGCCTCACTCTGCCTCACTCTGCCTCACTTTGCCTCTCTCTGCCTCACTCTGCCTCTCTCTGCGTCACTCTGCCTCTCCCTAACTCACTCTACCTCGCCCTGCCTCTCCCTGCCTCACTCTGCCTCTTTATTTATATTCTACGTAACATTTGTTATTTCAGCATATCATCATCAACACTCATTTTTAGCTCTCACCCTCAGTTGTTCTGTATCTCACCTTGTATAGCAAACCAATCCCTCCCCTCAGTAGATGAATGAATGGACGATGAAGTAATGAATGAACGAAAGAATGAGCGAATCAGTGAACGGAAAGATGTTCATAATGGCAATGACCAGTAGTTCACATTTTTACTAAAACTTATAAAGATTTGCCTAATTTAGTAATTGCCGGATTCATTTTACTGTTTCAGGCTAACACCACTTGGTGTACCCCCGCTGTCAAACCAAGCAGACAACCTTTTCGCAGTCAAATATTGATACAATTTGAGGAATCTGCTCTTCAGTCTTGACAACAAAACTTTTAGTGAACTTATCTCTACGTTAAATTAAAGACAATCTGCAGCTAAGGCACAAGTCGATGCTGGATCATGAGTTTGTTAAATCGGTCTATGTACATGTACACAGATATCTAGATATGCCAGAGATGTTGGAATCGAGTCTTAGATAAAATAGTGTTAAATGTCAAATAAAGATAAAGAGTACGCTTTACTTGTTTGCAACTCAAGAACCTCTTCATGTTTGACACGTCAATGTAAATGTAGACCTGAAATGTAGACCTGAGACTTGGCTAATTACAATTATATAAAGACAGCTGCGTAAACACTCGACTTTAAGAAAGCAGACCTTTACAATTCTGTGCATTCACGGTTAGTTCAGTTTCGTAAATAAGTAGTAATTGTGTAGTTATGGTCCATATAGGTATTGCAACCTCTTCGGCTTCTCATTATTTCAACATCTTAAATCTTCACATCTTTATAGTCGGCCTTCAACTTCGCAGCTTAGATCATAACACTGCAAGCGAGAGTAATCCCTTCTAACAATAGAACAATGCACATAAACTACTTGATTAGACGTATAAATCAGCGAGCGTATTAGCATCAGGATCAGAATAGTCTACCAGCATCATTGTAAGGATAGTCTACCAGCATCATTATTAAGATAGTCTATATCAGCATCATTATCAGAATAGTCTACAAGCATCATTATCAGGATAGTCTATATCTGCATCATTATTAGGATAGCCTGCCATCATCATTATCTGGATAGTCTACCAGCATCATTATCAGGCTAGTCTGTCATCATCATTGTCAGGATAGCCATAGCTCTGCTCACTGAATATTACAGAGCACATTCGACTGTAAATTGGTGAGGAGACATTTATGCGCATAATATTCCAGAATTACGAGCTTCAAGGCGGCTTGGCTAGTTTAAATTTTTAATCGACCAAGTAAAATGTATGAACTGTTGAACATTAAACGGATATAATTAAAATCAACGCATTTACAAATAATCAACCATGGATTTCAGCATCTTCTTTACAGTCATTTTCCTCCTCCGCCTAGTTGACTGTAACGTCGATCACTCCCTGGAGTACTATGTCTTGGAGGAACTTCCTCCAGGCACTCCAGTGGGCAATCTGATCCAAGATCTAGGTCTAGCCAGCAGGTACAACAGATCTGTCCTCGGTCAACTTCATCTCAGTTTTCTCACGAGTCCAAACCTCGATAGACCGTATTTCAGTATAAACGAGAGAACTGGAGAAATCACGAACGCCCTGAGGATCGACCGGGAGGCACTTTGTCCCCCCACTGGGTCCGGGTCAGCAGGTGGGGGTCTAGGGGCCGGCCCCACCCCCCACGAATGTGTCGTCAATTTTGATGTTGCCGTCCAACCGCATCAGTTCTTTCAGATAGTCAAGGTAATCAATCAATCAATAAATCAATAAAGTCCAGATTCATTTAACGTCCAGTTCCTCGCTATACGGTAACGTCAGAACATTTAAAGCAGACTCTGCATCAGCAAGTTATAAGTTGATAAGTTATTTGTTAAGGCAAGGATCCTCTAATTGTACATAATTGGCGTAATTGTACATATTGAACCTGTAAATTAAATAAATTATGTATCATTCTGTTTTACTTATATGATTTGAATAAATCCTGCCTGATAGGCTGAGGTAGCTTTAAACGAAATATCACGTACTATCTGAGAGACTATTGACATTGTATTTCAGAGTTTATTGATTGACTTATTAATTGATTGACAGGTGAGGGTGGAGATAGTGGATGTAAATGACAACGCCCCTACATTTCCGGAGAGGCGTGTCAGACACCAGATATCAGAGTTCGCGGAGTTGGGAACAGGGTTCTCCATACCGGCAGCGTCTGATCCTGACAGTGGAAAGAACAGTGTTCAAAGATATGAAATCGTACCTACAGGCAGGTAGGTGGGCTATCCCAATGGAGACATAGCTTTTTTACCTTTATTTTTATGCTACGCTATATTTGCTATAAACACGCATTATAGTGAATAATCAATTATGTTGATATCTATCACTTTTAAAACCACATGTTTAATCCGTTAGCAATTTAGACCATTTTCCGTATAACCAGTCCAGTGAATGTCCGAGATTTTACTCTCAGATCAGCGCGGCCGGGATTCGAACCCACGAGGATTCAAATCACCTCAGGATTTGTCATTTAAAACTTCATGACGTTACCCCTACGCTATTTAGACATTCTATTTCTGCACATCAACTTCTCCGCTCATTTTTTTCTTCTGGTACAAATTCCTTTTACAAAATCTTTTAATTTAACTGGTTATCACCCGTCAACTAATAATATAAAATCTGCTGAAGCGGCTGATAAGAATCGCGTTTACTCTCAGATCAGCGCGCCTGGATTCGAACCCACGAGGATTCAAATCACCTCAGGATTTGTCATTTAAAACTTCAAGTAGAACTTAAAGGTAGGTAAACTTATTAAATGCCTAAAATAAAAATATACTCTCTTGGAATGTCAATATAACTGATATCCTTATTTGATACCTATAAAAGGATTTAGTTTTTCCTAGGTCATAAGTATTTGAGGTTTTAGATTTTGTCATGTTTACTTCTCTGCTCAATATTGACTCGTATAAGAAAACGTTGCATGTTCTTTTAGGACGCGTAGGGCAGAAGCTGGAAGATATCTTACAGAAATGGGAATCTCATAACTTATCAAATTCGTCTGTAATTTTAACCAAGTGTTTTGAAACACTTTAATAATTTATTCTGTTTAATGTTGAATTAGTGATAGCGGTACTAGAAGAGGAAAAACCGAAGGAGGCAGTGAAACATTTGAGCTGTCAGTTAGAAGTACAGCCGATGGAGGAATGGATATAAGACTGATATTAAAGGAGAAACTAGACCGAGAGGAGCGAGATAGATATGACGTCAGAGTTATGGCAGTGGATGGTGGAGATCCGCCTAAAACCGGTTCCATACTGGTCAGCGTGTCAGTTCAGGTTTTAACGGGTTCTTGATCTCCGTACAACCTAGATACAATTAATTCTTGATTGCTGATAAAACATATAAACTTTACAAAAATATAAATACAATTTCAGTTTGTGCATATTTTATCTACTTGTGATTTTCCATTATATGCATTATGGGAATTGAATTAGATGCATGCCTTAGACTATTTGAACCATTTGCGAGTATTAGCGATGAATTAAGCACTTCAAAATTAAATATGTAATTATTATTAAACTGACTAATTATTCATGAATCCGTTGAAAGTCAGGCAATGTATGGAATTTTAAATTAGTTCCTTTTGATATGTTGGGATCAATTAGCAATTAGTACTCTACTTTATTTGTAGGATACCAATGTGTAGCAATTAGTACTCCGTTTTGTCGATAGGATGCCAATAATAGCAATTAATGCTCTATTTTATTTGTGGGATACTAATGAGTAGCAATTAATGCTCTACTTTATTTGTAGGACGCTAACGACAACAATCCGGAGTTTGAGAACAGCTCTTACGAGGTAAGGGTTCCCGAGGACCTGCCCGAAGGCTCTGTCATCGCTAGGCTGAAGGCCACGGACAAGGATGCAGGAATCAACGCAGTGGTAGCCTACGAGTTCTCCAGTCACACGTCCCAAGAGCATGGACATCTGTTTGGCATCAAGTCCGACTCCGGGAAGGTAAACAAAATTCAACCTGAAAGAATAAAATATATGACAGCATTATAATACATAGTATGCAAACAGTCTTTCACTAAGACGCAATGCCAGACAGTATAGTGCTTACGTAATATAGTAATAATAACACCTAATAATTTATATAGCAGCTTCATGGCTTGTGATCGGTTTTAGAGACGGCTTTATAGACTAGTTGAAGATTATTATCATTCCTTTCCGTGGTTAATTACATCTTTGCTATTGGCGCCAATTTACAGCATATTCCGATACATAATTATCCTTCCTTCTCCTCAAGGGGGTTCAAGGGAATAAACACTATATGTTGACTGACATGGCATTTGAACCCAGGCCATTTGCATCCGAAGGAGATCACTTTAACCGTTAATCCATAATCCCTCTCGAATACGTGATATCATACAGCACTTCGGTGCCTTGAAGTGTATAGAGTGCAACACAATAAATAGAACGTCTGTTAACAAACTCCTGTTGCCGTATCATTAGTACATCGTTTAGACAATCAGGTAAGGTTTCGAATCTTTGCTATGAGCTAACTCAGCTAAGCGTGCAATCAAATCAGTCACTAGCTGAGAAAATGCATAATTATGAAATGGCATTAAGACAATGCATGATTTTGATAACGCATGGATGCCTTATATCCTCATGCCATGTTGATGACCTAGTGTCTGTGCGTGCGTATTTTTGCCTGATTGTATGTATGATATATGGTGTTTCAAAATAAACATAGTTCTCTCTCTCTATCACCATAGCTCTTTTGGTATTTATCGTACAATTTACTCATTTATTTAGTCATTCTGTTCTTCGGGTAAAATTCTATCAACAATTCTTCTTGTATTTAATCCCATCATTTCTATATTTGACAAAATTTTATAAAAGAAATGTATTTTAGTATTTGTCTTCATTATATATAACTCATCAAATAAATTACAATACAGTCTCTACAGATAATAAGACATGAGCGTTCCTTAAATATAGTACTGAGCGGGTACTTGAAAATAGACAATTTAATCTACCGACAACTGCGCGTGTTCGTAGGAGCGACCGACGCAGATAAAGCAGTGGAGAGGCATCTAGCCTTGCAAAGTTCTAGTCGCTATACCGATGTTACCTTGACATAACTGGGCTACTTAACGTTCATTGTCGACTTACCGCTATTGTGGCATTTTACAGGAATCGTCCCTTTATAGTTATAATTAATGATTGATGGTTGATTGATAATTGACTAATAATTTATGAATGATTTATAGCGTATTGTTAATTGTACCAGGTCTACCTAAAGCAAGCTCTAGACTTTGAGATCAGCACAATCTACCTCCTCTCTGTCACTGCGCATGACCGAGGACCTGACTCGCTTCCTGCTCACGCCTCATTGGTCGTCAGAGTCGATGACGTCAATGACAACGCACCAATCATAAGCATCAACACTCTGACATCATCAAGCGCCGCTGACGTCAAAGAGAACGCAGAGGCGGGGACGTTTGTGGCACATCTGTCTGTAGTCGACGCCGATAGCGGGGATAACGGGAGGGTTCAGTGCTCTGTGAATCACCAGGACTTTACACTCCAGCAGATCTATTCCAGTGAACTCAAGGTCAGGTGTTTCGCATTTCAAACTTTGCAACATTTAAACGATAACGGTAGATGGTACTCTCTAACAAAGGGATGCTATCAAATCCAAGAATTTAAAACTTTTCAAGTTAAAGCTAGTAAAACTAAGGTTAACGTCAGTTTCCTCACTTGAAAGCGATGTCAAGAGTGTAATGGCGTTGTGTTTTCGGTAGATTCTTTAATCAATATTCTTTATTTACTTTATTCCGATTTAGCCCAGGTGTCTACGAAACACCATTGACATTTAAATATATTAAAATATTCATAAGACAGTATAAATCTAGCAAATTTTGTCTACTCGTCTGATTTGTAATGCAACATTATTTGCATTATGTTTTAAATACATAATTGGCTTTAATTTATGATTGCATATATGTAGATTGCTATATTGCCTACAGTAGGCGACATACGTAGGCCCTAAAGCCCAACAGTATTTTACGGTATCAAATCTTTTGTAAATTTTTGTTTTTAAAATTTTGTGCAAATCTCAAAATTATATGTTTGTATTATATGTTTGTATGTCTGTGTGTGTAGTAAATCGGATTACTATGCTGTACTTAGCCTATGTGTTTTTCACTATTCTATAGCTAACTAAATATTACATGTATATTAGGTTTTATATTTTTTTATTTATATTACTTATATCATGTACATGTATATTAGTTTTTATATGTTTATATATGTTTTATTTATATCATATTTATATTACATGTATATTAGGATGTATTTATTTAGTATTTATTACGACAATGTTTACAAATTTTCACCAGGTGATAACGTCACGCCCACTGGATCGCGAGCTGACCAATCACTACTCTCTATCGATATCATGCGAGGACTTTGGCCCCGCCCCCGCTCACACGTCACAGCTTCCCCTGGAGGTCAAGGTCACTGACGAGAATGATAACTCTCCACAGTTTGAGCAGAGCGAGTACGAGACAAGCCTCCTGGAAAATTCTCTGCCTGGAACTAAGGTCATACAGGTCAGGGCCCGCGACCCGGATCTGAATGATAATGGAGAGGTGGGTCAAGTTAATTTAATTCAGTAATTAATTGGTTGCGTTATGAATTGAAAGCGGATCAGAACCTGCTCGAAGGCAAAGTTAATAGCTGCACTTTGGTGGCTGAGTTGTTAAAAAGTTTGACTGATAAGTAAACATCTCCACTGGCTGGAGCCAGTGGCGATGTCGGTAAAATATTCGACCGTGGATCAGTATGTGCGGGGTTCAAATCCTGGGCTCGCCCGTCAATGACATCGCTTTCGAGTGAGGAAACTGATGTTAACATTAGCTTTACCATCCTTAAAAGGTCGCTAATTGGAAATCCGCTAAATCATCTGTACTGGCACCTTTGGGTTCGGAAATCGTATTACAAGCATCATCCGCATATCTCAAGATTCTTAATTATGAGATATACATGTACAGTATTCTATTTAAACAAGTATATTTATACATGTGTATGCAGTACCTATACAATTTTTACATGTAAAAATCGTAGATTAGAAGTATATATTTAATTCTAAAACTATTTTCTATCCTTAATCGTAAAGAATTCCTTTTCAAGCAGTGCAATGCAATGATTTAGTGTCATTTAAAATTCTAGTCGTTCAAGAAGTCTTAATTAGCTTACGATATCTATCGCAATGAACACGTTTTATAGCTTCTATAGCTGCCACTGGTTAGATACGTGCATAGTACTGGAGCTATTTGAATATATTTTTTGTTTCAGGTGTTATATCTCATAGATGCCGATAGCTCCAACGATCTACAAAAATTCCACTCCAGTTACCTCGACATAGACTCTACAACTGGCCTTGTATCATGTGCCAGATCTTTGGACTTCGAAAAAGCCAAAGAAATTATCGTAAACATACTTGCAGTGGACAAAGGTCAACCACCAAGATCATCTACTGCCAGGTTAAAAATCAATGTCAAGGACGTTGATGACAATGAACCACAATTTGTAAGAAAACATTTCGTTTTAAAGGTTAGAGAAAACGAACCAGCAGGTTCAGAGGTGGGCGTGGTCACAGCGAAAGATCTAGATGCTCCGCCCTATGACATGTTCACGTATTGGCTCCTTAGTCACGAATATTCCAAACAAAATCTTCATGCAAAATCAGACGAAATATTTCACGAACCCTTCTCGATTGATCCAGAAACGGGAATAATCAGCACAACGCAGGTTCTAAATCGCGAAGCTGTGGATAATCATAACCTTACCGTTGGCGTAAGACCAATTAGGGATATTAGAGAAGAAGAACTGCAGAATAGTAGGCGTGGCTATTTCGGCAGAACAGGCATGGATGATCTTTACTCAGACACGGCATTGGTCAGCGTGCTAGTGATTGACGTCAACGACCACGCCCCTAAGTTCACCTATCCTTCTTTTGGAAATGAGTCAATAGTGATATCGAGCCAGACTCCAGTTGGTGGTGTGGTGGCAAGGCTGAGGGCCGATGATTTGGATATAGGACTGAACGGTAACCTAAGCTACTACATAGTGGCACCATTGGGCAGCAGGGTCAACGTCTTCTCAGTGGTCAGTGACACTGGCGATCTTGTGGTCAGTTCTGACCTCAGCATGGTCACCATGGAAACATTCCTACTCAGGTAGACCTTTTTTAATCGATTCTCGGATGACATCTTCTAATTGAAAATTTAATTCGTGATAAGGCTATAAGGCCAAGTTTAACATCAGTTTCCTGCTCGAATAGCAAGTCAGTGACAGAAAATGCACTGGGTTGAATCCTGTATCTACTGATCCCTTGTCGAACAATTAACCATCAAAACAAGTTGATATATACTAATAAATACATGTATACAAACATAGTATATTCATAGCTTTAACTACATATAGTTTTCCGTTACGCATTAGTTATACGTAAATAAAAAGCTGTTACAAATTGGGATCAGTAGATAGGTATGGTATGAGTATAGAGATAATACCACTCTATCTGCTCAAGGACGGGTATCCTTCTGCCTTTCACTATTTTGAAAGTCGTATTATATTCATGCGCAGGAGCAGTTACACAGAAACTTGTCTACATATATATTTTCATAAGTTTTCAAACTTTGTAAGATATACTTACTGCTTTTACATCAAGTGATATCTAGTAGGATTTTTTTTCCATAAATGCTCCAAAAAAGGGTTTGGGTTATTATTTATTTATTTGCTTTTATTTCAAACCACAAAACGAATGCACAAAAATCATATAGACTGCTCCTAAATTCCATACAAACTATGTTAAATATTACAAATATCCAAAATATGATTATAATACAATAAGGAGTGGATTATGTTTAGAGTGGATTGTGATTTCCAAAAGAGCATTTCGGACATCCAGCAGGGCACCTTCAAATCACCGACAATGAATATGCTAGCCTACGGAAAGTGAAAATAGCTATCATTTTATTTTTTCACTCGATTAGACGAGAATGATTGAGAGGTTTTAATGCCATGCAATATAACTGGATATATTAAAGTACCATAAAAATGAGAAGGCCACATAGAAATTTGATTAGAAATTTGTAACACGTCTGTGATAATCGATTTCATTTTCACAGGGTAGCTGTGAAGGACGCAGGCTTGCCTCAGCTCTCTGATAACTCGCAGCTGCGGGTCATAGTCAGCAGTGAAGTACCCTACGTCCCTCCACCAACCACCGTCTACACCCAGCCCGGGTCAGCCCTGGTAGACCTTGGTCTAGGCCTTGGTAGCGTCACAGGTCTGCTGGCCAGCGAAGACATGGTCATAGTTCTAGCGTTCACACTGGCCGTCATTCTACTGGCCATTATAATCATCGTGGCAATTATCTGCCTCTATCGTAAACATCGAGTGAATCTTCGGCATCACCATGGCAACGGGAGAAATATAAAAACATCCGATCACGTGACGAATAGTGATTGGCCAATAGCTGGCTGTCAGCTGACGAATCAGCAACGAGTTTACAAATCGAACGATGTGTCAGTGTCGTTAGTTGGTCGTCAAGAAGACGACGCCTGTGCTATGCAGACAAAACCATTGCTAGGCAACAGTGGTTCACAAGGAAGTAGTGCTGCAACGTCTCTAGGCAACGGTAGTGGGTCATTCCTAGGCAATGGGAAGGCTATGGCGGTGGTTAATGCATATGTTAAGCTGAACGGCTCCGAGACTCCTCCTATAGGTCACGGGGATGATGGAAGATGGATTAAAGGCGGAGGCGCGAGGTTAAGCTATGCAGAGGATGGAGATGGGCACCCTAACGACAATGTTACCAGATCTCTCGCTGATGAAACGTTCAGCATTGGCAGCAGTCATCAAATTAGACAGGTGAATTGTTTGTTATTTATTTCATGATGGTTGATTAATAAATTTCTGATTTCATACGACAGACATTTCTAGTTTAGTGATGTTTTCAAGTTGTTACCATGAATCAGGTTTGCTGATTAATTCCACTCTAAAGTATAAAGTTTTGACATCTATGGTTCTCTTTCAACTATGCAATAATGGGCGGTTGGTACTTTGAATCTAGCCCCACATTTAATTTCTTTATTTCATGCAAGCTGAATCATTGGTTTTGTTGTAATAGATTCCAGTTGTTTTTTGCGAAACTTAGGTTGAAATAATCCTAGGCGTTGGACTTGATATTTGAAAGATCTTCAAAGAGTAACAAAAAAACTGTTCGCAGACTGTATTTACAAACTATTTGTCCTTAAAAATTCTGTCACTAGTGCAATTCTCTTCTCCTTATTCGAAATGTTGATAAAGTTAAGAGTAGAGGCTACTCAATCGAAATAATGATAGTTAGGCTAATCTTCCAGAAGACAGTGACCTGCCAGAAGGCAGTGCACTAGAGAAAGAGGCTTATATTCAATGATACTGAATTATGTTTGATAAACTAGAAAACGTTATTTTTCTAGCGAAAAACGCGTAGACTTTCTGAATACCTTGTGGCTTTGGAAAATTCTAGTTCACAATTAGTCATAATATAGTATAATATAATCAGTAAATTTTTTCCTCGAAATGTTGAATCTATTCATTCATTATAATTCTATAACATTTTATACACTTTTGTATGTGCCGTCTAATGAAAAGTCCTCGTCTACCATCACGTGACCAACTTTCAAGTGTGTGGTAACGCATGTCATCACGTGATGTCAAATAAATGCAGAGAATATTTTCACTTGCATTAGACCATTGATCATTATATCAAATTTTTAGAGTACACTTGCACTATACGGTGGTCAAATGCCTACTCAGCCATCTTGGATTATGGACATCTCTTCCGTAAACAATGGCGCGGCGTCGCCTAGCAACGCAGCCTCTTCGTTGACCAATCAGAGACAAAAGCCAGTGGTGGTGTTCATAAGGGATCAAGAAAAAGAGCGAGAAGAACTTCCTGAGAATCACGTCCTACACCTGAGCGGGGACATTGCTCCAGCGTGGAGAGATATTACAGGTTAGTTAGTTAATGCGATTGTTCTTTTAATGCTTAGTTTGTTAATGCGATTGGTCTTGTTTTCAAAAACTGTCAAACTGAAAGAATGTAACATAACTTTTATATTTAATAATTTAATTAAAACTTAGAAGGACAGAGAGAGTAGTGCATTGCAGTACTAGGCTTGGTCAGGGGTTTTGGATCCCAAATTATTAGGTCCCTGATTGTTGATGACCCAATCGAAATGAATATTACATGCCACTAGTCGAAAGTACGACTAACTCAATGCCATTCAATACAAGCTCAACTGCAGACAAACATCGGACAACACTCTACCCTTGAGATTTTCCCTACTGTAGCTGCACTGGAAGAGTGATATATTTATCATAATGGAGATATTGATAACATACTGATCACAATGGAGATATTATGGCCAGTTTGAATGACTCATCTTTGTTGACATCAAGTGATCACATGCGTTACCACACACTTGGAAGTTGGTCACGTGGTGGCAGACGAGGCTTTTCATTGGACGGCGCCTCAAGAACATCTAGCCAATCAGATTACGAGTCTGATGGCAATGACTTATTCGATAGAATGCTGTTGGATTCAGACAAGTTACGCATGCTGGGTTCACCTAGGGTTCACTTTGCGAACTCCAAAAACTCGGAATTATCGAACACTGGGTTGAGAGCCCCATTTAATATCCAACCAACAGAAGCTGATATGGTTCCAGGTCCTCAGGATCATTTATTTGATCCATTTTCATCTTATTTTAAAATAAAATATTCATTCACTGATATTAATTGATTAAAGCAGATTTAGATTCTGCGCTAATATTGTGCTCTAGTATTATTGGTTTAATTCATAAACTCAAGAATGGAGAGGTCAGATAAGTAAATAATATCCATTTTGAACTATTATTTTTGAATTTCAGAACAGGCAATTACTTCTACAGCCAATTATATTTCACAACGTCATACGATGGGCGGAGACTACGTCTGCTCAGCCTATCAAACGCTTCCTAATTCTCGGCAATTTACTCGAAGCCCCACCTCCAGACCCAGCTCTAGAACTGGTGGCCGGTTTTCTAACACTAGCAATCACTCATTGATCAATCAGTCATTGATCAATCAATCACCTACTTTGAACAATATTGATCACAATGGAGATATTACGGCCAGTTTGAATGACTCATCTTTGTTGACATCACGTGATCACATGCGTTACCACACACTTGGAAGTTGGTCACGTGGTGGCAGACGAGGCTTTTCATTGGACGGCGTCTCAAGAACATCTAGCCAATCAGATCACGAGTCTGATGGCAATGACCTATTCGATAAAATGCTGTTGGATTCAGACAAGTTACGCATGCTGGGTTCACCTAGGGTTCACTTTGCTAACTCCAAAAACTCGGAATTATCGAACACTGGGTTGAGAGCCCCTTTTAATATCCAACCAACAGAAGTTGATATGGTTCCAGGTCCTCAGGATCATTTATTTGATCCATTTTCATCTGTAGGCCGTGGCCCCCTAAGTGCTCCAGAAACCCAGCTTTCACCTCCTCCTCCTTATCACCCCCTTCATAGCAACCAACGTCACTCAAATGCGTTAACCTCTTATCAACAGAAACTGGTATAGACAATGAAAAACGCTACGCTTCTTGAGTGTTTAGAGACGTTTAAATCGTTCCTATTTACATGTATAGGCTACTGGGATACTGTAATCTGAGTAAATATGAGTTACATTGTCTCGTTGAGAAATATAAGCTTAACGGTACTGTGGTTAATTATATTTAACAATTCTCAATTTTCTGTTTCGAATCATGTTCTCGCTCCATTACAAAGGTTCATTTACTTTTCAGTTTTTGTACGGGGTGCTTGGAGACAGAACTATTAAAAATCAAAAGTAAAAACTAAGGTTGAAAATTCTAGCTTTAGCTTCAATTTATAGTAGCCAGTAAACTAAAAATATAAATATTTATTGTTATTACAGCATAGCACGTTCACAATTTCATGGCGATTCTGAGATGTTATCTCATCATAATTTTTCTTGTCATTTTTGTTTAGCCGCTCATTATCGATTTGATTTGAAAAGCTGCTTAAGTTTTTACCATCTTCCTTTAATGAACCCTGATTCTTTAATTCAAGTGTGCTTTCACCTGTGTTATGTCATATGCAAAGATAACTAATTCATTCAGCAAATATATCGCAACAAAAACCTTATCTAACTCTTTCATTTACGTATTTAAGTTAATGATTTTATTGCAGTTGTTATTGAAATTTCAGAATGCCAACCTGCATTAAACGAGTGCAAACATTAATTTTAATCTCAAAAGCACTAATAAATTACTCGATTTAAAGCGATTTTAATTAGCTGTCGTCAGTTAAATATCTACCTGACTGCTAATTAAAAATACATGAAATCTTAACAATAGGCCCTAAGTTAGTATTAATTTTATTGTCATTTACTAATGCAGACATTGCAAAGTCTGCTATTAAAATGTATTGATACCTCATAAGAATGTTATGTGTGTCTTCTTTGGTAGCTACTGTTATAATAAAATTATAATTATGAGGTGGTTGCGCGTTACCTTTATTATTGACAACATTGGTGCCGGTTGTTTACAAAAGCTTAAGAAGCTGACGAGAGGATGTACAGAAAATTTTCCAGCTAAAGTTGATTTTTCTAAATGTCAGGGCTGTTGGGGTTTTATATCATTATTTGACAATTTGTTTCTTGGTAAGCATTATAGAGATTTCGAGAAATATAAATTATAAAGTAATTAGAATCAATAAGATCATAAATAATAACAAACTAATAATAGAAATAATTATAAGCTATATAAATATAATATTAAAATAAAGTTTAGAATATGATTTTGGCTCATTATATTGCCTAAGATAAAGGTGACCAAAATGCGCACCATATAGTTTGCAATCATAAATACAAATGAATGAAATAGAGTGAGTGAAAAAAAGATAAGTGAAAAACCGACAGTTTATACTTTCGCGATCGGAAAAAACTTCAAATTTTGTGTTTGCAACTTTGCGTTCACTTGGTTTCATTTGATACTGTGTAAGATTTCTATGTTTACTTGTCAGTCTTTCAGCCAATTTGTTAATTTATTTTGTTAATTATAATGTCTATATGATGCAATTAGTTTAACTCTGCTTTTGTCATCGCTATATGATTTAAGAGAGACGTCTCTAACTAATTGTTTACTACAACTGACGAGTAACTGAAGGCCGGAGGAAATTGCGAATACAATATAATGAGATGTTGAATAGCTTTAACATATCGAAATCCCAGATTTAATGGCTGTTTCGTCATTTCAAAAAAAATCTTGACTAGCTTTGGATTTGAATCCATGCCTATTGAATTGTAAATTTCAGCAACAAATCTCCCAATGAGTATTTTTGTTACTACAAATCGGCTTGTTATGAAGAAGTTGAAATTAAACTTTACGTATACAGGCTTAATAAGAATTATCTATCAGAAAGAATATTTGATGTTAGAAATGTAACAATTTTTATCCATGTTTTGTACGGGTTAATGTAGAATAGACCAACCGTAGATCGCACGTGTCGCAAACGGCGACAAATCACTAAGATACAAATCAACGTCAGATTGGGCATTCGGTTGGTGAGCGCCTAGGCTCCAGAAATTTCTACGTAATTTCCCAACACCCGACCCTCAAAAACAGGTATTCAAAGGAAGATGATAATGATGATGTTAGCATGGCCGCTGCTAACTATGCTGAATGTTAGTCCGTTCTGAATTTTTAACTGCCGCTACTATGCTGAATGTTAGTCTTGTTAGTTCGTATTGTTACACACAAGACAACCGCATATATTACACACTTTCCTTGCTCTGTTGCTGTGTGTACATGTATGTCGTCTATCGAGAGTGTTTCAAATCCTCATACTAATATAAATCAATTTTGCACTCTGACCATAATAACTCAGAATAACGGAAAGGTTTTTAATAATTTTACAAGGTTTTGTCTCAGAGACACCTCACCAAACAAATAGGAAACTGCATTCCTTTATGACTAGTGGAAAATATTTACCTTTTCTAATAATATCCAAAGTTGTTAAATTTTGCAGTATAAAATAGCGTGTGTTGATTTTAAATCTACTTAAATTAATTTGGTATCAAAAGAAAGTTATTTCCATAAATGTTTTGACGGAAATTATATAAATAACTATTAATTAGTTAAGCACAATACTAAATAAAAGCACAAATACTTCTTGGTAATAGTTTGAAGATCATTGATCTCGAGAACATTACTTTGACTATAGCTATTGCGTGATCCTTAACTCCAAGATTTCTTATCAAAACTCCTCCGTCTCGAACCCATAATAAGAGAGTAAAACTGCACGATAAAAGGAACTTAAAATCTAAGATTGCATTTCAGTTTTAGAATATCTTGTGAATAATTTAAATAGTATTCAGATAATCCTATTAGATACATTAATTTACAATTTTGTGTGAGTTATATAGGGAATTCTAAAAGGCCTTGGTGACTTCATTATGTTTGTTTGTATTCTTAAGATTTTGAGTAGAAGTCAGTTACCGCTGCAGGAGTATACTAAAACAGAAGTAGCCAACTCTTCCATTCCATTTAAAATATTCCATTAATACCCCACAGAGTCATCTCGTATCCTTGGGTAATTTTGATTTATATCTTTTTGTAACTCATTTTTCATCTATCTGTTTTTGTTCCTTTTTATATCCGAAAACTGGGCCAAATTCATATGTCACTTTATATCTATTCTGTCACTGCATTAGCTAAAGCACTTGTCCATTCGTCATCGTGTGGTGCGGTGGTGCCTGTTGATGCAGCTTGCTTGAGACGACCCTGACATTGATTTATGAAGGGGTACCGGAAGTTATATACTTATTGATTGATTGATTGATTGACTGATTGATTGATTGATTGATTAGTTCATGGATTGATTGATTGATTTATTGATTGATTTATTTGTTGATTGATTGATTTATTAGTTGATGGATTGATTGAATGATTGATTCATGGATTGATTGATTTATTGATTGATTTATTGATTGATTGATTTGTTGATTGATAGATTGGTTGACGGATTGATTGATGATTCATGGATTGATTGATTTATTGATTGATTGATTTGTTGATTGATTGATTGATTGATTAGTGTAACGTGCACTACGAGTTGAATATGTCAAATATGTTATTGTAATTTAATCTAATATTGTTATTTAATCGGTTGTGAATTTCTTATTGACACTCAGTTGGTGAAAATAAATACGTTTTTATTGTGTAATTCATGCTAACTTGTATACTACTGCACACTTAATGTATTCTACGTACTTTATTTTACCATTTTATGTTAATTTTCTTTTCAACTGTTTATTTGTATTGCTCATTTCTCCATTCTACGTCAAATTCTGGAAATTGCAAGTCATAATTTAAACCGGGGAAACCTTAATCAAACCGCATAGACTGTAATAATTGTACTAACTAATAGACTATAGCAATTGTACTAGTATCAAATAATAATAATATCTAATAATATATCTAATAATAATCAACTAATGGGCTATAGGTCCTAGTAATTGTACTAACTATCGTTGCGATCACGCAGCGAGCCACGATCGGTCATGTTGCCATGCTGCGCATGCACACAGCTAAACGATAATATAATTACCGATTAAATTATAATATAAGATATAATTACAAATAATAAATTATAATAGATAAATTATAATATAAGATATAATAAGATAAAAGTGTGGCTAGCAGAATACGCTGGATTTACTCTCTAGTGTTATTACTTTCTAGTTTAGAATCGTCAGAGACGAGCTCTATGGTTATTAAGCGCCTCTGTCTCTCACACCCTAAGATAATAAGTAAGCTGATGCTCATAATGTGTAAATGTCTCAATATTTAGCGTAGACCTGGATAACGTCATGAAGTTTTAAATGACAGACCCTGAGGTGAATAGGGTGGGTTCGTGAGTTCGAATCCCAGCCCCGCTTATCTGAGAGTAAAATCTCGGACATACACTGGACTGGTTATACGGAAAATGGTCTAAATTGCCTAACGGTTTAAACATGTGATATTAAAAGTGATAGATATCAACATAGTTGATTATTTCACTATAATGTGTGTTTACTTTATTTTACCCTGAACCGATTAGGATAAACATTTATTGTCTGGCTTTAATTACTATTTCTATGCTTATTGCTTACTAATATTAAGATTTATTATTTACTAATGCGATGCATATTACTAATATTAAGATTATATACTAATGCTAAGCTTTAATGTATGTGTGTTTATGGTATAACAGAAAGACTTAGGTAACTCTTTTAGTGAAAGTCTATCTTGCTATAATATGTGTAGTAATTGACAAACCATGCGATACTTTTCGCTCCAAATTTATTAAAACTAGCGATTAAATCAGTAAATAAGTGAGTTTGATTTGACTCAACTGTGACTGACTTCCCTCATGCAGAAGTCTTAACTCTAAATGATTTTTTGAAGAAGCAGTAATACGTGAAGACTATAAGTCTTGATGAAACCATGTCGAAGTTTATTTCGCCTCCCTAATGCTCCATCAGTGACGAAAGAGTCCAACTATTCTTCAATATGGAATCCAGACCATTAAAACTGAAACAGTTAATCACTGGTAGCCTTAATACAGCATTTGTGTTTCAATATTAAACTTGCAAGGTTGATTTAATTAATTATTTTTTTCGTTTATCCCTTTATTTCATGACAGATTTTAAAAGAAGACCTAAAAAGTAGTAACTAATTAAACAAACAAGGAATACGAAATGGCACTATAAAAGAGCCCAATTTCTGCGAGATAATACGAAAAAGTAGAAAGTGCAAAAGTAAGTAAAGGTCTGAATTATAAAATTATTCACACGTTTCTAAATTCTGTAAAGCCTTGGTATCCCTACATGTACTTTATGGTTGACAACTTTGGAAGACCGAGTGTTGACAGCTTTGAAGGAAAAATCCCAGGGTGATGGAAGGTTATTCTTAAATCCGCGACGGCTGCCATTGATGCGCTATCAAAAAGGCTAAGATTGCTAATAACAATGGAGAATAAAAAGAAAATGGGCCTTAAGCAATCATATGTGCTTCCTGACCAGTGTGCCGTTATGCTAAATTATGTTATGAATATTTTCATAGCAAGAAATACACTATTGGCCAGACACTGAAAAATTAGAAATGATATTGGTGAAGTCTTAAATGTGTTGAATTTTTTGGATAGGCTATTTATTTTATTTATCACATCAAACTTTTGAAACAGGTAAAGCAGATAGAAAAGCGAAATATGGAAACGTTTGTGTGAGCGGAGGATACAGGCTATAGAAGCGCTTACATATTCCGGATTTAGTTAATTAAAAGTAGAAAATTAAAATAAAAAGATTAATTAATAGGATTAAAGTATCCTACGTACGAGTGTGAAGGTAATCACAAACATAGAGCTAAAATAAATACGCTAAAATCAGTATACAAGCAATATAAATATACAAAAGCAGTATACAAGCAAATGAAAATAAAAACAATAGTTAGTTAGTTAATGTAATTCAAGTACTAATTTACAAGATCTCGCGTGGATCGAGAGGCTTTCGTCGATCAATGGCCGAAATCCGTTTTAGGTTACAGTTGTACGTATATTAGTAATAAGATTATGTTTTCAGCTGTCATCTTCTTTGCAAATGTGTAAATACGTTATGTATAATACGCATGGGTGTGCAGGCTTAAATTTAATGTATGCGGTAGCGTATAGAAGTTCATTAATTAATATGTTTGGTTTGGGAATGTGCGTGAATAAATATCGAGTGAAATTAGACTAGCTAGAAAATTGACTCCTTTCTTGAGTTTTGAGCCATGTGAAACTTAGTAAAATGGTGCATATAAAGTCCAATTAAACGAAACAATTCGATTTTCAAAAGACTACAGAAGCAACTGAGTTTCGAATACCGAACCTTTGCAACTGGATGTTTCAACTAAACGAGAGCGTCAATATCTTAGCCAAGGGTACATTGATTCGAAGTCAAAAATAGGTCATTTATGGTCTTTTCAATAAACTTTCGATAATCTATTCAAAATTTTGCAGATAAACGGAATTAGGAATTCTATCGCAGATAGCTCCATTTTTAGATTAGAAAAAATTATTAAGTATTTATAGTTCTTACTAATTCGCAAAGAGTAGTTCATTCTACACACGTAGCTGCTTCTTTGAACTCGTCTTAACCTTTATTTATAATAAATGACTGTTGACTTGACGTGGACGTATCTGTTTATATATTTTAAACTTTTAACTTTTATTTTGCTGCTACTTTCCTTTAACCTGATTTAGTCGATTGTGTTAATGTCAACCAATGTGAAGTTAAAGAGCAATAAAGAAATGAATAAACTCAAACTATGGGTTGTGATCTTTTTGAAATATTTGAATTTAATCTGTTAATTAAGCAAGCAAACAATTTAATGTCGTTTACTAAAATGTTTCTAACATTTCATATGGAAAGCAAAATGCATGAGTGTAGTATCAGTTGAACTGCGGCGGCAAATTAGTAGCGCATGTGCTGATAAACACAGGGTCAGGGGTTCTAATCACAGCCGGATAAGCCAGATCAGCCATATCAGCCGGATCAGCCATATCAGCCGGATCAGCCATATCAGCCGGATCAGCCATTTCAGCCGGATGGCTTTTGACTGTGCTTTAGAGTAAGAAAGTATGCGCTAAACGCAGTCACAGTTTGTATCTTTGCAGTTAATGTTAACTCTATTTAATGTTCACGTTTGTCTAAATTAATTTCAAAACTATACTGAGATATAGAGCAAGCATAAAATAACTCAATAATGAATATATTTATGAGTCGTTATTACACCGTAAAGAAACGGCAGGGAAGGGCAAACAGTAGAACACAAAATTACAACAGACACAAGTGCTTTAAAAATGAATATAATAAGGATAGCCTTCGATTTATCTACATAAAGGCTAGTTAGTTTTTATATATTATTTATACTTACATAAATTATTTATACTTATTGTACATTTTTCAAATTTGAGTTTTTACTTTCTAAAGTCTTCATAACCAAATTGTAACCGTACCCATGAACGTTGTAAAAGCCTATAGAATAGGCAATTATGATTAAGACGATCAAACGCTTTATCGACACCTAAGCAGCAAATATTAGCGGTTGAGTAATTCATAAAAAGGAAATCAATAATTAGATTTTTCTTAAAGCCGAGGAGTCTATCCTTTCAATCTAAATATCTGCCAAAATATAGTATATAGTGCTCAAATAACTTTGATATAAACGGCCTTAACTTTATTCCTCCAATGAAGACTAATAATTTTATAAAGCCACTTAGACATCTCATTTACAATATATGGAACTGTAAAGATTAAATTTTAAAGAATGGTCATATTCATATAATATTCTATATTCAACTCATGCACATCATACTAAAGCTAACAAATGGATATAAATAGTTACAAAGCTACTTTACATATTAAGCAAAATAAACCGTTTTATAGAATTCTATACTCCTCTCAAGATGACTCGACACACTCAAGCTACCGTCACAAAGATGAGTTACTGAACATGTAAACTTTGTAAGTAGGAGAGAATATAGGCTTATATTGGAGAAAAAAGGCTTATATTAAAATGGAAACCCTCTCCCCTAAACAACGTTTTTATTTTATTCCAAGACCATCGGCATATCTCTGCTGCAGAACTATGAATTAATTCATTTCATAAAAAAAGATAAGAGAATGAGGAAGATCGAGACAAGGGAGTTTTGGTTCATTCATTATCTTCAATATCGTATACTAATGTGGTGAGGAAGAGGAAAGTAGAAGATGGACCAACTAGTGGAGGTGTAATTCTTGGATAAGCTGTTATTAGGCAGTACTGGTTCCGGCTGGAGGCAGTGGTGAAGTCGGTAAGATACTCGATCGCGGGACAGTATGTGCGGGTTCAAATCCTGGGCTCGCCCGTCACTGATATCTCTTTCGAGTGAGGAAACTGACACTAACCTTAGCTTTACCAGCTGTTAGAGAGAGAGAGAGAGAGAGAGAGAGAGAGAGAGAGAAAGAAATAGACAGAGATGCTGCAGAATGGTTTAGATCAGAACAAGTATAAAAAAGAAAGTTGCTTTTTTGTTTTATGGTCTCAATATTCCTCTACAATAGATTTATTGTTTAAAGTCCACAACACTGGGACACTCTAGGAGGCTATTTGTTTATCATTACACGGCGTCTTGTTACAATGGCGTGGCAAGCTGTGGGCTGAGAGCTCTAACTAGACTAACCATGAGTTATCTCTCCATTGATGATTGCAGGGTCTTACTCACCACGGTATATGGAGCATAGGCTGCTACTAATAAAACAAGACTTTTTCAATTTTATTTAATAATAATTATTATAATACAAGCTACTAACAGAGACTTTCATAGTCGGGAAGTAATTTGAACCATTGCCGGTAGCAGGTTAGAAAGTTGTTTCATTAGGAATCAGTAGGCCCTAAGTTCATTACCAGTGATCAGACAGTTAATAGCGTCCTTTCAAAACACGAAACGGAGACTAAACCAGGCATAAATGTAATGTGCCAATAATTCGTGTATGTTATTTTGAGTTGAGAATTTTTGCCTTCAAAATAATATAAGTCTATTTTAAGGATTCGCTCTGCAATGATTATGATTCTATCTCGGAATTTCTCAAACGCTCAAAATAACTAAAATCTATTGCACAGGTAATAAGAACTATAAAACTACAACGATTTTAACTATAGGTATAGTAATACATTTAGAGTAAAAAATTTTGTGTTTGTTAATACTAACTGCTTGGCTGATAAATTGATTGATTTATTGTTTATTTGCGTAGTTGAATGAATAACTGAATTAATTAATTAATTAGTAAATGATTGCTTAATTGATCGATCGATTGATTTATTGATGAGTTTCATCAATACTGTAGCTTAGCATATAGGCGCTTCATTCAAGCTCGAGGACTCAATTTGACGTTTGCGAAGCTGCCTGAGACGAAATCGACGTTAAATTTTGACGTCGTTTGAAGTTGAACTGGCCCGCTTTAGCTTCGACAAATATCGTGCACTTTCTAAATATGAGGCAGCAAAGTTGTTCCAGCTGTACAGCTGGAGCTCTAAAGCTATAGCAGCTATAGAAGCTCTACAGTTGCAGCAGCACAATAAGCTTTAAAAGATGTAGCAGCTCAAATATCACTACATCTGTATCAACTCTAGAACCTCTACAGCTGTAGCAGCTCTAGAACCTGCAGATAATAGCTGTAGAAACCGCAATAGCATGCAGCAGCTCTAAAAGCTGTAGCAGCTTTAGATGCTGTAGCTACTCTAGAAGATGTAGTAGTTTTAGAAGCTGTAGCTGCTTTAGAATTTGTAATTGTTCTGTAGCTGCTCTAGAAGCTGTAGCAGCTCCAGCAGGGCCGACAAAGAAAGCAGTAATACACATTGTCGTGGTCTGAATTTATATTTGTAGCAGTAAATCTGGCGGACAGGGCCCGGACCTCAGGGAGCAGTTGTTGTGCTAAATCATTACATCTTCAGATAGGTTTACTTGCGCCTCAGGCTTCCGTTGTGCAACTCAGCTCGGCAATTATCCCCCGAAGTAAGTCCGTGATGTAAGCTTAATGACACTGCGTAGACTTCAAGTAAATATCATTATCACGTTTTTAAAGTTCCATAAAACACTTGCAATTGCTTATTGGGTTCAAGACTTCGCCGAGAGGTAACAGCCTAGAGATCAAATGCTGCCTGGTTTCTGTGAAGATCGAACTGTATTGTGGTCACTACTATACTTTAATTGTTGAATATTACAAAAGATTTATATTGTAAATTGCAAATTTTATATCGTATATTGTAAAAATTTAATATTGTAAATGAGAATATTTTTAGTTTGGCATTAATAGCTAAAGCGAAGACGTTATTCGATGAAAAGCATGTTGTTTTCAGAAATGAGTTCCCTTGCAGTTTCAATTACCTACAGTATGTAGAATCATACTGATGAAATCAGTAGAATGTTCTCGGTCATGTTGACTACCCATCTTATCATGGTTCGATTAGGTCCCAGTAACGCCTTACTCTCATCATCTCGTATCACTGAATTTATAGGAAGGGACTTGGCGCAACGGTAAGAGTGTTCGTCTAGGAAGCCAGTGGCCTGAATTCAATGCCCAGGTCGGTCAACAAGTAAAGGAAAGAACTACTAAACTCAATGCAGCCTAACAAGGGCTATGGTGTGTCAGGGTAGGCTGTGGGTAAAGCTAAAATTATCCTAACCACACCCCAACCCCTACAACAAACCCTAAAAGTAAGCATTCATTCAAAGAAAGCGTAAATTGTGCTTTGTTGATGCTAGAATCACAACCTAACACCCAAGCCTCAAGAAATATAAAGCATGTTACACGAATACTCTCTCTCTCTCTCTCTCTCTTCTCTCTCTCTCTCTCTCTCTCTCTCTCTCTCTCTCTGCTATCTTACTAAGATTAATAACTGATCATTCTGCCGGTTAAATACCACCAGATATACCATATATTCGCTCTGAGATATGTGTATTTTTCTTTTCTTGAGAGAATATTATTTTCAGGATGGCATTCTTTTGTATATCTTTATATAATATACTCCTCTTGTAGCCTCTTACGTGCACTATACAGCTTTCGATTGATATATCCTTGCATTCTCTTTTTGGGATGCAGCCGAAGTCTGAATTAAGACTCGGATAGTTGACAGAATAATGTCTGGCAAGTATCTCTTCTATTGGGATGTCAAGCCGCATTCTCATAATTACATCACTTATGAAATGATTGAGGAGAGAGATGTAGGTGCGTTGCTGCCTCTGCTTTGTGTCCTTGTACACGACCCTGTATTAATTTAGTTTAACATCTCTCTCTCTCTCTCTCTCTCTCTCCCAGTGTACTGCCTATTGGCAGGTCCATAGAATATAACTGCTTCACTTATTTCTATCCACTCTTTTCACTTCATATCAACTTAACGAATTAGTTATCAACATTTCCAGAATGTCAAGTCTTCCTTTAATATTGTTTCCTTTCATTCTTCATATAAACCACCCCCTCTTATAGTATGGCGTGTCCAGTTCTTCTTTATATGCCTTATGATATTTATCATAAGACATATAGAGAAGAACTTCGCCACTGGAATGATATTCGACCGCGGATCAGTATGTGCGGGTTTCAAATCTTGAGCACTTCGAACAAAACTGAAGACTGAGGAGAAAATATGCGAAAAAATTAAATGGCCAAATGCAAAAGGAGAATTAAATTACTGTAACACTTAATTACTTGCAGAATGAGATACTGTAAAGTTGAAAAAAATACTACAATTTTGAGCTATTTTATACACTTTTCAACAATTTTCAAATTTGAAAGTGTATTATCGTACGATTAGAAATGTGCACATGATATATAGGGTCTTAGGGTCTAGATATATGCTTGGTACTCCGGCAACGAGTGAGTCAGTAGAAATTATCAAGGAACATGTATCTCAGACCTGACGTGGACTTGCGTGTAGTGCAATCCATTCAAAATTCTTCACAGACAACTGCCGATGCAGAGAAGGACATCGATGAATCACTCTAGAAATATTCATACGGATAATACTAACATGGAATCATTCCAGTGGAACCAGCGCCAAACCAAATCATTGCACACTTACCAGACACAA
The DNA here is from genome assembly GCA_905160935.1 of Enchytraeus crypticus. NCBI lineage: Eukaryota > Metazoa > Annelida > Clitellata > Enchytraeida > Enchytraeidae > Enchytraeus > Enchytraeus crypticus. The sequence goes on along the minus strand of CAJHZI010000741.1, from coordinate 766,498 downwards.
TTGTCGACTTTATTTGACAGCAAAATCGCAGATGAGAAAATTGGAAATACCACCCGTGGGGAATTAGGGTAACGAGCGACAAAACTTGTACACATCCCCGGCTCCATCGTGTCTCCTGTAAGTCCACGGATCGCTTTGCTTCACTGTCCGGCTGGTCGACTAGGTGTGACCAACTGTACAGATTCGTCAAATGCAGTGTTACACTCAACTCGAGCTAGAGGGGGAAGGTGTGGGAAGGGTTTTACTGAGACTTAATATGTGTCCGACCATAGTTATGTAGATTCGTCATATTTCAATTTATAGTCTCCAAATGTAACCACCTCAGAAGCCATAATGTTCCCAAGCTATAGGCTACATAAGGTTTGGATAAGGCATAGACTTTGTGATGGGAATAGCTTGTTGTGCTAAGGAATGCTCTTATGGAGCGAGAAAGCAGACTTTGAGTATGAATATGTACCTTAAAACTGCCACTTGACAGTACATTGAAGAGGGGTCTCCTATTTTATTTTGTTTTGTTATCATACATATCAAAGCCATAGCAATTGATCGAGCCCACTACCTCAAAGTGCTTAGTAAATTCTATTTCGCTTATATCGAATCTTGATATTTTTGTAGTTTTTCACAATCGCTGATACTGGCATGATAAGTCATGGTATCGGGGACGTTTCAACGTCATAAAGCCCATCACAAAGACAGATTTTTTAAATCTGTTTGTAGGCCTAAACTTTCTGCGATATTAACCAAATAGCCTGCTCTGTAACCCAGGGCAATAAAGCTATGCCATATTTTACAACGATTTATTCTAAGTTATGGAAACAGTACAAATCATAGCCGCAAAAGTTTTCTGGTTTTCAAATGTCAGAACCTCTAATTGCCTATTCAAATGATTATTCGTATTAAATTTGTATTAAGTCTAATAATTTATAAAATACTACAGCTGAGATTTACTTTAAGCTGGTTAATGGTTTTGTTTGACTTAATTTTAGAGTGCTTGTTTTCTTAATTGTTTCAAGGTATCTGCTATCTTAATGTATAAAATTATACATGTATATTGTAGTTAGTTCTTTTCTGTTTTTTTAAAGTACATGTGCTTAAATCAACTGGCAGGACTTTTTAGAAAACTTTTATCAGAAATTTAAACATCGATTCGTTGGCTAGGGTACTAGGCATGGTAAAACTTTCGTTGATTTGTAGATAGAAAATGTTCATAAATAAGCATTCTACAATTCTATGAACCAACAACAAACATTAGATTGCTAATATCAATGACAGCATCGAGCACTATAGCATCACAGCTAAATCGACGAGAAAATAATACAAAAGGTCTAAATCGGAGCAAATTCACTATGCAGAACACCAATCTAAAGATATGCAATTAAAGGAGAGGAAGTTTATGTGATTGGCACAACTCATTGGCTCCGGGTGGAAAACGATTCTAAGAACAATTTCATAGGTTGGCAGAATTCCGTTTTCTTTTCCAGCTCAAAAGTACTGCACAAGAGTCATGGGTAAAACTTTCAACTGTACACCACTTAATCAACAGTCCAGACCACAACTAGATTCGCAACATGGCTTAAAGAATGTACCCCAACCCCCCGAAATGTCCCCGGTTTGACTAAGTCTTTCCAGTTGATGGAATGGAAGGAGAGAAGCGGAACGGATTTCTGTTTTCCATCACCGGGACTCGGTCACGCCGTAGTGCAAGCAGAGCTCTCCAGTGTTCCATTTATCACCTCGCTACAAGGGAGCGCCCTCCGCTTCCATCAACCCCCCAGGCCCCACCCTACCCCCTCCTACCCTTCCTGCTTTTCATTCACGTCCCTTCTCTAAGATCTTCAAACTCCATCCCAGACTCTTCCCCCAATCATTTCTAAATTCGTCACCACTGTGGAAATTCCCCAAGCTCGGTCATTTGTCCAAAGTTCTGGTTCAACGTGATTGGATGTATTCGATTTAAAAAAATTAACACGTATTGTAGTGAAATGATCAACCATGTTGATATCTATCATTTTTAATACCACTTGTTTAAACCGTTAGGCAATTTAGATCATTTTCCGTATTTTTGTCCAGTGAATGTCCGAGATTTTACTCTGAGATCTGCGCGGCTGGGATTCGAACTCACGAGAGTTCAATCTCAGGAGTAGTCATTTAAAGCTTCATGACGTTACCACTATGCTACTGAGACATTCAATATTGAACTAACAATAATAAAACATTTGAGACGAACACATTGTGAGCAAATAGGAGCGGGACACATGAAGAATTGAAAATAGTATAAGAATTTAAGTCATGAAAGTTTTATTAAATTCTGATTACTTCTTCTTATTTAAATTTTTTATATGCTTTTGTAACTTTTAGAATTGAATGTTTATTATGCCAAATGATCATTTTATATCTGCATACTAATCGATACTGCTTACTTTTTTTATAACGCTTTTAAGTAATAGAATTTCTTTTGAGGGTCCTTGTAAGTGCCTTGATGCCTAAAGTTTACCCTGTAGTAGCTACTTCATGTCTCATTAATGTATGCATGTGATTTTATTGTGCAATACAAACTCATTAAATTAAATTAAATTAAGCTAATGAAACTACAGCTCATCGTCGATAATATTACTTCTATTTATGGCAATTTAATCAATTTTTCCGTGTAACCAGGCCTTTCAATGTCCGAGATTATACCCTCAGATCAGCACGGCCGAGAATCGAACCCAAGAGATTTCGATTCACCTCAGGATCGATCATTTATAATTTCATGACATTACCTGACGCCTCTAAGCACTGCGCTATTGAGACATTCCAATATTGACTAATGGAAGGAATATAAGTTAGACGATGGCCGACACACTGTGAAATAAAATTTCTTAACGATTTCTTAGAAATATGAATGATTAAAAAAGTCAGCTGCCGGTTTCAATAAAGGCAATAACATAATCAGCTTAATAATTAAATAAGCTATTTAATAATTGTATCAAGCTAAATAAACACTTTGAATTATCCATTTAAGGATAAAATATTGTCATCCACGCCATTCATATGTTTATGATTAATTACTATTTACCAGAAGACTCTGGGAAGGACCTAAATGCTTACAAGAAAAATAAATCTTTTTGCTTGTATTTAACTCCATTAGTTGGCCTGATTAAGCAGATTATGAGAATGTTTAAAATATTAGCCATCTGCTCGATTTATTTAGTTTGGCTGTGTGCTATACATGTATTATTTATAATCCTAATTTCCATTTTCTACTTTTCATGCTTGACATAAAAAGCTGATAAAGCTAACGTTAACGTCAGTTTCCTCACTCGAAAGCGATGTCAGTTACGGTCGAGCCCAGGATATGAACCCGCACATACTGATCCGAAGTCGAGTATTTTACTGACATTGCCACTGGCTGGAGTCGGTGGCGATGTCAGTAAAATACCACTCTCTCTCGCTACTATTCTGCCTAGTGACAGATCCAAGGTACATATTCCTACTCACATGCTGCTTCCACAACCCTCAAAGTACACTCCACCGATTAATGAGTTAACCCCTTCACAAAAGATTATAACATAACATAACGGCATACTGGGTCAGGAAGCACAGATGCTTGTTTAAGACCCATTTCCTCCCATTTCCCATTATGCTCTATCCTCACCTTAAGGTGGCCTAAAACTTGGTAATAAGATGGCTTCTGAGGTGATTTCCCATTGCCTTCCTCAATTCTTGATCAACCCTTATGACGATGCAGTTTACGGTCGGTCTATTCTTCAGTGTCCGGGACACAACACGGGGAGCTAAGCTAGATTGAACAATTTTTATGCTCGTGCGAAAGGAAATATTCGCAATCTAATTTATTAAATAAAGCCTATTTGTCGCCTTCTAAAGGCCACAAATGTATAATATCGGGGGAGAGGGTAGACTTGAGGATCGAAGGGAACTGTGAACAAGCTGGTGAGAAGGATAAGCATCAGTACGGCTAATGTCTATCATTATTTCACTATTATCCAGGTTAAGCCAGGTCGCGGCTCAGCGAAGTGAGGCGTATACAAGTTACATCGACACTACGCGAATAGAATAGCTAATTATTAAACTGAGAAGAAACTGGAGGCGAAACAACAAATAGACGAATGCAGTGATTAAATAAAGTGTGAACAAATACGATAGAAAGGGAAATATTGATAAAACAATTATCATACAATTTGTAATTCAGCACTTCGAATTATTTTTCATTTTTTTATCTTTTTATTATTCAGCGTTGCAAGCAATAAAATATCCGTTAAACTACATGTAAATTCTGATCATAGATAAACTATTACTTCAGTAAAACGGATCAGTTATCCGTGTGATCGAAATGCATTTTAGTCTTCCACCATTTCGAATTTAACATGAACAAATTTGGCTATAAATTTTGAGGAACAGAAAATAACTCAAATTTAGCTCAATTATATGATAGTGCAGCTGCACTCTTCTTGTTTATTCTTCACATCATCCTTCCATTAAAAATTCGTAACCTCTAAAGCATTAGAAGGTTATTATCAACCACTTCGGTTTCTCTTAATTCAAAATTCTAATTTTCTTTAAGTTTCGGTTTCGATCGTCGCCTAGAGTTTCATTTCTTTGACGCTCGAGTATTCTTCTGTGATAGCCATTCTGAATGTATCGCTACGTTAGTTTACCCATGGCTGGCACATCGTAACGTCTTTTGTCTTATCTAATTCAAAATTGGTCATAAACGACTGTGGCAGCCAAAGTCCTGTGTTGCTTATATCGATTCTTATGTTCTCGGGATTCATGTGCACGATATGGAAAAAATTACTATATACTGCCTGGAGCTAGTGGCAATGTCGGTAAGATATTCGACCGCGGATCAGTATGTGCGGGGTTCAAATCCTGGGCTCGCCCGTCACTGACATGGCTTTCGAGTGAGTAAACCGACATTAACATTAGCTTCACCAGCTTTAAAAAATGAAACAGTTATAGCGATATTATCGTCATGCAATCAGAGCCGCTTGTGTTACGTCACGGTGATAGTCGGTGATGTAACACACTGCAGGACATTCAAAACCAGATGACAAAAGAATTATGCACCCTAAGTCATTTTTAGAAAGCTAGAGATAGGAGAGAATTCTAGTCAGTAGCACGTTAAATTGTTTCTCAATGACATTGTGGTTGTATTTTATATAACTCTGCCTCTTGCTACAAGCTCCTCACACTCAGGTCAGCTCTCACGTGAGCTCGAATCCACCCCCGATCATCCATCAGGCATGATGTCGATGAAATCTGCGATCATTTAACAACATCCTCATCATCGCCTTTCTTCACCTCCGATATCAATCATACACAACTAACACGCATCTTACAGGATTAATTCGGTTATCGGCTTGGCAGAGCAACAGCCATTGGTGAAGGGAACTTAAAAGTTCAGCTATTGCAGTGTGCCGTATTATAATCAATCAATCAACCAATATGAATTTAACGTCCGGTTTTTATACTACATGTGAATAGTTAAAGGCTAAAATAGCTAATGTTAACGTCAGTTTCCTCACTTGAAGGCGTTGCCAGTGACGAAAGAGCCCAGGATTTGAACCCCGCACATACTGATCCACGGTCAAGTATCTAATTGACATCGCCACTGGCTCCATCCAGTGGCGATGGTTAATGTTTTTGTAATTATTGATCGTATGTGTATAGGTTGCTAAGCTTCAGTGCTACAATGTATAGAAATGAGTCCACCATCATGTCCGCTTTCTTTCATTGAGATCGAATCTACAAATATTTAAAGAGCTGCAGAAAAGTTGGAATGAGGCATTTGAAATTGGTTTATTCTTCTTTTAAATTAAATGAGTAAACAAGTCATGGAACCAGACAAAATAGGCCACAAGGAGGCAGCCAACGAAGGTTACGGTTTCATAAAATCCAAGAGAGCCAAAAGCCTTGGATCACAAGTAAAATGCAGGACAAAAATGGATGAAAGCAGCAAATGGAGAAATAGTCATAGAATATATGGGGAAAGGCAATATGTAACTACTTTATCTAAATAATCAGCTAAAAATAGCAACAGTCAAAGCAACAGATCAGTTATGGGATGACAAATGTTATGAATTAAAGGAATATGATAGAAGACCAGATTTGTTGTGTCAAGGAGTGCTTCAGTTGACAAGAGACGAGAAGAAAATTGGAACAGAAAACATTAGCATCAATAACTAATATTGAAAATTGAAGACAGAAATGAATGATGTAACAGAAAGATGGACGGAATATATGGATAGTTTCTGTGACAATGGTGGAAAGTCAACAGCAGATGATTTTAAATTAGAAGAATAATTGGTGATAGAAGACCACCAAAAAGGTCCGGACGTGATGAGGCACTATGAATATTCAGTGATGAGGCAGCTATACATATTCAGTGATGAATATTCAGTGATGAGGCAGCTATGAATATTTAGTGATGAGACAGCTATGAATATTCAGTGATGAGGCAGCTATACATATTCAGTGATGAATATTGAGTGATGAGGCAGCCATGAATATTCAGTGATGAGGCAGCTATACATATTCAGTGATGAATATTGAGTGATGAGGCAGCCATGAATATTGAATGATGAGGCAGCTGTGAATATACGGTGATGAGGCAGCTGTGAATATTCAGTGAATATTCATAGGGATAGATAGAGAGAGAGAGAGAGAGACAGAGGGAGAGAGAGAGAGGGAGAGAGAGAGAGAGAGAGAGGGAGCGAGAAAGGATATATTAATGTGAGGGGAAATGCAAGATTTAAAGGAAGTGTATTAAGCAACGTTTGTCTTAGTCTGTTGAATGTCCAATGAGTCATTGTTAAGAATTTAATGTAGTATTTTTAAGATAACATTATTACTCTGCGTATCCTACGTTCCTCTTTGAATGTACCTAATTGTATATAATATGCATGGTCATTGTCTTTTTAAAATAAACTTTAAAGAATGGGCCATGGGATGATTAAGACTATAAATAAGTTTAATTAAACAGAACTTATAACCTAATAAAAATATGGCCGAAAATATCACCGCATTTCACCGAATCATTGATTATTTCATGCAATGGTTAATTGTACTCTTGATTATTGCGTTGTCTTTTATTTCATCCTATAATTCAGTTATTGAGCGAGAAAATGGTGTTTTAATAAAAATGATGCGTCAAAAATCCGAGAAAATGTTAGGTTTGAGAGATTTCGCAGAAGTTATTTCGAATCTTCGTTTATTCAATAGCCTATCTCTTTTGTTAGCATAAACAGTTTTCGATCGCTTCATTTTTAACGACCGATTTCCTGGAGCTGACCGTTTCAGGCAATTTGATATAATACGCAAACTCCTGCAATATTGTGCACTCATATAGCCCATTTCATACATGTATATAAGCAATATTGTATACATGAAGTACAATAGTCTAAATTAAATTATATACATATGCAAAGAAAAATTATGTAAAGCAAAATATACACGCAACGAAACTTGTCATACCTAATAATTAAGGCAATAACACTTACAAACTGTAAGATGGCATGGAACTGTTGGTTGGCACAATTTAAATGAGATTTGTTGATAAGCGGAAGCCAAAAGATTCGAATCCATAAAGGATAGTCTCTGATAGTAACTCTTTAATTTTTCATATCTTAACAACGACACAACATCAAATAAAGTGCTACTGTCGCCAATGACAAACATCGAGCGCTATTGAATCAAATTCAGGAGTACGAACAAAAGCAATACGGTCCAGAAAACGGTGCCAAATTCAAAATCCATGACACCATGATCAAAAGATAGGGACTTAAGGAAGAGAGGACGAAGGTTTTCAACCAATATTTGATGTGAAACATTGCGCATATAAATCTATACCTCGAATAAGGTATCACGGAATTGCTGGAGTATTTTCTCTTATAAGTTAGTCATTACAACAAGATATTGAAAACAAATAAGGTTTCTAGATTTAACGTCTATTTCTTCAAAAACACTTCATGCAATGCATGATATCAAGAAAGTCGATAGTTTCTGAAAAGTGAGTTGATAGAAGGAAAATATTTACAGCTTATTGTCTTTTTGCTTTAGAATCTGCAAGTTTGAAACCGAGAGATACAAACATATTGTAGATTTAGTTAGAGATATTTCAACAATGACTTTAATCATTCCTATGGGTTTACTTATGCTCTTCTACAATAGTTCTTTTTTTAATCAACATCGCACAAAAATGAAATAAATTTGCCTTCCTTTGAGACCAACAAGTCCGAAGTAACATGATCTCCCATGCATTCACCGTGTACACATTCGAGAGAGATGCGTCAGTTCAAGAATTATATTTTTTCGTCTGAATACTGTGAAAACTAGCCAAATCTCATCTCTTATCATAATCTCTATATACGAAAGAGTAGAAACACCACCCAACGTTCACTCCGCTATTCCATTCATCCGTGGAATGTTTCCATTTGTTGGAGCGGATTGTGAACTGTTCATGCGGAACTGGCCGATGATCGAACGTACCGCTGGAAATTTCTCGACGGGGAAGAATCAATTGACCGGAAAAGTTTTCTGCCCCCAAGACCGCAAGAATCTCTTCCATGTCCGTAGGACTGAAGTTACTGCTGCTCCGTATTCCTAGAAACACTGAAAGAACCGCTAAGGACAATATTGCAATTGAAAAAATTGATAGAAAAAGCGAGAAGGATTATAACTTGAAGAATTGTAGATCGAAATCGCAAACTGTAGCCATATTCGGTTGTGTATTGAATATTGATGGTATCTATATTTAATAATATAGCTGTATTCTTACCTACGTGTACCTCTTCTTTAAGAGGTTATATTGTATAGTTACTGATTTGTTCAGTTATTCACACATGTTGTTGCCGTCCGAGTTTTGTTAGTCCGATTAATGTTAATTGATATTATAGTTCGTGGAACTTTCCATTGACTTTGATTCCGAATCTGCGTATAGCCAAACAGTTCTATGGCGTGTTCTTGTTACTTTTCTTAGTTATTCTTCTCTTTGTCCACGTCTGTATGTGTATATACCTAGTTCAAATTACTTTTAAGTTCAATACCATATATAGTTGGGTGTTCTTGCCAAATGGGTTGGCAGCTTAAGTTTAGAAGTTTTAGTTTGTAGCTTGAAAAGAGTTGGAGTTTAGAAATGCCGTTCAAGAAAAGAACGGTAGATGATGCGAGATCTAGGGTACATGTATATGTCTGAATGAGGAAGCGTTAGTTTTAGTTAGTTTTTTGAGTACCTAGTATGAATCTTAGAAAATTTCTAAGTCACAGTTTTAAAAGACCCAGGACTCGGCTGAATCCTCTATAATTGTTAGGTCTACCCTATCTTAACTATTTCATGTCTTATTCTGTATACTTGAGAGATTTTGGGCAAGACGAACACATTAAATATTAATATTAATAGTCAAAACGCATACTAGAAAATAACTTGTCTAGATCATTCACAGCACTAAAAATATTCTTTCTGTTATCTTCTGCTATCTTTTTGTTATATTTTTTATGTTCTGATATATTTCTGTTATCGATCTGTTATTTTTCTCTCATCTTCCGGTTATCTTTCTTTTATCATTCTGCAATCTCTCTGTTATCTATCTGTCATCTTTCTGCTGTTATCTTTCCGTTATCTAGGCTTTGTAGTTTAATTACATGTACAATTAAACAGCATAAAAGCATAAATAACGATCATATAATTAAATAACAGTTATGTAATTAAATAATAATCTTACTTGGTATTAAATCTCGCCCGTTGCTGACTTAGCCTTGTGGCCAACCTAGGAAACCTTTTCTAGTTGCCTTAACCTTTTGCGGCGAAAGCGACATTCAAGACAATCTGGTACAATTCATTTTATGTCCGAGAAATAAAGTCCACTTTACGAGCGAGCAGGAGGAATTGGAAGGTCGTAGTGCTGTAGACATGATCCGCATGATGGCTGAATCGTTGAGGCGTGCAGTTGTTTGTTTTAATTAAGTCTACCTAACTCAATCCAACCTTCCACCAGACCAAAAATCCAACTTCGGCGCATATTCAGCGCTCTACCATTTACATCGCGGCATAGTTTAAGGTATTTAGCATACAGTTCGAGCCATTTGTGGATAAAATTTAAAGATTTAAAGTAACCTACACTGAATAAGAGTAATTTAGAGACTTAGTAGGGTGTGGTTTGTTGTTGTGGTTTTGGGTTATGCCATTGGTAACGGCGTAATGCTATATATATATATATATATATATATATATATATATATATATATATATATATATATATATATATATATGCCTAAAATTAGTTGACAGATTAATTAACTCTGTCTAATAGTTCTTTGTGACTCATTAGATGAGTATGATCTATACAACGATTCTTTATATTGCGTATCCAAACCCTTAACTGCAGTACTAAATATATTCTACATGTATTTAGAACTTTACTTATTGCCGTCTATTCGTTTTTCTTTTCTTCATCTCTCTCCCTCATTTTCTCTTTGTTCTGATAACTCTCTCTCAAGCTATTGACAGGCCCATGGCATATAACTTTTCCGCAAATATATTTTTCTCAGCCTTTCTATTTATATCAACCTACTAATTAGATATAAAATCATTCAGTACCCCAAGTCTCAGATTCCCTCTAACCTTCTTTTCTTCCATTCTTCTTTCAATTAACTCAATTGGTAAACTATTTCCTCACAGGGTATGCCCCAACCAGTTCTTCTTTCTATTCCTTCTGGTATTTATCAATTGCCTGTTTGTGTCAACTCTATTCAGCAATTATTCGTTAGTAATTTTTTCACTTCATTTGATTTAACACATGACACATAATTCCTCCTATCCTATGGAAAAGGCGATCTACAGCAGTAGATGCTATGGTAGAAATAGAGGTTACCATGTAAATGCTGTAGATTCGAAGAATGAGAATTGAGAAAAACGAGAGGCTGCGCAATATAAAAAGGGGGAGCGGGAAGACATTGAAAATGAAAATGAGAAGGAGAACGAGAATGAGAAAGAGATGCATATTTGTACCATAGGAGTTTACATCTTATTCTAGACGACTCTGATAGAATTCAAACTTGGTACATTCTGAATATGAAGCAAGTATGTTACTAATTCTACCATCTAACATGTGCATCAGAAAGTAAAACAGAAACAAACTGCTGGAGGTCTGGATTCAGTGACAATATTGAGCACCAGAAGAAGCGATATATGCGAGTAACAAAGATAGCAACCTGTACAGTAACTTCACCTATCTACATCTATTTATGTTATATGAGCTTCAACTTTGGACTGATTTTCTGGATTTTAGAATTTGCACCGTTTGTGGACCTCCTTTTTGCTCACCGGCTTGATTTTGTCTCAATAGTGCTCGATGTTGTCATTGATGACTGTAGCACTCTTATTGTTGTTATTGTTAATACTGTTATGTTCAAATTCCTTTAAAAATCCTTTAAATCATAGTTTTAATGTTTCACTGATGTAAACAGCTTACCCTACATCATCTTAGTAGTCAATAGCATAAAATCAGCACCACGGTTTACTACCACACTGGATAAGCAACAACAACACTATCTCAAGAACTAAACCTGCCCTATTCTCCGTGGTCATCCCATTTTTCTTCATTCCTGTTTCTAAAGGGTATTGACGATATTCAATAAACAGAGTACTTCCCAGGGGGCGCAAGCTGGAATTGTTGAAATGAGTTGAACAAACGAACAGATAGAAGCTGAATGAGCGCGCTATATAAATCACCGGAATCGTTTATTTCTGACCTCATACAAGTGGACTGACATTACATTACGTGATTTTAAAGAATTCCCGAATACTTCGGGATTGCGCTTCCACATCAAAATCTGAAGCTAATGCCTCGAGAAATGACCCAAGAGTTGAATAGGTAAGAAAATGAAGGAAAGTGAGAGCGAGAAAATGGGATAGTTGGAGAGTGAGAAAGCCAAAGAGGGTGATTTATTTACTTGAATTAGGGTATTAAATTCATTCTTTAATATTAAAATATAGAATTGAGGAAGCAAAATAGGCTTTCAGTTTATGCAGAAGAATTATTAACAAAAGTTTAAAGAAATGCAGGCAGATACACATTGTAAAAAAGTCACAGCTAATCACGTTCCTGTACGGCTGTGAAACTTGAACGGAAAGAAAAGAGCATCGAAATCTGAAAGCTCTCAAAATTTGGATAAGGAGAAGATGTGCTAAATTAAGTTGGCACAAATAGACAATTGATAAATATGATAATGTCGTGGAATAGAAAGAAGAACAGGACGGATCATGTCTGAGAAGGGTCGAGAGACTAAAGGAAGTAATAGAGGAAAGAAAGAAAGGAAAGAGGACTAGAGGAAGACCAAAACTTTGGTTTATAATTAATTCCTATTTTGATATAAAAAGTACAGGATAGAAATATGTGGAGGAGTTATATTCCGTGGACCTGCCAATAGGCAGCGCACTGTGACAGAGGAAGAAATGGAGCACAACAGACATCTTTAAATTTCTTTTATGATGATGCATTATAGTAGGTGTCACTTTCAATAAAAACTATTTCCACTAGAAGTTAAGCAATAGTATAACATAAAATCGATACAATAGTGCAAAATTCTACTCAATATCGTCCTGTAAAATATCGTCCTGACTGACTGGCTGGCTGGCTGGCTGGCTGGCTGGCTGGCTGGCTGGCTGGCTGGCTGGCTGGCTGGCTGGCTGGCTGGCTGGCTGGCTGGCTGGCTGGCTGGCTGACTGACTGAAGCGTACGATATATTTTCGATGATAAAATATCATCCTGGCGCCCTCGTTTAAATGATGCGAAAGTAGTCGCTTTCAGTCGCTTTCTTTTATTATACATGTATATCTCCATCTGTCGAATGATGAGTTTAGCTAAAAAATAAAAGCTGTACCTAGATAGATGACGCACTTGGGGCCATCTTGGAAGTTGCGAAATTTGTTTACCTCCAATGCTACGAAAACCACTAAAAATAATAATTAACATTTTTGTGGTTGTACCGATTAGACTTTAAATTCCATATGATATCTAATTTCTCTCTCTCTCTCTCTCTCTCTCTCTCTCTCTTTCTCTCTCTCTCTCTCTCTCTTGTGTTCAGTCAACTGACAGGTCCAAAATCATATTCCTCTTCGCAGCCTGCTTTCGCGCTCTAAAAAGAGCACTTTATCGAACAACAACTAAATCAATTGCTTGCGAATAAAGGAGTCTGAGGTGGTTTTCCGCTATTTTTCGCAGTTCATGATTAGTTGCCCAATACAGTAAATTCAGCTTACGGTTGGTTTGGTCTTTAGTGGCCCGGAAGAAACACGGAAAAAACATAATATCCCCGCTATATATTCTAAAACATCAACTAGAATATAAACTGAGTACAAATGACTCGTATATCATGAGAGATAACCGGTTACTATTGAAGCTACACGCCTTGTATTGGACCAATAGCAGTGGATTGTTGTTTACTACACCTTCGAGCTTTACACACCGCCATTTCACTGACGTATTTGTTTATGAATTTAATCCATTAACGTGGTCAAGGATATAGTGCGGCAAAGGGTCGCAGTGGCCTACACAATGTTTATGTTTATGTAGTTTTTCAGTGCTTCTTGGTGGCTGTTAGTGATCTGTTGGAAGTATTAACAACACCAGCAACAACAAATAGAGAATTCTGAGTGCTACTGTCGTCAATGAGGACTACATGGAGCCCATAACGTAGCCCTCAATGTGGAGGACTGTATCACGGTCCATAGATAAATAAAATATTAAATAACAACAAATTTGAGAATCAGACGGTGACGACTACCAGAAAAGAAGACTTCTCACAGCTTTCTAGTGCCTCCTATAACCTCTCAAAACCTCTCAGAAACTCCTAGAACCTTTCAGAATCTCGCAAAACCTCTTACAACCTTCTAGAACCTCTTAGAACCTCTCAGAACCTCTTAGAACCTTTCAGAAACTCTCAGAACCTCTTAGAACCTCATAGTCCTCTCAAAAACCTCTTAGAACCTCCTAGACCCTCTTAGAACCCCTTAAAACCTCTCAAAACCTCTTAGAATCACCTAGAAAATTTAAGAACCTCTCAGAACCTCTTAGAACCTCTCAAAACCTCTTAGAATCACCTAGAAAATTTAAGAACCTCTCAGAACCTCTTAGAACCTCTCAAAACCTCAATGAAACTCTCAGAGAATATTATGACCGCTATAGTTAATTGTAACTTGCTTACATTGGATCCAATGTAAACACTTCTGCCATATGTCTTCGTCATATGATCTAATTAGCGAGTCTTTATCTCCGTTTTAGAATATTTTAATTGAGCAAAGTTTAAGTTAGGGGCTTTTTTAATCATATGATGTTCTTATTTCTCCAATTTTGTGTTATTAATAATACTTCATATGAGGAATTCATTAAAGCTAATCTTCTAATAAAATAATCTCAGTACCTTGATGACATAGTCTTCTAAAAACTAATTGTTGCACTCTGATGAACAGATCGCCACTTCTCACTGGTTCACTTGATCATTCACTTGATCATTCACTTTCAATTTGAACATTCACTTGATCATTCGTTGGATGATCGTTCTCTTACGTACAGAGCTCACCTACAGAAACCTGCAGCGAAAGTCAAGACTCTAAACAACTTAATTAAAAAAATATCGAGCACTTCTTTGGGGTGTAACTAATGAAGTACTAAGGAAGTCTGTATTTTCTGTATGTTTCTCAGCAGCTGGGGCTCTCTGGTAGCTGGAACATTTGCACAACTCAGGGCAGGACATAACAGATTATTCAGATACTGATGTTTACCGATTCTGCCAGCGTTATTGTTATTATTACTGTTTAAATTTCCTGGCTGTATAGGGAAAAAAAAAAAAAAAGGAGATAAAAAGAGACTTAATTTAATTAATATTTACAAAATGATCCGAAGATGTTAAAATAAATTCTCTACACTCTGGGAAGCCGCATTAGCCAAGGTGCCACGGAAACAGACAGCATTGACACGCTGGAGAGCTATAGACAGTCGCTGCCAAAGAAAATAATTCTCACTTTGATCACCAGTAACGGCGCTGGTCATCCTGCCTATTTCGTAAATAAAGTCTGACGCGAAAGAGTTGAAGGAGCCCAGGGTCTCAAAATTCAATTTCTACAGATTTCGGCTTATCTAGAGTTTTCCTGTTAGCCGCGGCCTCTGCAGCAGAACCAGCAGAAACGCAAGAAAAGCTGAGATTGCTTGCTGAGAAAGTGTCCGTCACAGAGACATTCCAGCTAACACACTTGCCTTCTGTCCAAGGAATTTGTGAGACACGGTCTGGACGCTTCCCATTAGTGCGGATCAATCCCACGGCTCTTAATAGCTGGGATATAAGCTCGACTCAGTGAGCGCAAATCATTCAAGAATTGATGTCCACTGATTCTGCCGGCACTACGCTTATTATTATTATTATTATTATTATTATTATTATTATTATTATTATTATTATTATTATTATATAAGATAAAAAAGCCTTCATTTAATTAAAAGAAAGATGAACACTATTTAAAATAGTTCCTCTGCGCTCTGGGAGGCCGAATATTATTATTATATTATTATTATCATTATTACTATTATTATTATTATTACTATTATTACTATTATTAATAAAAAGAAATACCCCGGGTGTAAAGAACCCGAGGTTTCATTAGAAAAGATTTATTATTGTGATTATTATTATTTTTTACCTCTGGTGTAGAGATCTCGAGGTTTGATAAAAACGATTCTAACAATACGCCCTGAATCGCCGCCCGGCTACTCGAGGTCATCTAGCTGCTTAAAAGAATTGCTGAAGTAGAATGGAAAGCCTTTGCCAAAGAAAATAGTTCTCTCGCTTATCGCCGATTTGTTATTATTATTATTTTTATTTATTATAACTACTACTACTACTATTATTAGCATCATCATCAGCGTTATCATCACCATCATCATCATCATCATATCCTCATCATCATCATTATCATTATCATTATTAATATTATTAGTATTATTATTATAATCAGCCTCACAAAATATTTACATTGCTCCTTATTCCCATGTATTACTATACCACAAATCTAATGTTTACAAGAATCTCGAGATCATCTAATCCCTTGAACTTCTGGTCGCCATTGAAGCAAGAGTCGTAACTATTGCATCACCTGCCGGGGTCACATTCCAACGATTACTGGTCCTACGGTCCAGATATTGTTTACTGAAGATTTACAACAGTTTACTGAGCCCATTTGATAGTTGATGAAATGAGCTCAGTTGATAGTTGATGAAATGGGCTTAATTGATAGTTGATTTAATGGGCTCAGTTTCTCTCTCTTAGTGCACTGCCTGCTGGCAGGTCCATGGTATATAACGCCTCCACTCTTCTCTGTCTTCCGCCTTCCTCTTCATTTCCACATATGAGTGGGTCTTTAAATCATCTAACATATCTAATCTCGGCCTGCCTCTGCCTCTTTTTCCTTCCATTCTACCTTCTATGACCTCTTTTAATAGACCTTCTCCCCTTAGAATGTGTCCTATCCAACTCTTCTTCCTATTTCTTAATACACTTATCAACTGTCTATCTGTGTCAACTCTCTCCAGAACTTCCTCATTTGTAACCTTTTAAGTCCAGCTAACCCTCCCCATTCTTCTCCAAATCCACATTTTCAACGCCTCCAGTTTCCTAATATCTTCCTTCCTTAAGGTCCATGTCTCACATCCATACAATAGCGTGATCCAAACCAAAGTTTTCACTATCCTTATCTTTGTGTCTTTCTTTAGACTTTTTGTTAAGAGTTCTTTTCTATTACCAAAAGCCGCTTTTGCTTGTGCAATCCTACTGCATATTTCCGTCTAACATTTCCCGTCATCGGTTATAGTACGACCCAAATATTTGAAACTCCTTACCTGTTCCAATTTCGTACCATTTATTGTGATATTAACTTCACCATTATTATTGGATACTCTCAAAACTTTCGTCTTTTTTATATTAATCTTCATGCCATATCTCGATGCCGTATCATTCAGCCTATCCATTATCTTCTGCAGTTCAATCTCGCTGCCCGCTACCATTCCTTGGTCATCTGCAAATCGTACGTCTTGTAATAAATTCCCTCCTACTTTTATTCCTTCTTACAAGTCTTCCATGGCTTCCTCCATCATTGCCTCAGCGTAAATGTTAAACAGCAGTGGCGAAATGCTACATCCTTGTCTTACTCCACGTCCTATTTCACCTTCTTCTGAGTATTCTTGTTGGATTTTGATTACTGCTGTTTGATTCATGTACAAGTTCAAAATTAGACTTCGGTCGTCAGTGAAGATATCTTTTCTAGCTAACCACCATGATAACCATATTAGAGTTCTTAAGGAAGCTAGTACATGGTAATAGTTTTTAATAGAGTTCATAGTTCATAATACATACAAAGTTGAGCTTATAATCTACACGTATATGCAAAACTAAATGACCAATAAAAAGCAGTCATAGTCCTTAGCATTTAATTAATTAAATTATCAATAATTAATATAATCATGAAATGGTTTTTCACTGTTGAAAATCTACTGTAGCTTCTCGGGGCACGTTCAGTACGCATGAACAGTTAGTCCATATGGCTCTGACCAGGAATACGGAATAGACACGATTTTAGCGACGAAGTGATTTCTGCAATAGTTACATCTTGAAATTAAAAATCATTTCAACTGCACATACTGTAAGTATCAAATACAAATATGCTAGTTAGTGGTTTATACTTATAAGCCTGTACGTATAAATCGTGCATAAACTGTGTTGACAAGTCTAGTAAATAATAAAAATAAAATAATATTTGGTCTATTCAAATAAACACTCTACGTAATATTATACGCCAAATTATGCGTTATCCCTATTAGTTAGTAGTTACCGACGGCGGGATTAGCGCACTTGGTTCAGTTGCGCGTCAATTACCGAGGTTAAGCTGCATCGACCTCGGTTAGTACTTTGTGGGTGACCACCTTGGAAGACCGAGTGTTGGTAAAAGCTTAGGAAGGAAAAAATCCCAGGGTAATGGAAGGTTATTCTTAAATCCGCGCCGGCTGCAATTGATGCGCCATCAAAAGGCAACGATTACTAAGAACCATGGAGAGGATGGAGGAAATAGATCTTAAACAAGAATCTGTGCTTCCTGACCCAGTGTGCCGTTATGTTTATGTTTATGTTATGTTAAGAGCTTGTAAAAAGTGACTATTTACCTATGGGGCCTTGCATTACCGATCACCCAAATTGTACCATTGGTGTAAGCTGAAAATTTATTTAAGCACAGGTAATATACTTTCTGAAGAGAAACGAACATTAATTAATTTCCAATTAATTTTCATTGATTTTTTATCATTTATATACCCGTGTTGTGTCCGGATTGCTGAAGAATAGATCAACCGTCGTCTGCACATGTCGTAAAAGGCGACAAAGCACTATGATCCAAACCAGCGTCAAATAGGGCATTCGGTTAGTGAGTGCCTAGGTTTCGGGGATTGCTCCAAAATTTCCTAATCCCGACCCTAGATAAACTGGGGTTCAAGGGAATATTTTGATAATGATTTATTATTTATACATTGAACCTAAAGACGTTATTGGGAAACAAAATAAATATCCGTAGAAGTGAACAAATTTCCTAAACATATATAATATATTCTTAAGCTGGTTATAAACATCTCACTTTTGCTCGCATAAACTAAGTTATGTACGTCAGTGGTTTAGACTTTGTGGACCATGTTCACATTTCTAGGAGGTTCAAGGCTGAAGCTAAGCTTGCAGTTGCGCTCAAGGTCTCTATCGTGCTAAATAGATGATGCCGCTATTGACCCAGGCCTCCCGGCCCGACAGCCTGTGTTGTAGGTATTCCTATACCAATTATAGAGCATGATCACTGAAGGTCTGATATTATCTAATTTCAATTTACAAGGGGCACGGAGTCAGGCTTCTCCAAACTTCTTGTAGAATTGATACAAACAATTTATGGAAGTTTCAAGAATGAAAATCGAGATGATAAACATTTATTTAAAAAATGTAATTTTATGTTCTCTCTCTCTCTCTCACTAGTGCTCTCTCAAGTTTTAGTTTCCAGATACGGGTTCACACTAAGAGTCTGGTTCCACGCACCAAGAGTACCCCATAATTTATATAAAGTTAATCACATAACAAAAGGCAATGTTCTTCTCATGTTCATGTACCTATGTTGGCTACATGTATATAGCTTGAGAAAAATATCGCTTCTATTCTTCAGTTCTTGCAAAGTCGTCTCCTAAAACACGTGCAGTAGTAGGTTAGTGTATTCTTTAGTGTCTTGGGTGCAATATGGGGTGCTACCCTAACCCCATACGGTACCCAAAACTTCCCTGCCTGCTTTAGAAAGTAGGCCTATATCACAGCACAAACACAAAACTAATTAACGAGCATGTGGCCGTGGTGTGAGAAGGTCTAAAAGCAGGTGATTTTTTAATGCCTACCTCTTTTCACCTCGTTTGCTGACTGCTAATGGCTACATTAACCCATAGAATATGTCAGTTTGCATGATCTTATTATTTAAAACTGAGGAATGTTAGATATCCCATTTTCATTTGTGGACTAAGATCTCCTAAGACCTGTGCTGAAGTGTGCACAGAGTGGTACAGACACGACACCACAAACACGACACCACACACACAACACCACAGACACGACACCATAGACGCGACACCACAGACACGACACCACGGACACGACACCACAGACACGACACTACAGACACCACAGACACGACACCACAGACACGACACTACAGACATCACAGACACGACACCACAGACACGACACCACAGACACGACACCATGAACAAAACACCACAGACACGACACCACAGACACGACACCACAGACACGACACTACAGACACCACAGACACGACACCACAGACACGACACCATGAACAAAACATTACAGACACGACACCACAAGCCACGACACCACGGACACGACACCTCGGATACAACATCACGGACACGACGCCGATGCTTGATTATAATCTTGCCCGTGATTATAATCATGCCCTTGATTATTATCATGCCTTTGATTATAATCATGCCCTTGATTGTAATCATGCCCTTGATTGTAATCATGCCCTTGATTATAAGCATGTCCTTGATTGTAATCATGCCCTTGATTATAACTTAACTTAACATAATTATACTGGTTAAGGAAGTCACAAAGACTTGTACCACCAGTTTATAATAATCATGTCCTTGATCACAATCATCTCCTTGATCATAAAAATGTCATTGATCATAATAATATTCTTAATTATAACATAATCAATTATATTATCAGTTCCTTAATCATTTCATTTCATATCCTTGATTATAGTTATATATAATTATACATAACGGGACTATATGATTATATGATTATACGATTAATTAAATATAGCAGGACTTTCATACGGCTAAGAACAGATAATTTACGAACCTTCCATTGGTCAACATGATAGAAACACGAATAGGAACTTCTAAATAAGTTTCATTTAACTTCAGATGAGCATAAGCCTAATTTCCGTTTAAGAACATCACTACAATAAACTAAATGCACTATATCGTGATTGATAAGTATAACGACATAATTCTGTATAATAGGACCAGGATACTTGAAAACTTGATACAAAATATAGCTTTTGGCCAATTGGCCATCAAGCAGAATTGTATAGAAAACGATCGCCAACTTATCCAAGTATCGATTTTCAACTTAAATAAATTTGTTTGTTAGTAGATTTTGCAAACTATTTTCTTCAATTCGAAACATTCATGTTAGATTTATGAATGCTGTTAGAGAGACGGGAGGATAACCTGCTAGCAGTCCCGGAGAGTCCGGGTATAAGGATGTCGGCACATCAAGCCAAGGTCCCCTATAGGCCTATATAACCGATAAGTAGATAATTACATCTCAGTATATATCTAGCTATATATCTAGAGGCCTTGATCAAGCACATCTTTCCCCTCTTCGTCGTCGCTCTCCATCCCCTTGTATCTTCCAGGATAGGCATACAAATATATTGTTATTTATTTCGTAGAAGATTAGCAAGACTTGGCTAACATATGCTTGATTATAATCATAGTCATCATCCTCCTCCCTTGAATCTCAGTTTAACTAGGATGGGATACAAATTAATAGACTATCTCAAATCGTCTCTATTCTACATCACACCACCAGCCAAACCCCTATTTGAGACTTTTTCATTCGTTTAAATATTTGTAGTAACTTCTGGAGCCTTGGCGCTCACCAACCGACGCCCTTTCTGACGTTGGTATGGATCTTAGTGCATTAGTCACCTTCGACGATATGTGCAGTCACCGGTTGGTCAATTCCTCAAACAACCCGGACACAACACGGGGAAGGCTAGCTCATAGTAATTAACTAAACTTTTAGCACCGCGATTATGACACTGTTGTGACACTGAAGAATAGACCGACCCATGACTGCACTTGTTGCAAGAGGCGACAAGGAAAAATTGATGAAGAAAACGGGAAACCACTTTAGAAGCCTAATTTGTTTTAATAGGATAGGCCTACATGATATATAGGGTATGATGGATTAGGCATATAGCCCTTGTGAAGAGATTAATTTGATCTATGGAGTGCTCCCAAAAGAGCGAAAGAAAACGTATGCAGTACGTATGCAAACTCATACGTATGCGAAAATACGTATGCATGCACGTACTTATTGCAAAGTACGCATGCGTACTCATACGTATACATACGCGTACGTATTGCAAAGTACGTATGCATGCACGTACGTATTGCAAAGTACGTATGCATACACGTACTTATTGCAAAGTACGTATGCGTACTCAGATACGATCATACGACTGAGTATGCATACGTACTTTGGACCTGCCACTCGGCAGAACACTAGAGAGAGAGAGATAGAAAAGAAAGAGAGAGAGATAGAGAGAGAGAGATAGAGAGAGAGAGAGAGAGAGAGAGAGAGAGAGAGAGAGAGAGAGAGAGAGAGAGAGAGCATGACAAGGGTCCTTTTCCCTTATATTGCTTTTTCATCTCTCATCCTTCTCCCACAATATAATTAACGTAAGAGGCTGCAGCATACCGCTGCATTGTATGTTACATCGTTCATGTATAGGAGTTCAATCTCTTAGTACTAACACTTCTTAAATACAACACAGCATTACAAGTACAACACATGCATTAAGTACTTACAAGTGCAACACATACAGTAAGTACTTACAAGTACAACACATACAGTAAGTACTTACAAGTGCAACACATACAGTAAGTACTTAAAAGTACAACACATACAGTAAGTACTTACAAGTACAACACATACAGTAAGTACTTACAAGTACAACACATACAGTAAGTACTTACAAGTACAACACATACAGTAAGTACTTACAAGTACAACACATACAGTAAGTACTTACAAGTACAACACATACAGTAAGTACTTACAAGTACAACACATACAGTAAGTACTTACAAGTACAACACATAATTACTACAACAGACCCCTCATAATGTTCAAGTAGGCTTAGGCTATAACTTATAAACAATCACAAAACATGGTCTATTCAGCACATTCATCAAATCATATTCATCGTAGTCTGTGCCAGAATTCTTGTTTGCATGAGTAGTGAGCCTGATAAAAGGTTAATCACGTAACGTATAACCATAGAAAAAACTTATGTGGATAAAATTAACAGTGCAGCTTTAATAGCTTAACTGATACAGCTGAATAAACTCGTTAAGCTGTCTTTTCTTTCTCTCTCGCTCTCTCTCTCTCTCTCTCTCTCTCTCTCTCTCTCTCTCTATCTCGTGAAAGTGCACTGCCTACTGGCAGGTCCATGGTATATAACGCCTCCATTCTTCTCTTTCTTACTTTATCTCGTGAAACTAGAATTGATTAATACTATAACATAACCTTAAGAAATGAAAAGTAATCCATAAAAGTACACTGAGGTCTACAACTTACCAATTAGTTTATATTATGCTGTTAATTAAGGATAAATATATATTTTTGCATGCATTTGTCTTTTTTCTTATCTCTCTGTCCCTCTCTCTCTCTCTCTCTCTCTCTCTCTCTCTCTCTCTCTCTCTGTTCCTCTCTCTCTCTCTCTCTCTCTCTCTATCTCTCTCTCTCTCTCTCTCTCTCTCTCTCTCTTAATTTACAGTCCAAAGGATGTAAGTTAAACTAAATTGAGACTATAAATTCACATTTTGTTTTTCTAATTTTGAAGTTGAGGAAAATTTTCGGAAACTGTTAAAAGTGTATTCATTTGAATATTCTCTCCAGTAGGCCTCAAATTGGCTATTATGCTTGGGCGTTTGGGCCACTATAAAAGTGGCCATACTGTCCCATACACGATACGATTTAACTTAACAGATATCTGTTCATATATATCTGACGGACCCCACACACGGCCAAATTTATCTTCCAATTTATCTGAGCAGATTAGTTGGACGATAAAACTGAATCGTCCACACTCGCTCATATTTATTTGTTCAGATCTGAAATCTGAAACGATATTTTGGCAAAATTTGGTCAAATTTAACTGACGATAAAACTGACGGCTAAGAAGGGCTTAATAGAGGTTTTAAAATGGTTGAAAAAGGTTTTAAAAGGCGCCGATGGTGACCGACAAACACAAAATTTAAAATACTACATGTTGAATTTCTGTTGTTGATCTCAGTATGAATACAAACAAGCTTAACTTCATCATACTTTTATATTTTGGGTATACCAAAATAACTAGTAAATCACAAAAATAAATAATGGAGCAATGTAGTTCAGAGTAATCATGCTTATTTTAGGACGTTCACTTGAACGTTGCCCTAGTAACTTGTCGTTTGACTTTATCCTATCACCTTCTGATCACGCCTTTCTCACAAGCTCGCCGGATTCGCCGTTCATAAAGAGAGGATAAATTATAGTAACCCCGTGTTGTGTCCGGGCCACTGAAGCATAGACTGAGTGTGAACTGCAAGTGTCGTAAGGGCGAATTGTGCAAGATCTGAAACAGGCAAAGGTAAACCACCCCAGAAGGCATGCCTATAATTATAAAGCCATAGGATACATTAGAGTGTGGGTAAGGCATAGTTTTTTGTGAAGGGATTAACTCGTTTATCGATGGAGAACATCTTTATGGAGCGTGAACGCAAAATGTGGATATGGACAATACCATGGATTTTCCACTTGCATTTTTGTCAAAAGCATCTATAAAGTTGAAGCCAAGTTGTCTACTGTAATGATGAATTTGATATTGAAGATGATTATTCAATTATTGCTTGCAACTAAAATATATTTTAATTTTTTTGAATCTAAATACCAATTGAAATATCAAATATGAAAATATTTCGAAAATATATTTCAAATAAATGAATATATGTAGTTATGTTTATCAGAAGTTTTTAATGGTCATATTTGCGTTATTTCAGATATCCTAGAGCATGCATGTTGAACAAGCACATGAATTTATGTAAGCCTAGGCTATATGTGAGCCTATAATAAGCTTATAAGTGTACAATTAGCTTATCACAACGTTTGAGTAGGGTCTATACTGTATTATGCTAATTATTTGGTAGGCCTATATTTGACAATTTTGACAATTGTGTCACAATTTTGTTCACGTTTTCACGGTTTTCTATTGTTGTTGATTTTGCTGTAACTATATATAAGTAAGACTACCACACGGTTGGAGAAATTGAACTGAAAATAACTGTAAAAACAATTCAGTGACTATACTAAACTGCAGAGTACTATATATATATAGTCTATATGGCAGAATTGAGTGCAAATAAATATAAGGATTGAGCACTAAAAATAAATGTAAGTCAATAATTATACGATGAAGATCACGAACTATGGCCTTAGATCTATTTAAACGATCGATGTAATCCAATATTTGATAAATCAATCAAAGGAAAAATTGAAGTCGAAACCAAACTTTCATGCATAATTGCGAACACATGTGCAGCACACTACCCCTCCTATTCTTTAAATTCTCTGTGGTTTGAATGGTTTTCGAGATTTAAGATTTTTGCACAGTCATTGGACTCTTTCCATTTTACTCTTTCCAGGTTAGAATTGGTTCGAACAGTTGTTGTCGCTGTGGCCATTGACGACCGTAGCACCCTAATTGTTGTTGTTGTTACAGGCTAATTACTGCTCTTTATTATTCTCAGATATTTTCTAAGAATTTGCATTTTGCTATTTGGTCCAGTTGTCTTATCAACTAAAGATACGGGACGTTTCCTCTTATTTGTAATCTGTATCCATCTTGCATCATCTAAGAATAGGCCTGACACCTAGCAACAAGGTGCATGAATATTCATATAGCGGTCATGTCAAAGGCCTATCCTCATAAATCACCTGGAGAGCTCAAGGTCAGCGTTCTAGTCTCTGATTGGTCACTATCTGTGGAATACATGCTAGCAGCGACGCTCATTGGTCACAATATATTTAGATACAGCTGTGGACCTTTTTCTCAGCCTTTGTGACTCAACTAAGAAAAGCGAATGCTTGAACAGCAGAATATAAGACGGATAAAAAGGACGCTAAAAATTGCATCGCTAAACAATACGCCTGGTGGTAAATATTAATAACATTTTTGTCAGCTGACATATGATGTTATAGAGCAGCTGGCATAGCGGATATTTATCTCGTTCATGCTTACTAGACATTGTTGTTATTCCGATAGGTTAAATACAATTTTAATCGATTATTTTTATATTCGAACCCAACTATACACCAAGATACATTCAAGGCAGTTCAAGTGTAGGATAGAATGTAGGATAGGATAAAAATGACCATGGAACTATTGAAAATCGCGCACATATAGAAATGGCAATTAAAATTAAATCATTCTATCTTCCATACATCCTTCAACTTTAAATATTTGAAATGTAAATATTTGAAATGGAGATGCCTATTCCAGGTTCATTTGTGTGAATTCAATGACAATACAAATTGTATACTGATTTACTTGAATTTAACAATATGACCAGAACAACTATCATCCTCAATCACTCCTATTTATATTAAATTGTGTAGTATGAATAAGGAAAAGAACACAACGATTAAGTTGTGTAATTCCCCAATTCAGTATAGCTATGCAATCTAGTTTATCGTATATCTTATATCTTTAAGCTATTCATCGATACTGTAATAACCATCTCCTCATGTAATGAATTTCACAAATCGATAACCCGATGAGGAAAAAGTTCTGTCTCCTGCCATGACTGTGAATATTCTTCAGCTTAAAAACCCATAGCTCTGACCTCGTATACGTTTGAAGAGAAAATGAAAAGATCCCTAGGTTGTGACTAAATAATTCCGGCGCATTAAATAAAGGTAAATTTTAGTGAAAATATAATCCATGACAAAAATAATAGATATCACTTTTTTAACAGAAGCCTAAAGAGTTTGGCAAGCAGCTCATACCCAATTTTCCCATCACACTGATTACAGGTCCTGTGAATGTCCGAGATTTTAATCCGCTATTCATTGCGCCCGAGAATTGAATCCGCTGGTTTACAATTCATCTTTGGACATGTCTTTTGAAATTTCAAGGCTTAACCTGTCGATCTTTGCACTGAACAACTTATTTACTTGCATCCTACTACAAATAAGCTTCTCTAATTGTTTCTAAATTATATTTATATAGGACTCTATTTAATATTTACAACAATTAGAGTGCTACAGTCATCAATGACAACATCGAGCACTATTGAGACAAAATCAAGCCGGCGAGCAAAAAAAGGTCAAAAAACGGTGCAAATTCCAAAATCCAGAAATTCAGTCCAAAGTAAAATTGTATTTTACAGTATTATGTGTACTGTGTTTCAGAAATCGCTTCAGCCGACTTTTTACAGAAATTTTTAAATAAATATTCCTAAGGGAGAGAGAAGGGCTTTAAACAAAATCCTGTTATTCTATTATAATTGCTGTAAAAACTGGTAAAGCTACGGTTAACGTCAGTTTCCTCTCTCGAAAGCGATATGTCAGTGACGGGAGAGCAAGAATTTGAAGCCTGCACATACTTATCAGCGGTCGAATATCTTACCGACATTGCCACTGGCTCTAGCCAGTTGTAACAAATTAAAATAATTTAAATGTATATTTTTGCATCTGTTCCTACGTCTAAAGGATGAGAACAACCAAAACCCAGATTTAACAAAGGACCCGCTTGCTTTTGCGGTTACGGCTTCACTCTATTGGTCAAAAACTAGGTCACAGCTTAGTGCCTGGAGCGCTTTAAATTAGATTTTGCTTTCTTGTGTACTTTAAAAAAAATTAAGTGAATATTGCATTTTCCAGCATGATATTTCTTCAAAGAATCAATCTCATCAATAGGTGCTTTAAATAAGCTCAATTTGAGTAATTAATTGAT
The DNA here is from genome assembly GCA_905160935.1 of Enchytraeus crypticus. NCBI lineage: Eukaryota > Metazoa > Annelida > Clitellata > Enchytraeida > Enchytraeidae > Enchytraeus > Enchytraeus crypticus. The sequence goes on along the minus strand of CAJHZI010000741.1, from coordinate 739,113 downwards.
TTAATTTTGTTTGGACGCTATCCTATTTTAAGAACAGCGCAGGCCTAAACGCGGGCAGTGCTTGACCTATTTGTTCCACGATCAGCTGATTTAGGTTAATTATGCTGTAGGCCGGTGAATGAAGTAACATAGAAATAACTTTTTCTACGTTATTTATAAAATAAAAATATCATTATTCAAATATAATCTTATTGAAAGTAATAATAAAACAGGATTTTTGAAGCACTATCGGTAATGCACGTTAAATTTGCGCTATTTGAGTGAATTTAGATAGATCATAAACTTCGTCAAGTTTGCTGGATTAATGGATATGGAAAATTTTTTGTTTTTCCCTTCCTTTCACGGACTGGAAGAGTTTGTAATAACGGCTAACTCCAGTGATTGTGAAGTAGATTTTGTTACTTACTTTGTGCATGTCTTAGAGGTCCATCATTCTTTAGATGAATATATGTATTGTTGTATATATTTTAAATATATACAATATTGTATGCCTATATTTTCGTACTTTAATTTTTAGACTCGGGCCTAGCCTTGCCTAACGTGGTCAAGTAATCTTTGAGGCCTATTCCCAAACCTCTAAATCAGTAGCAGTAAGCTCCCGTATAATAAGCTACATTAAGTTAATCTAATTAAAACAAATAGCTTTCAGATGTGCTATGCTTGTAAGTTAACAATAATTTATTTATATCTGTACTAAAATTGTGAATATTTAAATGGCTTTCAAATTGATGATAAAACAATGTCTTGAAATTTAAAATGCCGATCCTGGTGTGTATGGTGTACTGTGGGTTCGATTCCAGTGTTACCTGATCTGAGAGTAAAATCTTATACCTATCGAATGAGCTGCATTGATATGACGTGATGACTGAGGCTTTTAGAGTGAAGGGTATCATAATTAATGCTAATTGATGCTAATTTCTTGGATTTAAGAGCTCATCAATGCTAATCCCTTCCTATGCTTGAAACATTCTCCAGTTGAACTAGAAGTTTGAGCCATGCACTCAAGTTTCTATTGAAGATCAAGTTTCTAAGCCACTCTTACATTAAGCTTCTATTTTATAATTTTGTTGTTTGTTGTAGGATACAAACAGTGGTGTAGATTTAAATTACTTCGATCATTTGAACACACGTACGACTACAGATAGTTACAATGAAGACTTTATACAAAAAATCCCAGAAATCTGCTGCGTCAGTCAGTGAGCTGTATAATGGAAAGTCTCTGTGCTGGTGCTGCCCTACTTGTCTGGAAGCTCGAAATCTCCAAAAACTGGAATATCAGAGACTGCTGCAGCAGAAACAAGATCTATGTAGAGGGGACTCTGGGGAACTGTGTTCCAAGCCTGTGGAAGGCGAGGGTTCTGATCTCACTGCTGGTGCTGGAGTGGTGAATGGAATGAACAGTGATGCTGGTATGAAGAATGGCTGTGGAATAGAGCCGAATGGTGTGAAGGAATTTCCGAATACTGGATTGAATACTGAATCCACAGACGAACTGGTAAATATGATAAATTTCTTTTGCTATGTCCAAATAGTTCACTGGGCTCAGATAATGTCATGAATTTGCGGAGGGGATTAAGCGCACTCAATTAAGCTGCGCGTCAATTGAATGAAGTAAAGCCACGTTGCGTGCGGTTAGTACTTTGTGGGCGATCACTTTGGAAGACCGAGTGTTGACAGATTTGAATTTAAATAATTCCCAGGGTTTTGGAGGTTATTCTTAAATCTGCGCTGGCTGCTATTGAAGCGCCAACAAAAGGCAACGATTGCTAATGACCATGGAGGGGAAAAGGAGGAAATAACAAAAACTACAATAAAAGGTAAAGCTAAAAATGCTAATGTTTATGTCAGTTTCCTCACTCGAAAGCGATGTCAGTGACAGGTGAGCCCAGGATTTGAACCCCGCACATACTGATCCGCAGACATACGAGTATCATCGACATCGCCACTGGCTCCAGCCAGCAACTAAGAAAGGAAACTATGTATCGCATGCAGTATGTCATGTTTGTAACTGTAAGGAATAAAAATAAAAATTTAGACCGCAGATCCTGAGATGAACTCAACTCTCTGGTTTCAATTTCTTGGTAATCTTGTCTTAAAGGAACTAAAAAAATAGGCAGTACTGGTTAACAAATGCAGTAACTATATTGTTTAAATTAAAACCTGAAGTAGTAGATTTGTTAGATGTCATCATATTGTTTTATTTCATTATTATTAAATATCACACATTTAACCTTTACAACTTTGAATGTTTGAAATACCTTAATACGCTTTAAGTCTCGGAATACTTGTTGGCACCTCTAACACATAAGCTGTCTGAACTTTGTCATTTGAGATTTTCTAAATTGTTATATATTAAATTTGTATGGTGCAGTATTTGTTGTGGCTGACTTCTAAATTTAAATTTAAAAATGTAACTTTGGGCCTTAGAGCATAATTCTTCTTCTTCACTGAACTGCCAAGTGGCAGGTTTAAGGTACATATTCTTACTCAGTATCTGCTTCCTTGCTCCATAAGAGCACTCCTTAGATCAACAAATTAATCCCTTCACAAAGTCTATGCCTTATCCATACCTTATGTAGCCTATAGCTTAGGAAAATATGGCTTCTGAGGTGGTTTCCCGTTGCCTTCCTCAGTTAAGTCGATTAATTACCATTTAATCCTGGGGGAAAATAGTTCATGGTGAGGTGGGACCCCTCTTGCCATCCTCAGCTCCTGCCTTTAGTCGCCTCTTACATACACGCAGCAGATTGTTTGCGGTTGCCCTATTCTGCAGTGGTCCAACCACACCCGAGCACAACACGGGGCAACAGAGCATAATTATTATCAGTTAATCTATTTTTTATTTTACTGATGCTATTTCTGAAGGTATTATTTTTTTAAATATAATTAATATTTAACAATTAATTTTGTTAATTAAGCTTCTTATTGAGAGTGGAAGGTGTAGATTGAGGATATAATTATCTTCTATTGAATATGAGTACAAATCACTGAAGATAGAAAATTGTATTGCGTGAATTCACGGATCTAGTTTGCAATGCCTAGAGATTGCTATCTTCACTATTTATAGCATTTATTATGGATTTAATTTAAGTTTGAAATCAATCTATCAGTTGGGAATTTAATTATTGACCTATAGCTTTTGATCACTTCATCATGTATTACTACACAAATTCTTAATTAGGAGACAATTAGCCTACTTCTTTCAAGATTAATGTATACATGTATATAGTACCTATTCCTGCACTACATGATATTATAGTTTAGGTCTATCTTTTTTTATTGCTCTGTATGAGTAAGAGTTTATGTTTTGATAAATTCAAACATGATATTATGGTCCTATAATAGTAAAAGACCATATTGCCAAGGAAGCAATAATTAAGGTCTATCTTGGCAACTTCTGTGACCCCTTATATTTGCACTCACTAACCTAGGGTTAACTTAGTGCACATGGGTGTTATTCAGTGCTAAATGTGGAGTCCAACATGGAATAATCTCACAGGCTCCTGGGAACGCCCCCCTCCCCTCCCTGGTTCTTTCTTGCGTTCCCCCCTTCCCCTTCCTGGTTCTTTTTTGCCTTGTTTTCATATTTGAGTGGACTTGCACTTTGGCTTTGGTAATTAAGCTGAACAAAGAATTCAGAACTTTCTTCTTCCCTGAGAGATTTGTAGAAACTAAGCCCAAGATGCTGGGTATTTTTGTCAATGATATAAGGGCCCACTTTAGATGGGATTGCAATTAGTTGAGGCTCTTTTGGGTTGGGGTGATGTGTACGATTTGATATCTCTCAAACATTCTGCACAAATTGTAGTAAGGTGAACATCCGTGATGATATCTCTCACCTTTATTTTATAAACAGTTTAACAGTCAATTTATAAAGTTAATATAAAATAACTAATATAATAATTATAAGAAGAGTAATAGATATATATAATTAAATAATTCTATTTTATTTGAATGCTAATTTTATTTAATATAGTCAATTTATGTAACTTATAGTTATGGGTAAACAGGATTGTTTTCTCAGGGAATGACTCCTCTGCCCAGTAAATGTTAGTTGAAGCTGAGGAAGGCATAGAGGGCCGCCTCGTAATAAGCAGAAACCCTAAGAATAATGGTATATAAAAAGAATGTTAGATGATTTGAAGATCCACTTTATGCTGACATGAACAGGAAGGCGGAAGATGGAAATGAGTGGAGGCGTCGTATACCATGGACCTGCCAGTAGATTGTTCTCTGAGAGAGAGAGAGAGAGAGAGAGAGAGAGAGAGAGAGAGATAGAGATAGAGAGAGAGAGACTTTAAGGTCAGGCCACCCCTCTGGGTATTGTTGGGCACTTGCTAAATATTGTTGTCGTAATATTAAACCATGCATTGCTGGACAGGTTTCTGTATATTGGTTTACGAGGTCATTCAGTGCAAAGTGTGAGATTGCAGAAGTTAGTGCGACATTTATTACATTCTCGCTTTATGTGGAGTTAATTTGAAATTCAAGCGCATACTCCGCAATACGATATTAGCATTTATTTAATTATATCTGACATTTTTATGTTCCTGTGTAAGATGTGATTTAGTCTTTGTTCGATTCAAGTAGCTTAGCTTATTGACGTCCTTTTCCTAGATTGCACGAGCGGTTCCACTCAAATTGCCGCTATAGAAAGGTAAATAATATAAAGAAAGATTCCCCAAAATTAGTAATTAGCAAATTTAGAAATAGCAAACGTTCTAAGAGGAAAAAGCTATTGTAAGCTCTGCTGAATTTGTTCTAACTAAATTTGCAATTTTATTGATTTAAAGTTACCTAAATATATTGTCAGCAATTTAGTTAAAATATCTGGACTTTAGCCTATATACATGTAGCTACACCTAGGCGATCTGTCGTTGTAATCGCTGCTATAATCTGAAGGATAATAGTTATGTGAGAGCAATACTTCTTAATATGAGCTACCACTTGAGAGATAGGGAGAGAAACAGAAATAATGTTTCACGTTTAGAGGTAGAACTTTTTGGAGCACTATTCCTATTTTCAATTCAGTTTGAGAGTCAGTTTGAGGGGGTGTTGTAGAAGTTGGTTTGGGTATACCAATATTCAACATAAATAAAACAGCGCAGTGTTGGTCTATGACAACACCATGCTCTTCTCGTAACATAATGTTTAAAGCGTAATTTGTTACTTCAGTTATCCATTTCGTTATAGTCAAGTTTTTTTTAAAAAATAATGTGTCCGAAAACAAAAACCGTTTTAAATCATCAACTGAAGCTCAAACCAGGATGAAAGGCCCTTCCCCAATTACGTATTGATGTGTCAAAATATCATTTCAGTTTCCTAAATCTACATCAATTTCCGCAATGGATATTATTCAATTTTACTTCAGGATATGCGGATGATAATTCATTGTCTATATGTAGCTCAATTGGTTGATATTGTTATACGTGAAACAGAGCACTGTAATGAACCATTTAGATGACTGATTGGCTAAAAAAAACAAGCTCATAAGGCCCGGATGTCCTAGATAGAAAGCTTTCAATTTTCCCTGATCGCTGTCCTAAAACCATCCTATACTTGTATAACCATCCGACTTAATAGGTCCATGTTGTCTTCCAAATGGATCAGTGGGTTTTCAATATCCCTAGGTAAATGAAATTTTATGGGAGACGAAAAAATAATTTTACTGAAAAAATGATCATATTCTTTTAGAATTAGGCTTACTATCAACGTTCATATTGAATGTTATCTCTCTTTCTTACAATTTTTTTCCTCTCTCCCTCTCTCTTAGTGCACTGCTTACTGACAGGTCCATGGTGCATAACGCCTTCACTCTGATCTATATTCTTTTTTCGTTTTCCTCGGCATGTCCATATAAGAGTGGATCTTTAAATCATCTCTAACATTCCTTTTGATATACCACTATTATTGTGGGATTCTGCTTATGACGAGGCGGGTGCCCTGAGAAAGCCCTGAGAAAAAAATGCTGTTTACCTAAAAATTCTATAAAAACCTAAAGTTAAGTCACGCTTTTCGTCTGCCTCCGTTTCACTAGGATACATTTAGATAAGAAAGATAATCTTATCAGATATGTAGATTTGAAATGGGAATCTTATCTTAGACATGTAGATAAATAATGTTAATCATATCATTGTGGTTGATTGAGTTACCCCTGTGGATTAGTTTCTGCTGTTTTACTGGATAAGAACTCTTATAATTTAATTTCTTTCAGATTTATATAAAAATGTAATTCATTTTGTTCAATAATTTTATTTTCACATAATTATTCAAAATTTAAACATTTTCTGCATTGATCAAAAGCTAATGATTACGTACTATAAAGGGCATTAAACAGAAATACTTAACTTACTATTTATTGCAAAGTTTAATATTGAAAGGTTTACTGGACTGACACCAACGGCAAAAGCAACTGGGCAAAATATGAAACATTGTACGATATTAGACTAAATTAAGAATTTCTAACAGGAAACGAATATAGCATAATATTAGAATTTAATTTACTAGTATGCATGAAGATATTTCGAGGCGTAGAGAAAGTTTGGTTAAATTCAGAAAATGATTGTTGTGATAATTTCAGTCCCCGAACAGCTGAGAGTGATATAGAAAAGAGTGCTATGAAATAAACTTAAAAGCAAAATTAAAAATAACAAAACTTCTAATACATGATTAATATAATCTTTCAGAACGTAATGATTTCAGAGTTATGCTATCCTTAAATGAATTTTCTTATGATGGATTAATTCATGGTTCACTTAAACTTCCATGCATAATAAAATAACTGTATAATTTGCTGATTAATAATTGCACTCTAACGCAAGGGAACATTCTAGAAGTCCTCTGCGCACTATTGATTTCTGTGCTTAGAAAGAGTGCAGACCTTGCTGACTCATACCTGGTAATTAATTACATTGAAGCCATATAATGTTCACGAGAAATCAATATACCTTTATAACTTTTTGCATTGAACATATGAATGCAACTTCGGGATCGATATGGGTAATAAATTCATACAGCTATAATAGTAAAAAGATGATAACAATAATGCTAATATAATTGGTATTATTACTGTTGACATTACACATTGAGTTTTTCTATTCACAACAATGAGTTATAAAATACATTGATTTATTACATCCGCCTTAAAATTTTATTGTTGTCTGCAACGAGTATATTAATATATGTTGCAACACACGTAGAATTACAATAGTGAAAGTATTTCCTATCTTTAGACCCAAGGTCACATTTTTACGGTCCCTTTTACTGTTCAGTTGGATTTGGATTATGTTGTTCCTAACTCAATATCATCCCTGTCGGTGTTTTATGACTCTACGATAATGGCAGAGCCTGAAATTCTTCTCTCACTCATAAAAGCAAAGTGTAACTAACAAATACATTTTAAAGTAATGTGGAGAACGTTCCTAAGTTAAGCTCGTAAGGCCAAACACACATAGGTCCTATTTATTTCCTTAACTTTTACCTTTGCGCAAAGCCTTCTTTGCGTTCACTTGTAACATCTAATGACTGATTTTTAAAAGTCTAATGACTAATTTTTTTAAAACTTTGAAAGTAAAAGTTTTGTTTCTCCGTGGTATCTGATGAAATTTAATAAATCAATTCAAAATATATAAAGTAAGGATAATGTAAATCAGACTTTTGTAAATGGAAATAAGACAGAGTTCAGAAAAGATTTCACAACAACTGTCAACGGTTAATTTTAAATTTTATTGAGGAATATTATAATTTTCAACTACATGCTGTGCTTTTAATTATATTGAAGTCTTAACTCAAACTTGTTCTTTTCGCGGTGTGTATTATCTACAGAAATTGTAAAGTTTCTTCTAGCCCTTATCGTTATGATAGTGAACTAGTCTCAGGCAAGGATTTATGGCATATCAACCGTTCACACCTGATCAGGGACCACTACTTCTCATAGGTTGTACAAATTTATTGACTCTGGGTACCTGGGCCTCTGTACAACAAATATGTTGGAGAATTTGGAGGAAGCCTGTGTCCTAGAATGACAGGGGGAAGGGCGCGAAGGTGCCCCGGATGCTTCAGGGAAAGAACCCGCTTATTAAAGGATTGAAAGGGGTGAAGACGCCGAGGCTTTAAAGCAGAGTTTCATGCTGTTGGCACTAAATGGAAACCCGGGTTTTTCCGTGGCATAAACTGTCTAATACCGATATTTATATACACTTCGTACGCTCAAATATTTACAAGATGATTGCAAAATAAATTTTGCTGTGTTGATATATACTTTTGAAATATGAAGCAATGATGTATTTTTGGGAGACAATTTTAAAATTTCCATGTAATCCTGCACAATTTCACTTAAAGTAATTTTTTTAGAAAATCTGTTTTCAATTCGTTAAGGTTTATAAATTCGCAGTCAACGAAAAAATAAAATTTTGAACTAAATAGCCTCCCGCCCAACTGTTTACCAAAAAGATATGACGAAATTCTGTACAGTGACTCGTGATTTTGTATACAGCACAAAGCCTCACATATCATTCGTTAACGAGGATTGTAAACGAATACAAAAGATTGTCAACAGCAAACTAGTTTTTGTGATCATAATTACAAAATATCTTTAACCTTCTAACTTTCTATACACTTTAAAGTTTAAACTGTGTACAATTAGGTATGAAAAGGTGGAGACGGGAGAAGTAATTTTCCAAATTAATACCATACATAATAAAATATGATGTTAGTGATAATAATTCTCTCGACAAACGTTTCAAATTTTCCGTCACTGCAGATATTGATCGCCGTAACGAAGCCGGTCTGCTGATCTAATGACTCTCTAATAAGATAACCGCTTTATCTAACTAGAATTATTTATAAATCCATCTTTATTTCACCCAAAGGCAGCAAATTAAAGCATCAGTGACAAACTAACATCATTATAGACACGCTGTCCGTCTAAGTGCACTACCTACTGGCAGGTCCATGGTATATAACGCCCCCACCCTTTTCTGTCTTACGCTTTCCTCATCATGTTCACATATGAGTGGATATTTAACTTCTAACATTTCTAATCCCGGCCTGCCTCTGCCTCTATTTCCTTCCATTCTGCTTTCTATGACCTCTTTTAGTAGACTTTCCTCCTTAGAATGTGCGTATCCAAATCTTCTTATTTCTTAATATATTTATCAACTGTCTATCTGTGCCAACTCTATCCAGAACTTCCTCATTTATAACCTTTTAAATCCAGCTAATCCTTTCCATTTTTCTCCATATCCACATTTCCAATGCCTCTAGTTTCCTGATATCTTCCTTCCTTAAGGTCCATGTTTCACATCCATATAATAGTTTGGTCCAAACCAAGGTTTTCAATATCTTTATCTTTATGTCTTTCTTTAGATTTTTGTAAACACAAATAATACACAAGAAATATAACCCACAAGAAATAGTAAAGAATAAATTATGAAATAGATTTATTTTTGGTCTGATTCTCAAGATTTTGAAATTTGCCCCGTTTTTTACCTTGTTTTTGCTCATCTGCTTGGATTTGGATTTCGCGAACGCTGATAATTTTAGCATTAACGTTTTAATACCAACATACTGTAATCTAAGATTACAAGTATAATTTTGACAGTGTAGTTGATTTTTGTAATATCGGACGTGACTTTAGGCCCTAACGTCTTTATATTAGAATTTTTCCGTTGACACAAATACTTGTACACTAGTGTACTTCACTTTTTTCCATGATCTTCCATTGTACTGTTTGTGCACTAGTGCAAGTCAATTATGAACTGGGCCAAGTGCTGTTTACTAGCTGCATGATGCAATGTATTGCCTCATTGCTGGTTAAGCCATTCTAGAGCCTCGTGCTCAGCTGATTGAGCAGCTGTAAACAGCTGACCGGTTTAGTTTACTCTTTAAGTTCTGTGGGTGTGTTCTTTAGGGCTTCCGTTTGAGAATAAACTGTGACTATATTAAAAATAAATATCATAAAAATTAAATAAATAAATAAAATAAAAATAAATAAATAAAATAAATAAATAAAATTAAATAAATATATATTAAAATTAAAATAAAAATCCAGATTTTAAACAATTTAATCTAATTCTCCAATTCTGTAAAGATTATACAGATCAGTATTCATCAATACATGGGTGTGTAATATTGTTTATATTAGTGGACTACCATTTTTGGTGACGTATGGTGTCAGCAAGGGCTCAGTTCATATTGCAATTAGGCACTTAAGTCACATCTACACACAATCATCAATCAATAAGAATTTAACGTCCGGTTCCTCACCATAAGGCAATGTCAGGGACGTCACACGGGCCATTAAAGCGCAGCTTATTGGCTAAGGTAAAAGCTGTTGAGCTTAATTTTTTAATTTACAGTACTTATTTTAAGTTAAAGTTAGCAAGTCCTACTATAATCAATCAATAAGAATTTAACGTCCGATTCCTCGCCACAAGGTAATGTCAGGGACGTCTCCTGCAGACACTACACAAACAGGCGCCAAAGTACCACACGATGACGACTGAGTACATAGAAACTACAAGAGAAAGTGAGATCAAAACAGTGCAAGTCCAATATCCAAACTTCATAGCAAAGTATAAAACTTTGCTATATGTAATCTCTGTTTCTGCGATGTGTTTTAAAAGGTGTCGAATATTGACATATCATTGACGCTATATTTGTGAGTGAATATTAAATTAAGTTTTCTGTTTGATGTTACCAATATGATATTAAAATAAATAGGATATTAATTTTGTTACGTCTTTATTAAAAGCATTCATCTCAGCTTTATCGTTATCTATAGCTCTTACCTTAGTCTTAATGGGTCTAGACTATATTATACTGTGAAAGGCTGGAGTAATATTTTTCTTTGTATCTTTATTGCTTGCTATAAAATTGCTTGTTGTAAAATTGCTTGTTGTTTGCTGTAAAATTGCTTGTTGTAAAATATCGGGGTGAGAAACTGCTGTGCTACAGCTGCGAGAAGCCCGAAGCAGCTTGCAATTTTCCGTAAAGCCGGCCTTTCTTCAGTTAGCTATATAAACAACCACTGCTGCAGTTGAGCTTTCACTTCTTATCTAGCTCTCGATTGTACAACAAATAGTAACTGAATTGATATTTACTTGAGATATAGTACCAGAGTATTTCAAATAGAAATAGTAGTTTTTACTTTATTATGCTGGTATAGTGAATATCGAAAATAAGAGTTTAGTGGTTTAGGAAATTCAAGGAATATTATCGTATCGCATTTATGCTTATGAAACAGTGTAGTAGACTATTCTAGAAAACGGTGTTAGACTTATTATTTGAGTTTCTGCAAGACTCTGAAATGGTTTGTATTATATTATCAGAAATATTGATTTAATATCGTTATATAAAGTATTTTAGTTGCAATCTAATAAACTAGTTTTTAATTTGAAATTTCTCGTGTTCTAATAAGAACAAAATTCTATAAAGTATAATAAGTAACTATATATAGTTTTTATTTTGAATACATCGTTATATGATAATACTCTACAGTTATATCCTTGGCATACGTGAAAAATGAATGTGTAATAATTACTGGCAAAAGAAACAACAATTAATAAATAATAAAGTAAGACTAGTGTGATTTGTGGTCTATTTCTTTCTTAACTGTAAATTTAATAGATACTTGTCAGATGCACGGTACATTGTTTTGCTTAGCGTTTGAGCAATACAAGCTCTTCTTCTATATCTTATTTATTAAAAACGTAAAATAGGCATGACTACATCTGCCTTGTTTATGCTCTATCAGTCTATGATGCCCATATAATAGTATTTATAGATCAGATCAATGCAGTTAATTATTATTTCTACTGTTAATTTCAAATTTTTGATGATATATTTAGAAGATCAACAGGAACAACCACCTCAGTTCCACTGCTGAAGGCTCTCTCAGCAATCACACTGATCTTCCAGTTGAGCCCACCACCGACCCCAACATGGCGTCAACTCCGGGCCTCACCTCCCACCCCACCAAGTGGGTAGAAGCCCCAAGGGTTGAAGGTCGGCACTGGGAGCCCAGGAACTATTTCCTAGGTCAAGGTCAGGGCTCGGAAGAGAGCGAGGAAAGCAGCAGTGAGAGCGATGATGTCGAGGATTTGTACGGGGGGCGGATTAGTCTGGAGGCAGACCCCCTGGCCCATTTAGTGGAGGTGCTCAGGTACCACCCCCAGTACCTCGACTGTTTTCTGGACACACACCGATACCTGCTGTACGGCAATGGTCCCCTGCCTTATCATCATCGCCATTACATCGCTATTATGGTACGTCTATACTATGCTTTCTTTTGTTGTAAGATTTTAGTAGTCATGTAATTTGATTATTTACATGGGATTCCATATTACATCGATGCTCTGTGAAAACGGTCGTTAAATTCGCATTGCTAGATGGTCTTGCCGTTCGGCAGTGTTGACTTGGGCAGCGAGACTCTACTACTGTAGATAATGCAAGGAAGTTGAATCCTTAGGGTGTATGTTGTAGTATAATATTTTAATACCTTTTCTTTTTTGTCTGCTGTCATCATGTGACTCTTGGAGTTGCTTCATTTCATAAGAAGAGATGCCAAATTTATTTTATATTTCTAAGTATATGTCTTCAATACCGCCTCGCTACTGGCATTGCAATGTGTAAAAGATGACGTATATCATCATCTTAGCAACGATAAGCGGTGTTAATATTCTGATATCCAGTTTCGCCTCACTTTCGAATTTGTTGTTGTTAAACCGAGTTCATCCTAGGATCCGTTGTTACCAGTTAATCTGTTTACTAGCCTAATAGTTCTACCGCCTGTCCTCATTGAAAGATGAGTGATAAATAGAGAACTTGTGAATGGTTTGTCTTCATCATACTTATCTCGATACTTTTCCTGCCCGTGATCCAACCACTCCACTCACCTCTTGTCTGTTTTTCAGTTCAGCCTCGTGCCGTGTGTTTATTCATCCAACTCCTATGTTGTGGAAGTCTGCCAGAATCTTGATTTGTTAAAACTCTTCTGGATATGTTTATCCATTTCTCGTCTTCGCTGCCGTCTGTTTATTTTTTTATAGATTTTTTACATAATTCCTACGAGCAAAGTTTTAAAAAGATATAGGATATACAGGGTCCCCGTGTTGTGTCCGGGTTGTTAGAAGAGTAGACCAGCCGGTGACGGCAAGTGTCGGAGAAGGCGACTAAAGCACTAAGATGCAAACAAACGTCAGAAAGGGCATTCGGTTGGTGAATGCCTAGGCTCCAGAAATTGCTGCAAAATTTTTCAAAACGAATGGAAAATAGGGGATTGACTTGTGATATGGTATATGACAGGGAGGAGTGGAAAAGGTCTATTCGTATTCCGATCCTTGTTAAACGAGGATTAAAGGGAAGATGATGATAATGATTATGCCACAAGGTACAAGCGAGTTTAACTATTAAGGACACAGCCGATAGGGCTAAAACATGGGGCTGAATGATTTTGGTTAATCGAGTTGATGTTTGAACGTAGAACGGCTATAGAATATGACTTAATTAATCGAATTAGTATAGAACGATGAGAGTTAGAGGTCGAAGGCTTGCTACTCATTAGACTTAGAACGTTCACTATATGCACACGCGTGTAGTTTGGTCTATTATATAACTTGTGTAGATACACACTAGCCACACTCGCTAGAATATAGATTAATAATCAACGGTCCACATTTAACACACACGAGCGTCTTGCCCGCTGATGTCACTGATTTTATTTTTGTTTTTTCCTGCCGATCGATATCAAGACCACACCTTAACGTTATCATTATCTTATTATTAACTTTAAGCAAAGCCTGGCGATCTCTTAAGAGATCGATGACTGGGGTTACTCAGCGCTGCGCTTAATAATAGCGTAGATTGTCGATTGAACAAGTTAATAATATAATTACTTTTCCTGTTGTTTGGACGTAACGCATTGTGTCAATCGATTCTCTCTGCAGAAATTTATGACTCATTGGAGCAGGCTCGCCATTTTGATGAACATTACCTGTAGCCGTTACAATGAAGCTACATCATACGTGAATATCGTCAACTTGTGCTTGGGTGTTCTTTGTGAAACTGCTAGTGACTAATTTTCCGTGACATCACCTATTGATGTGAAATGAACGTATATGAATATTTTCTACAGTTTTTGCAACGATGCAATCTCGACTGTTTTAGCGGCACTTTTAATCTTCAAGATTTCAAGTAGCGCTGCTATTCTTAATTGAGTCATGTACAAAGATTTGTTTTTGCTAGTGGTAATTCAAGAGACCTTTCATGTTTGTTGTACTTGCATAGTAAGTTGCTCAATGTATTTATTTTATTTACTTGTGTCTATTCAGGCTGCTGCACGTAATCGCTGCGGTTATTTGGTGCACGCGGAGTCTGCGCTGTTCTTAATGCAGGGGGGAGAGAGGGCGTGGCTACGTGGACTTGATCACGTGCCTCGCAAGCTCCGCCTACTCCATGATCTCAACAGACTGCTGGCCCACCGGCCCTGGCTGCTACATTCTAGTCATATCAATGTAAGTCCTATTAAATACTGGGTTATGTCATTATTATTTCTTCATGAAGTCTATGCCCTATCCATCCCTAACGTAGCCTATAGCTTGGGAAAAGTATGGCTTCTGAGGTGGTTTCTCGTTGCATTCCTTTGTAAAGGAATTAACGTGTTGATCTAAGGAGTGCTCTTTATGGCGCGAGAAAGCAGACTTTGAGTGTGACTATGTACCTTGAACCTGCCACTTGGCTGTGCACTGAAGAAGATTATATTTATTTATTTATAATATTTTATATAGTTGTTGTTAATAGAACGCTGTGATTTGTTTTTCGTTAATTTGTATGGGAAAGCATGGCTGCACTTTTAGTTTGATAAATTATTGTCACACTTCATCTTGTAATTTTAAATTTTAGTGCGTTTAAAGTTCTTTAATGTTTAAGGATAGCTAACCCGTGCAACGAATGACAGTATACATGGAGAAGGGTACTCCATATGAAGATTAGACTGTGGTTCAGTAGGGGTGGGGTTCAGATCTACTGGTCGCACTAGATTCGCTAAACATAGGAAACTGACGTTAAACTAGCTCTTGTTTTTAAACTGTTAAAGTAATGTTATTAATAAGATATTTCTCTAATGAAGGTTTCGTTTAGGATGAGTAGTTCGTATTGATTTCAACAATGATCGATAGTTCTGATCAGATCTTTCTGCATGTGTGTCTGTCTGTGTTAATCTATATGTTTACTTGTATACCTGTACGTCTCTGTGTATGTTTAGATGTGTTTATTTGTGTGTTAACAGGCCCTTGTCAAGGATCCCCATGACAAATGGTCTCTCTCAGAGCTTGCTCACGCACTTGTGCTTCTCTCACACTTTCACGCTCTATCTAGTTTTATTCACGGTTGCGGAATTTCTGACGACTCTTTCAGTTTCTCAGAGGAAGCCTCGGCCGCCCGCAGCCTCAGTGTATCCAGCTGTGATCACAGTCCGCGTGAGGGCGCCACTCTCAATAATGTATGTTTTATCTAATTAAACTTGCGACTTGGTAAAAAGGTGTTTATTGAAATGTTGCTAACTTACTAAATTATCTTCAGTTTAATTATCTATGAATGGTTAGATTGTGAAATTTGTATGCGATAAAATTTAATTGACCAATGCACCCTTGGCTTGAGTAGTTGATAGGTAGATAATGGAGTGGTGAATATATTGTTTAATTTGTATAGGCATATTGTTTGTACCTTGAGAAAATATTTATTTTATGTGGCATTCATGATAGATTCCGTGGACTGTTTGTTTTGTGTAATAAATTATTTCTTTTAATTGATATTATATAATAAGAATATTTTGATTGATTGATTGATTGATACAGGGAGAGCTGGACGGATCGTGTTTGAGCATAGAAGAGTTGATAGAGAAAATGAGACTGCTGAGTGAGGGTCAGACACACAATGACAATGTCAGGGACGTCCCTGACGGGTTCGAGCAGGTCGAGAGTCTCGCTGCTGATGGTGAGTAACTCTAGCTAATGATTGTTTTAAGACTTCAGTTAAATGTCTCAAATCTCACGCTGGTATTTAGCCTTAGTAGGCGATGAGTGTCTCGTGAGTTTTTATTAAAGAAACTTACTGGTTTAAATATTTAGCTTTAGTAGTTATCTCGAGTGATAGTTTTTGCCAAACATATCACCGATTTTGATATTAAACATCGTCTCAAATCGTCTTGATCTGATTTTTTATTGACTGATTTTTTTAAAATTTGAAATTTTTAAAAATTTAATTTGTAATTTGATTGACTGATGAATTTATAAATAAATAAAATTAATAAAAGATTTACTTAACCAGTCGTTTGATTTGAAGGCACCTGCGTATAATATCCTAGTCCAAAACGGGCTATCCATCTAAAGTACGAGAAAATATAAATATCCCGAATGTCATGATTGAAGCTTTGATGAAATATCATTGTATAACTTGAATATTTATGACATTTTACGCCTGATTGAATTTAATTATCTATTATTATTAATATTATTATGAATATTATTTTTTTATTATTAATTTAATCCTCTATTATTTTTAGTATTGTTATTAATATTGTTATGTTTATTATGAATTTAATCCTCTATTATTATTATTATTATTAATATTATTATTAATATTATTATTAATATTGTTATTAATATTGTTATTAATATTGTTATGTTTATTATTAATTTAATCCTCTATTGTTTTTAGTGTTATTATTAATATTATTATTAATATTGTTATGTTTATTATTAATTTAATCCTCTATTGTTTTTATTGTTATTATTAATATTATTATTAATATTGTTATGTTTATTATTAATTTAATCCTCTATTATTATCATTTCCCGTACACAGCGGAAGCGTCGCGCAAAGAGAAGATGCTGAAGATGGAAATGAAGCGGTACATGGAGGACCCGGACTACGGCTACCAGGACTTCTACGCGTCGAGGGCGGCTGAGGGGAGCTACCTGGGCAGCAGACTGCAGACGTACATAGCGCAGGAGTACTCGTGGGAGGATCAGGGCTACTCGCTGGCTAGCCGCCTCTACATGGACGTCGGTCCCTTGCTCGACGAGAAGTTCAGCCTCGCCCAGCATCTCACGTACTTCACGTTAGTCGTTGATACTCTGCTAGATATTTCGTTATTATAGTAGCAATTTATTTAAATATTAACGAGTGTCTGTTACAGGATTCCTTAATATAGTAGCAATTTATTTATATATTAACGATTGTGTGTTTTATGTTTAGTTAATATAGTAGTCATTTATTGACTAAATAACAAATGTGTGCTATGTTTGTTAATATAGTTTTAATTTAATATTTAATTCTATAATTGTAATTTAATAAATTTCGGGTTTTTTAATTCCAAATTTAACATTTTAATCCAAAAGTGTTGTTAATTTAAAATAACAATAATTTATAGTTTAAAATAGCGTGAATTTATAATTTACGATATGGAATGCATGCTCTTTTCTATATTAATTAATTAATTGAAAAGACTCAAAACTCTTGAAACTCTTTTTTCTTAGATAACATGGGATGTCTTTATATTAATCAGTGCACGGTATCTTAATGGACGATGTAATTATGTTGAGCAGATGTGGAGCAAACAGAGACGTCGACACTACGCTATTTCGAGAAGCCGTGTGGAAGTTCGTTCACTGCCTGTACGGGATTCGACACGACGACTACGACTACACGCTGGTCAGTCGACTGCTGGATCAGAACATGAGACTGTTCGTCAAGGCCACGGCATGCTACCCTCACGCCGTCTCCAAGGCTGACTACAACAGGATCAACGCAGACTTCCAGCAGTCAGAAAGGGTAATTGTCCCGCTTAGCTAGAACTTGTTTACACTATTTATATGTGATCGTGTATATTATTGTACAGTTAGAACTTGTTTGAGTTTAGACAATTTATATATGATCTTGTATATTATTGTGTATTATTCATGTATATATTATTTACTATTTTACTTTTTATTTACTATTATCAACTTAGAACTAAATTGTGCGTTGCGACACTAAATTGTGCGTTGCGACACTAAATTGTGCGTTGCGACACTAAATTGTGCGTTGCGAACTTGCGACATTTTTTAATATGATCTTAATAATTTGTTTACTGTTTAATAATTAATTAATGCACGTCAATTATAAAATTAGTAATAAATACCTAACAGTAAATAAGTAATAAATAAATACAACTTAATTAATCCACGTCAATTAATTATTTTAAATTGTTGATTACTTCAGGTTCACATCAACATAATGATAATGGAGGCTCGCATGCAGTCAGAGCTGATGTATGGGCTGAGGGCTGTGTCCCGCCACATGACAGAGAGACCTGTTTACTCTCACTCTGAACACTCGTAGTGCCGGATGTTGTCGTGGACTAATACAGTCACTAAAGTAATCGGCGTCAAGCAATCAGAGTAACTCTATTAGTGAAACTGCGTCACATTCTATCTCCGTCTTTATAAGATAACTATATCGTTCTATAAATTATAACGTTTACGGTTAATATTTTGGAAACTACAGTTGAAAATTATTTCACGATATGATATTTGGATATTTACAAGACTCGTGTAAAAGGTGATAGGTAAAATTGTTGGTTGTAGGCAAAACTACTAGAAAAACTCTTTAAGATTTATGCTGTACTGCAAGTAGAGCTTCTATGATAAAAGATAACCTTCCGTCAAAATATTCTTCGAGAAATTATTGAAGAAATTAAGAATCTCCTAAGACTGTGATGAAGACCTGCAGTTTTAGTTGCCCGTTGTGCCAAGTGGTTATCTAGTGGCTGTAATTAATGTCTCTAAGTAGTTCCTCTAAGTACGTCGTTTGCAATCTCAGTGTCATTCCTTTGCGTAGTCTTCTGCTTGCCTTCGTTTAGTATTAAGTGAGAACAGGAATAAGAACAAATGTTTTTTTGCTAGCGTGTGCTTGCCTGGTTATCTAAACCACAATGTACATTACTGCTTATGTGAGGATGTTTTGTATACTTGTTATGTGTGTTGTATTGGCAGTATTAAGTATAGATTCTTTAGAAACAGAGTCTATCATCACTTGTAGCATTTGAGTGAATTTCGTGTGTATTAATGTTAAAGACGTTACAGTTATTTTGAGTACAACCTGAAATCGTTCTTCCAGTTATCGTATTAACGAGTTAACGATCATTTTTATGCTTAGTTATGATGCTGTAATGGCTCTTAGTTGAATAAGCATTTGAATGCCACGTGAAAGCAGCGTTCTAATTTTATTCGAAGATTGGTTCGCTGGATTTTCTATTTTAAATGTCGTTAGTGTTTTGCCTCCTATCGACATTGAGCGTCTGTGTATTGAAAGAGATCAATCAATTACTTACCAGCAGTAATTTTAGTGGAGGTTGAGATAATATTGTAATACTTTTCTAATGTGATACGCGTTGAAATATTTGCTGAAATTTCGCTCTGAACATTTTGACAATTTGTCGCTAACTTGAATGATATTTTGATACTTTTGCAGAATTTCTTATGTTCATTTTCTTGTTTTGAGCGTTAGAAGAGATTTAATACGACTGTGGTTTGTTAGGTATATGCATTCAGAATATATACTTATATCCTCGCATTGTATACTAGTGACAAAATAACTCGTCGTATTGGCCTTGCTTCCAATTTGTCTACTTGAGCTGTACAATGCAGTTTTTTGCGCCACCATTTCGCTGTTAGACTTGGTTGGTAATCGAGACAGTCGTTATATCGATCATGAAGTATTGTTCGTATCATCTGCAGCTGTTACTGTTTGTATCGTGTAAATAGTCGTTAAGTGATTTCTTTCATCATCAAAATGACACATCATCGTCATCAAACTGAGCCGATATATATTTCATGAAGTTATGCGTCCCCATTGTTCTTTGAAATCGCATAATAACAGTATGTGTGTATCTGTACACTGAATAGGTTTCAAGATCTACAGATTTCAAGATCTATTAGTTGAGATTTCGAAATCAAGAGTTCAAACTTTTTTCTTGCAAAAACTACGAAATGCTCTCCTTATAGAGCCATACGGCTATTTCTGTGAGAATATGTGCTTCGAGTCCTTTCACAGTTGCACAGCGCTTTAGACGCGTATGTGAATTCAATTAATTCTTATAACTCTTAACATGTGAAGTGTTATTTCTAAAATAAAAACCTTACATTTTATATAGAGTTAACTATTACTCCCTGCATAAATGATGTCGTAGTTAACTAATGTAAGAAGCCTATCTACCAGTTTCCTTTTTAATTTAACTTCTCATATGCGATTCACGTGTTTCATTTGATTTGTGCATGCAGAAGTATGCTTGTATATTGACATTTTAGCATTACACTGCTTACGCAACTCATTTCCCGAGGCTTAATATCGCAACGGGCATTTTTTCCAGTACTTCGCAGTATTGATGCATTTATATGATATTGTTTTACGTGGTGCTTGTATCAGGCGTTACAACGCTTTGAGCGGAAGAAGGAATATCTGCTGCTATAAATTATATACAGTAATATATAAAAATCTAATTATGATAAACCACGATATATCTGATAAGCATATTCTGGTATTATGAATCAAAAACTAAAATAATCATTTGTTTCAGGCGGTAATGTCGCAAATTTATCTCTTACGGTGATTCTCATTGGTAGGTGCTTGTCAGGTAGAATCTTCATAATAGGCCTTTGTGATCTTTATTATATTTGATAGATCATTATGCTCTTTATTGTTAATAGGCCATTATGCTCTTTATAATTAATAGACCTTTATGGTCTGTATAATTAATAGACCTTTAAGATCTTTATATTTAATAGACCTTTACGTTCATTATATTTAATAGACCCTTATAATCTTTATGCATACAAGCACGATATCAGTGTACTCTCCTGATCTCTGCGATCATCTATTTTCTTCTATTTTTCTTTTACCTCTTCTAGCACATCCACCACTTTTAGAATGTCTCATCCTCGTCTTCTTTCCATTTGATCGACGTCAAACTTATATAATTATTTTTTCCTAAGAATTTCTGAAATAATTTAGTTCATGATATTTGTAATGCTTGACCATGTTTTAGGAATATAAGTTTCAAACTGTTTAAAAATAATTATTAACTTAGCCCTCTTTAACTCCGTTGATGTGACTTCGTGCCATTTTCTAAAGTCAAAATTTTGGATTAATAAAATCCATGCCCACTTGGCTCATTGTAGTGCCTCTAAATATCTTTAACTGTTGTAAAAATTAAATACTATATCTGTTTTATATATTTATTTTATATAAATTCTTAGCTAATATAATTAACTATTTATTTATTTATAAGTACAACAGAAATTAGTTATCATAATTTAATTAGATTTTACTGATTAAGGTTTACTAATAGCTGCTATAACATCTAAATTTTTGTATATCGTTTGTATCTTTGTTGTCATAAAAACTGCTTTTTGCGTATTACAGTTCAGTATATTATAGTTTATGAAGTGATGCAAGAGAGATAGGGAAAGCGAGAAGAGAGAGAGAGAAAGTGAGAAAGATCAGATGTTAATTTGTACTAATCCGATTTCTGTGTAATAAAAGTTTGGCATTTTTCTACAGACATATTGCAGTTTTCAGTCTTTTCGATTTATATCATAGCTATCATATCCACCGACCAACGCAATAGTTTTAACAAAAACTAAGTTAATTTGGATAGCTTTTCCACATTCTAGGCCCTTCTATAGGCCTAATCTTGCACTGGTTGGTCCCGTACTTTAGTTTGCTAGGTTCAGTTTCTTTACCACACTGATAAGATACCGAAAGAAAATCATAATTTCTCACATTGATCATGCAAGTTATTTTTGTTAAGTACAGTATTTACATGAAGTTTTATTCGGATCTGAAATTGCCAACAACTAAGAGCAGCCATGAACTAGTCGCTCTTAATGTGCCCAAGTTGAAATAAATTTACAAAAAGTCATTCGCCAGATGATACTAGTGATACTATTTACTGGCTGGAATATTGTGGATTTGTTTCTATGATTTTCCATTACTGTCATTGTCAAAGCTTGATTCGATATATATTTAGTACGTATTTGTATTTGTAATTGTATATTTAGTAAAGTATGTAATAAAACTGATGGATAAGTAAAGTTAAGATTTAAAGTATTGAGTTTTATTAAAGTGCGATCCTAGGCGGTAGCTAGGTGAGGGCAAGTGACCAATGAGGGTATGCCTAAACAGGAAGAGAGATCCAAGATGGCAGAGTGACAACACGCAAAGCATGTACTTTACATAACATACAATTACTACTACGCTCTCTAGCATAAATTCCTAGACTTTACTCTAGTTTTCTCTCGACTATATTCGCCTACTAGGATACCTTCTAATATTATCCCTAGGTTAGAATATTTCGATGGAACTCTCTTCCCTCTTCGATCCTCTACAAATCACACTCTTCTTATCGACTGTTTGATGGACTACAAATTAGTTCGAATAACCGAACCCTTCGAATTGCTCTCAATTCGTCAACTACTGAGATTCCTCAAATCTCCTAAAACTCTTCAACTTGGCACGTTTTACGTCAGTGTTGTCACTCTGCCATCTTGGATCTCCCTTCCTTCCTGTTTAGGCATGCCCTCATGGGTCACTTGCCCTCACCTAGCTGCCGCCTAGGATCTCACTTTAATAAACTCAATACTTTAAATCTTAACTTTACTTATCCATCAGTTTTATTACATACTTTACTAAATATACAATTACAAATACAAATACGTACTAAATATATATCGAATCAAGCTTTGACAATCATCATCATCATCTTCCTTTAAATTCCAGTTTAACTGGGTCGTGATTCGAATAGACTTTCTAAATCCATTAGTTTAAGTTTTTGTAGCAATTTTTGGAGCCTAGGTGCCCACCAACCGAATGCCCTTTCTGACGTTGAATTTTCCAATACTGTAAGAGCTATAAAATAGCTAATATCCTTTAAACATTCCCCAAAGGCTTAATCTGCCCCTGACGCTAAGTCAAACCCTAATCCTACATCAAAAACCTATGAAGCTTAGGTGCTAGAAGATCGAGTAGATTTGTATTAATTTATTTCATCGGGAGACATCATTCAATTTATTAAATACAAAATAATTGTACGTGAGAAAAAAAGTTGTTTGATGGTTTTAATTAGATTTGGGTGATTCGACGGTGAGATAACGGTAGTAAAATATTACTTATAACAGCAAATAAGTTAAAAATAACTACAGGCAAAAGGGGTCATGAAGTGACACAAAATGCGCTCAAAGTCCTGATCGAATGGTCCAGACCTCTAAAAATAAAAGAAAGCGAGAAAATAGCTGCAGTTTGCACAAAAGAAGACTCACATCTAGTAGAGCTGCAGCCAATTTGCTTTCAGTCTGCCTGTGTATTACTAATCTAATATGTCTCCGTGGCTTGGGATTCTTTGACAATAGAACTGTTTGTGACACAGCCCCCATCCTGTCATTGTGTTACCTTGTTACGCTCAGCAGCTGCTGTTAGAAGATTGATCACAGCTAGATAGGCTGCTTAATTAGCTGATATCATGACAAATCTAACATTTACACTGCTTGAAATCATATTAGTAAACCAGCTAGTAAATCTCAGCTGCTTATCTTACTTTTTAAACATTTATTCATTTCACACATAGACTAATACAAAATTATAAGTTTCAAATACAACAGTACATGTGACAATGAAATGGCATAGGCCTAAAGGTTCGAAGACTCTAACATGTGACCGGTGGAAAGAAGAATATTGGATTAAAATATTACAAAATTAAGTACCTAGTCATCAAAAATTCTAGACTATAGGCTCAGTACATCAAATTTTGCAAAAGAAAACTAAAAATTAAAAGTTATCTTTTACTCAAATCTATTTTACCTAAATGATGCTTAAAAGAGAAAACATTCTTTAAAGTAACTACAAAATCTGTTAGCTGCTCAGTTGTCAGCTGCTGATTGCTCAGCTGCTATATAGTGGAATGGTAGAATTATAATTCAATAAATACTGCTTGCTAACTCATCGAGTGTTGCTGCGATTCCGAAGTACGGAAATTCAAGGATACTCCTTATAATTAAATGTTCTCCATAAGATAACTTTCTAGTTTTTCTCGTAGAATGACGGAACTAAGTTTTATAGCTCGGTTTAGTTGGCTGGCACTGTGCGGAGCTCCGCTTTTTCTATCAACAGCAGCTGACGATAAGGCACAGTTTGGTGAATTCTGGATATTGTGCAACATTTCCTACTCCGCGTCATAACCAGAACCAGTCCTGGAGACTGCTTTGTAATATTAATAATATACTGCTTTTAAATCTTATGTCTTCCTGACTATTGTGCACTAGTATTCGATGGTTTTGAAGTTACATTAAATTAAATTTGTTGTGTACTATTTTTATTTCGTTTAGCCCCCCCCCGTATATAGGCTATAAGGCGTATCATGTAAAGCGTTTTAAAGAAGTGGCAATTTTCCAATTTTCTTAAGGTTCGAAGCAAGGGTTACGCAATGTTAATATGATATGCCCCTGCCCCTTCTAGATTCTCCCCTAGCTCAATATCAGGAACGTCCCCGCTTCACATGTCACTATAGATCGAGTTACCTTGGCTATTTATAAAGGACACATGCTGAGGAGAAAGAAAGATCCTAACGGTGTTGATCCAGTTATAAAAACTGTCAAAAAGTAGGAAACTAAATGGAGCCCGAAATTTGAGAAATCTAGACATATTACAGAAGCATAAGGGTAGAAGATGGTATGTCGTATAATAATCAAGATCAGAACTATTGATCTAGCGCGATCGTGCTTCGTATTTCTGAGTTGTATAATGATCTGTGACTACATCAAGGTCTAAAGCTCCAGTGGTTCTCTTGAGGATGTTAGATGTCCCTGATTTAGTGATACCCATAGTCTATAACCAGCTATATCATCATATAGCTTCAAGCAGCTGAGGCTGTGAAACAGCTGCTTGAGCAAGCGTCATAGCTGCTCTGCTATGTAAGCATGGCTCATAGCTGCTCAGCTGTGTAGGCATGGCTCATAGATGCTCTGCTGTGTAAGAATGGCTCATAGATGCTCTGCTGTGTAAGAATGGCTCATAGATGCTCTGCTGTGTAGGCATGGCTCATAGCTGCTCTGCTGTGTAAGCATGGCTCATAGCTGCTCTGCTGTGTAGGCATGACTCATAGCTGGTCCGCTACTCCAATGTTGCGACATTGCAGTTGATTGTGAGACTGCAGCGACTATTACATTGCACATACATGTACATCATCACGTGTACTTTAATCCATTATAGCAAGTTATTTTAGTATTTATCGTGTTGTGTCCAGGACACTGAAGAATAGACCAACCGTAAACTGCACTTGTCGTAAGAGGCGAACGAGCAAGAATTGAGGAAGGCAACCATAAGTCACTTCAGAAGCCATGTTATTCACGTGCTGTAGGATATTTTAAAGTGTGGATAAGGCATTGCCTTTTGTGACAAGATTAACTCATTGATCGACGGACTGCACTTTATGGAACGTGAAAGCAGCATGTGATTACGATTATGGACCTTAGACCTGCCACTTGGAAGAGCACTACAGAGAGACAGAGAGAGAGAGAGAGAGAGAGAGAGAGAGAGAGAGAGAGAGAGAGAGAGAGAGAAAAAAAAAGAGAAAGAGAAAGAGAAAGAGAGAAAGAGAAAGAGAAAGAGAAAGAGAAAGAGAAAGAGAGAGAGAGAGAGAGAGTGTGAGAAAGAGAAAAAGGGAAAGAGAAAGAGAGAAAGAGAGAGAGAGGAGAGAGAGAGGAGAGAGAGAGAAAGAGAAAAAGAGAAAGAGAGAGACAATAATACAATCATCGATATTTTATCGACATGCAATATTCAAGTATTATAGAGCAACAGCAGATGCCCACAACACAACAGTTCATTGCAGCAGCTGCCGTTAATAACAGCGGATTGCTGCTGCTGCGGCTGCAGCAGCTGGAAGATTGCAGCAGCTGCAGCTGTTTCACAGCTGCTTGCCATGTGCTGATGACCAGCTGCAGTGCAAGCAGAGTCTGTTCTAGAGAGCTAGTAGCCTCTACACGTACGACTTGCGCTGCAATATTTATCTATATTTATATGGGCACTAAAAGTGAGCTCACCTTAGCAAACTAACCATAACAGTTTAATTGAATGCCAATTAATAATATAATATATATTCGCAATATATATATTGATCTCGAAGCGTGCGAGATTAACTATGTAATATCGAAGTAATGCATAAATTATTTAATGAAATTGTATTTCTAAAGGGTGATGTGCTATTGCATTGGATAATGTATTAATCTCAACTTTTCATTCAGTTACATCATTCAGCTTTTTCTGCACGATACGCAGAGTAAATTTAAAATTACGATTGTGCGAAATACATTATAATATGTGAAATCAATACTGAAATTATACTTATTTATTTTGAACTAAAGTCTAACGGCAGAAAGGGCATTAGGTTAGGTTGGTGAGCGCCTAGGCTCCAGAAATTGCTACAAAATTTAAACCAATGGAAAAACTTCAAAAGACGGTCTATTCGTATCCCGATCCTAGTTCAACTGGGATTTAAGGGAAGATGATGATGATGACTTTGAACTAAAGTGTTCAGGTGTGTCTTGCCAGTTAATGTTTTCATCCACATTTCACCAACTATTTAAATAGATCGCTCATTATGTCGATAGATCGCTCATTATCTCTATAGAACGCTTATTATGTCGATAGATCGCTCATAAATATCGCTAGCTCGCTTACTATGTCGCTAATCCCTCATCCATTCCTGAATAAGAAACAACGAAATTTATAAGTTAGGATTAGCTTTATCAAATATTGTTAAATTGAGCCATAGATGCCATTGTGCCATTAGGCTATATTATGGTTTAGTAATGAGTCGAATGACGCACCCGGATGCCAGGATACCCGAATAGCCGCTGTGATGGATTGAACCATAGTTTGTTGATGGGCTAGTCTGTAAAGAGCGTGCAAGTAAACATTAATAAAGAATAACGACCCTACAAGGTCCTGCCGTGTGACAGAGCATAGAAAATGTGAGAGCTTTTGTACCAGCGTGTTCCGTGTCGTTGCCAAAAAACGAATTGGTTGAGAATAGTTAACTAAAAACTGCATCTGTTTCGTTAAAGCAAACTAAAGTAAGTAGGAATAAAAAATGAAATAAAATAAGTTTATTTTATGAAGTAAAAGTAATAGTCGGACTTCAATAATTGCTTTTAAAATAATCTTAAAATGCTATTTTCATACATCATTTCTTATAAATTCTTAGCTATTACTGTCGTAATCATTCAGATTTCTTCATTGAACTCCTCATTATAATTAGACATTGTTTTTATTTTCTTACATTAAATTACCTACGGTGCATTTAGCTTTGTTTTGCTCTATACCATTTACTCTCAGTATCTCCTATGCATAGTGATCGGTTTATTTTACTTTATTTTTTGTAAAGTAGGCCTAAGGAGATGCCTTAGCACGATATATCAAACATTAATAGAGAATGGAAAACACAAGAGAGACCTGATTTTTGAAAGCAGTTAACTAATTTGCTGTGTATGGGCGTTATTGAGACTTTATAACCCACCTGGAAGCCATATTGTTCCCAAGCTATAGGCTACATTAAGGTGTGAATAAGGCATAACCTTTCGTGAAAGGACTAATTCCTAGATCCATGGAGTGCTCATTATGGAGCGTGAAAGCAGCATGTGAGTAGGAATATGTACCTTGACCCTGCTACTGGGCAGAACACAAGAGTGAGAGAGAGATAGAGAGACTTTATAGTCTATCGATTTGGAAAATTATTATAATTGAGATGAGGTTAATTGTGTTAGACCCAAGAATGATCAAATACGTTGATCATCTATGATGCTAGATAGTACATTTGAGTATAAGTATATGTCTTGGACAAATCGTTTGAAAGGGAACAAGCGCAATTTTAACAAACATCTGTTTATTGTGAGGTAAATAATCCTGCCGACCTGCAATATTAGGTGTCCATTGAACTGAACTCAAACTGTTGTATTTACAATGAAAGTTTTTGTGCAATTGGAAAAAACATAATCAGCCATCTCTGATATTTGAGTTGAGCACCATCCTTACTATTTCAGTTTCTTCTGTTTAAGTATTCTTACTGTAAGAAAGGTGCTGATTGGATTGAACTTTTGAAACCAAAAAGTGATTCATTGAGAGTTGCTAATATCTAGGTTTAGCATACATTATGTCCAGGACATAAGTTCAGGAAGGCATAGGGGGCCCACCTCGTCATAAGCAGATTCCCTCAGAATAATGGTATATCAAAAGGAATGTTATAGATTATTTAAATACACGCATATGGATTCCGATTTCCTCTTCATGTGGATATGAAGAGGAAATCGGAAGACAGAGAAGAGTAGAGGAGCCAAATGCCATGGATCTGCCAGTAGGCATATAGTATATAGCTCTCCTGCTCTCTCTTTTGCACTAAAAGAGAGACAAGTAGAGAGAAAGAGAGATGTCTAGGACCATCAGTATGAGCTGATCACAAATAGTGTTACAGTATCGATAGTACATCTAGCTCCAGCGAGTCTGGTCCAGCAATGCTAGCCTCCACTAGAATCTATCATCTCTGCCGTATGTTCGCTACTAATAATGATATATTGACGAATTGATGATGGACAACTGGTCAAGAATTCCGGTCAAGTTACATGCATGGTCTGGAAATTTTGGTATATATATTGATACTTGAATGTACATCTATGAATGAATCTCTCTCTCTCTCTCTCTCGCTAGCTCTCTCTAGCTCTCTTCATTCCTTCTTTCTCTTTGATAAAAATCTGCCAGGAAAAGGATTTATGATACTCTTATCTCGGATTTATGCAACAAAACTAAATCATTTAATTATTGTTTCTTTATTATTCAATTATGTTTTGAAAAAATTAAAATCTGCTCAATCTTTATATCTATCTCTTTCCATCACTCTTCTTATTTCTCTCTCATTTTCTAATGTGTTGTCGAATGTCAGGCTTAAAGAAATCTTCATTCACAGTACGCATTGCTTAAAATAAATAGAAGAGATGCATCGATCACAATACTTATTTAATGGCCGAATAGATAACACGCTTGCCAGAAAAGCAGGAGATTATCGGTTAGAATTTCAGCCAAAACATTTCTGAAAGTGTCCATTGCGATACGGAAACAGACGTTAAAGTTAGCTTTATTTCCTTGAAGTGATCGCAAATTGTAGACCTACATTATCTCTGAAAAATCCTAATGTATCCTCAGCTTTCCTTGATAAAACGTGGCTTTCTGGCGTGGTTTTCAAGTGTTTGATTTTTAACTGTTCACTTTAGTCACATTAGTGGTAACACTCGTAGTTTACGTTAGCCTCCTTGACATCATCAGAGTAACAGCTATATTTTAACAGTTGTATTTTAGCAGTTATATTTTAAGAGTTATACTTAAGAGTTATATTTTAAGAGTTATATTTAAGAGTTATATTTTAAGAGTTATATTTTAATAGTTATATTTCCAGGCTTTAATGTAATCCAGGTTTAATTGCATTGTGTCTTTGGCATAAATGTAGGTTTGTATTTGCACTGCCTGCATTACTGCGCGTGGATACAGGTAGAACAATCAGACGAAGCATTAGTAGAGCCTGCTTACCTCAAGGAATAGTAGATTGGATATACGTGTAAGGTGGAACAGAAACTGCTAGACTGTAAAGAGAAGAAATCAATAAAAATGTCTGCAGAGAAAATTCTCTTAAATGTCTCCTATGATCGTCTATCCACAGAACTTCTACAGGCAAATCTAGCGACAGATCTTATCACGTCTGCTATATCCCTCATTCCAGTCCCTTCCCCTTCCGCGTTTCCTCCTACCACTTCCAGTTCAATCAGCAAAATGTTTACCAATCCAGACCCATCAGGGGGTCCAACCACCCACCCGTTCAGCTGGGGGTCAGGCCAGGGAGGGGAGGAGACGAGAGGGGAGACGGTATTTCAGGGACTACACACGACTCTCACGATTTTGACTCTTGGTATTAACTGCGTGTCTCTGATGGTGATGTACGGACTCGTGCCTCGACTGACTCCGCCCTTGAGGGTTCTGACGAGCCTCTCGTTCGCTGACATGCTGGCGCCCTGGGCCATCATGACCCTCTACTTCTCCAGGTCTTCTTGTCAGGTAGTCAACGTTCCCCTGCGTCTATTTTCTTAAATTTCTGGCTGAAGCCAGTGGCGAAGTCGGTAAGGTACTCGACCGCGGATCAGTATGTGCGGGGTTCAAATCTTGGGTTCGCCCGTCACTGACATCGCTTTCGAGTGAGGAAACTGACGCTAACCTTAGCTTTTCAGCTTTTTAAATCTTTACACCTTTCAATTAAATCGTTATATCTCTGTATTAAATTTTTCCATTAAATTGTCACATCTTTCTATTAAATCTTTACATCTTTCTATTAAATCTTTACATCTTTCTATTAAATCTTTACATCTTTCTATTAAATCTTTACATCTTTCTATTAATTCTTTACATCTTTCTATTAATTCTTTACATCTTTCTATTAATTCTTTACATCTTTCTATTAAATCTTTACATCTTTCTATTAATTCTTTACATCTTTCTATTAATTCTTTATATCTTTCTATTAAATCTTTAAATCTTTCAATTAAATCTACACATCTTTCTATTAAATCTTTAAATTTTTCTATTAAATCTTTAAATCTTTCTATTTTCTTCAATCTGACGATCACAATAAACGCCTAGAGACAACTTTAACGTCAGTTTCTTGTCTATCAATGAAGTGACTTGATTTAAACCCTCAGCTGTCGATGAATAATCAAACTCTCAAAAACGGTTAATTAATTAATTTTAAAACCCAATAAATGAATGATTTTACAAAACAGTATTTGTTGGGTATACATGGACATAAATCTGACTTCATTGATATGTTAACATATGTTAATATCTGGGTTGACCAGCTAGGTGGTAGCTAGATAATACCATAATGACACAAGGTGCTGTGATGTCTCCGATGACTAATCAGTCAGGTGATTATAGAGATTTCTTTTAAAACAAAAATTCACGTAATATCAGAAGCATACCACATCAATAGGAAGAAGAGTTGGATAGGACACATCCTAAGGGGGAAGGTCTATTAATAGAGGTCTTAGAAGGTAGAATGGAAGGGCAAAGAGGCATGCGCACATTGCGCAGGCCGAGATTTGGTATGTTAGATGATTTAAAGAACCACGCATATTGTAAATGAGAAGGACAGCGGAAGACAGAGAAGAGAGGAGGCGTTATATACCATGGATCTGCCAGTGGGCAGGGCACTAAGAGAGAGAGAGAGAGAGAGAGAGAGAGAGAGAGAAGAGACAACATAAGATGATTTGCTGAGAGCTTGATTATTTATGTTATTCTAACTGCTCAAACTAATTTAACAAATTTTGCGAATACAGCAGAGAACCTAAACAACGGTTTAGACTAAGGAGTTGATCCTGTGACAGAAGATAAATGAATCACTGAATATTGCATGTAATTGCTGGCTGAATAGAAGAGTGGGTTACCTAGAAACACACTTGCCTGAGAATCTCGTGACCATGGATTCGAATATAGGTTACAATTTTGAACATGACAGTAGGCTAAGTATTATGGTACATTACAGCCGTCAGGCTATTAGCTTTATAGTTTGCATTAATAAAAGGAATCAGAGAGAAAGAGAGAGAACCATGTTTTATTTCACAAATACACTCAAAAATACACTGAGCGCCTAAGGAATAACAATACTATTCATTTTATCAAAATTTCATTGATGTTTATTTGTGGCATAGAATAGTTGGTGACAAGATTCTTGAAGTAAATCACTGTTAGTTTAACGTCCTCATCTTTATCCTAAGACGATGTCAAGGCTGTCTCGAACTAAAATAGCAGTTTAACAGCTGACGCTCTCTAATTACAGATTTACTGCTATTTAATTGATTGATTTCTGTCAGCCCTCTATTTATTAAGACTTGAATCGCTAAATGAAGGAGCCTTTTGCTATACACTCTCTGTTATAGAGGTTGCTTGCGGCTATGCTTAGTTTTCCTGTTTCAGAATCCATTCATTTTCCTCCGGTTTGATTTTATTATCAGACTACATTGATCTGAGGTACAAAGGTTTGCGTTGAATACGGATTGCATGGATCAACATATCGGATAGCTATTCATTATATCATACTTCCGGGCCACTGCCACTTCAGTGGAAACACATCCATGGATTTATTGGAGGTCGCACAATTCCTGCGGCTGGTTCTAGGCCTGTAATTATCCAGTCCTTAAATGGTTCTAGGCCTGTAATTATCCAGTCCTTAAATGGTTCTAGGCCTGTAATTATCCAGTCCAGTCCTTTTGATCCCGGTCCTGCTGGCATTTACAAATGCCAAAAATAATTTTTACAAATGAATAATTTAAATGTCACTATTATAACATAACATAAGTTAATTGAGCACGTAACTGTCAGGTAATTTCACTTCGACATTGGTCACCTCTTAAAATATGGACGGTTTCATCCAAATTTCCTAGACTGAACAAAACAATTGATCAGTTGAGACTAAGATCTGAATTGAACGATAAAAATATAAAGTTTAATACAAAGTTGAGTGGTATTTCTTCTATATTGGAAATATTTTATTAACTTAGACAGGAAAGCAGGCCCTAACTAAAACTAATGACCATTGTTTTATATTGTTTTATATTAGCAAGTTTTGATTTACTGATCTTTTGCAATTATCTCTCTCTCGCTCTCTCTTAGTGCACTGCCTACTGGCAGGTCCATGATATATAACGCCTCTACTCATCTCTACTCATCTCTGTCTTTCTCTTCATGTCCACATACGGTGGATCTTTAAATTATTTATAACATTCCTTTCGATATAGGCCTAGGACTACCATTATTCTTGGGGTATTCTGCTTCTGATGAGGTGGGTCCCCAATGCCTTCTTCAGCTTTGACTAACATTTACTGGGCAGGGAAATCAATCCCTGAGAAAACAATCCTACCTACCCATAACTATTGTACAATTGTATTTTATTGTATTGCCTTGTTTGTGTCTGCAGGATGAGATACACACCTCAGTTCTACTGACAGCTCATAACGCTGTGGCTCTCACTCTGTTGCTCCTGTCAATCATCCTTCACGTGGCCACCTTTAGGCCGCTACACTACGACAGGTTGACCACGCCCACTAGACTCTGGTCAGGGGTAGGCGTGGCTTGGGCTGTGGCCGTCCTGATTGCCCACGTGCATTTTGTTGTTAGCGCAGTGGAGGCGTGGTCAAATAGGCTGGGCTTTTTTCAAGGTTAGAATTTGATTGATGTGTGATTTTCACGCTTAGTCGATATCAATCAATCAATTAAAGGTTCATCCATCACTGACATCGTCAGTAAAAGTCAAATGTTTTTGTTTAGCGCTATGGAGGCCGTAAAAGTGATGCAAGTTGTGCAGAGTAAAGGTTAGAAGGTTTGGCTTCATCAAAGCTTTAAGAAATTATCAGCTCCTAAAAGTCAGTTATAATTTGTTCATACATTAAGCAATTTTAACAATAATACTTCAGTCATCTGAGTCATGCATAGGCCTACTGTAGAGATGCATTAACAATCATAAAATTACTCGTCCTCAGCAATTGTCCTTTAATCAATTACAGTATTACTGTCTAAATAGTAACAATCCATATTAAATAAGTTAGTCAAAAAATCTCATCTCTTTGAAACACTCAACAGAAATTTTTAAACTTTTTGTGAAGTTTGTAATATCTACTTTGATTACTGCTCGCTTAGATGGCAACACCACGGACACATCTGATTGGTCGCGAAGTCAAGGAGGCGGGGCTGAAGGGCGGAGTTATTGCGAGGAGGTGGAGTCTAGCACAGGCCTAGCTATCATGCTATCTGCCGCCATCTGTCTGATAACGCTCATCTCAGCAGCGTTCAGTTACATCAGAATACTAATACATCTCAGACCGGTCAGCCTATTAACATGTATTGTCAGAATGATGAATTAAGAGTCGAAATATCTGTTAGACTAAAAAATGATAAAGCGAACAAAAATAAACAAAATAAACAGACAATTAGAGTTCCAGTCCAATTCAAACGGCTGTAAGATGCCTATTAATTATTATCAATGGGTGTGGTTTAAATCACATATTCAGTGCTGTCAGTGACGAGCTTGCAAAAACTTAGGCTATATATACATGGATATACTATATATATACATATATATATATATATATATATATATATATATATATATATATATATATATATTATATGTATATATATTCTTCTTCTTCAGTGCACTGCCGAGTGGCAGGTTCAAGGTACATATTCATACTCAAAGTCTGTTTTCTCGCTTCATAAGAGCACTTCTTAGATCAACAAGTTAATCCCTTCACAAAGTCAATGCCTTATCCATGCCTTATGTAGCCTATAGCTCGGGAAAAATATAGCTTCTGAGGTGGTGTCCCATTGCCTTCCTCAGTTAGGTGGATTAATTACCATTTAATCCTGGGGGAAAATATTTCATTGTGAGGTGGGTCCCCTCTTGGCATCCTCAGCTCCTGCCTTTAGTCGCCTCTTACGTACACGCGGCAGATTGTTTGCGATTGTCCTATTCTGCAGTGGTCCAACCACACCCGAGCACAACGCGGGGAATTATATATTGTGCTGTGTTGTGCAGCGTTGTGCTCCCCCAGCACAACATAATATATACTGGGATATATATATATATATATATATATATATATATATATATATATATATATATATTGACGTCCCTAACATTTCCTTATGGCAAGGAACCGGACGTTACATTCTTATCGATTAATTGATATATATTACTGTGGAATAGAATAATACACAATTCAATTAAAGTTAGCAAGAACAATTTTCATAAGCAGACAAAGAAGATATGTAACTTTATGTAGCCTACTCGATTGAAACCTATATACGTAGTATTATATGCGTAGTATTTTATACATAGAATTTATATACATAGTTTTTGTGTTCAACAGGTAGAGGCGTTTCTGCAGAACACTATAACCAGTGGACTGGCCAATGGAGCTGATATCACGGTGAGGAATTCCGCACCTCGGAAAAACACACGCGGAGTAGTCAACGGAATTATTTTACATTCATGCTACGCGTTGTCGTGGATACCCTATCTCATATCTAAATATAGCGCTATCAAACAGCAGCCAATCACAAAGCCTGATACATCCTCTCTCTATCACAGCCATCCAAATCACACTGTGGGCGTGGCTGTGTGTCAGACGCTTATTATCATTGGCTGTGGTTTAAATCCAATATTCAGCGGCTGTCGAATGACGAGCTTGCAACTGGGATATATCCAGCTCGGCAGGAGACTTAGAGGCGGGGTTGAGAGAATAGTAGCTTGGTTTAGGCGGAGCTTGTGTAGGAGGCGTGGCTTAGCAGAAATTCCAACAACTCCATTGAATCAAATTGATTCTGTTTGCTATTGATGAATCTACGTATCAAGTGCTCTCTGCGACGAGAATTAGTTCTTGACATAAATTCCTAAGAAGCTTTTAAACTACTCGCTCATTTATGAACACATTTCAGATCTCCCAATCCATCGATTCGCTATTGAGGCCATTTATCTGTTTCCATTTTTTGAGCAAGGCTTTTTATTATTTCAAGCTTCCAGAAATAGAAAATTAGAGTTCATCAATTGTGCTCGATGTTGTCATGGACGACAATAACACTCTAATTGTTGCTTTGTTATATTATCCAACTTATTTATCCTAGCAAATCTAAGACTGATGATCTATCATAGCTGATCTAAGACTGATGATCTATCAGTTATTATCATAGCTGATCTAAGACTGATGACCTATCATAACTGATGTAAGACTGATGATCTATCATAGCTGATCTAAGACTGATGATCTATCATAGCTGATCTAAGACTGATGATCTATCATAGCTAATCCAACACTAATCTATCCGAGTTGATCAGCTAATCTATCCTAGTTGATAATCGCACTGGCTCCAGCCAGTGGCGATGTCGGTAATATGTTCGACAGCAGATCAATCAGTCTGTGCGGGGTTCAAATCCTGAGCTCGCCCGTTACTGACATCGGTCACATCGCATTCGAGTGAGGAAATTGACGTTAACATTAGCTTCACAAGCTTTAAGACTGATCTATCGTATCTCCTGATCTCCTACAGCGCTTTCCCAGTTGTTTTCGCATCATCCAGCTCTTTAATCTCAGACTGATTT
Source organism: Enchytraeus crypticus (assembly GCA_905160935.1). NCBI lineage: Eukaryota > Metazoa > Annelida > Clitellata > Enchytraeida > Enchytraeidae > Enchytraeus > Enchytraeus crypticus. The sequence goes on along the minus strand of CAJHZI010000741.1, from coordinate 702,836 downwards.
CTTCCGATTTAATACAATTTACGCTGTAAAATGATGATAACTAACAATTCCCTTATTCTGGAACCGGACGTTAAATCATCATTGTATTGTATTGTAAATGCTTAATCGGAATTTTGTGTTTGAGGCATAGAATTTTTATTGATACAAAATTTGTTAATTTGTACGTTGTATATTCATTTCTTGAAAATACTAGTTGCACTTAATAGGACGAAACGAGTGAAACTACATGATCTTCTCTAATGTAATTCTCTGGCTAGAGCCAGTGGCGATGTCGGTAAGATATTTGACCACGGATCAGTGTGTTCAAATCCTGGGATCACCCGTCACTGACATTACCTACGAGTGATGAAATTGACGTTAACATTAGCTTTTTACCAGCTTTAATATATATTTTCATAGCACCTTATTCAAATTAAGAATAATTAAACTATGAATAATTAGGATTAAAAAATAAAATTAAAATTATGAATAATTTAAATTATGTACAGGTCTATGAAAACTTTGAAAACTCAGCTAAATAAAACTATTAGTTTTCATCGATTCAGAGGTTGTTCTGTGATGAAATGCAACTCTTGACACTGTGTTTATATGCGGCTGTTTCTGCCACATCAGTTGACAAAGTCTGCTTCCTCCTATTGCTAACATTTCTCGATTTGTAAATTTTCCGTTTGTAATCTCAATAGCAGGAAGTCAGAAATAAGTGTCTACGACATTGTAGGAGTATTTGGTCGATTTCAATGGTTATGCGGATTAAATAAAAATTGTTCGCTTTTTTCACTGAACTTAAATTTTCCTCTACAAATTTGTAATGTATGTGTTACTGAGTTGCTTATTTCAGCTTTGTTAATAAACGGAAATATTATTGATATAAATATATTAATTATATTATTATTATATATTTTGTGCTTTTATTATTACAATTATATTATTATATAGTCCTTCTTTTGCCAGGGGCTACATAGGGCTCTTTGATTAAAAAACGACAAAAAAGGGCTTTATTTAATCGGAAGCAAGAATATTATTAATAATAATATTCTGAAAAATTGTTATTATTTAATTTTAATTTTTATTATTATCGGTGGCGATGTCGGTAAGATATCCGATCACGGATCAGTATTTGCGGGGTTCAAATCTTGGGCTCGCACGTCACTGATATCGCTTTCGAGACAGGAAAAAATTCAACCGCATTTTAACATCAGCTTGACAGCTTTATTATTAATATTATGCACCCTAAACACTACGAACTAGTATGCGTATTGCGTTAGTAAATTAGTTGACGCAAGTAGCCTAATCTTTATTGCTCAGAAAATTACTGTAATACAGACGTAGTGTATGCTGTCAAGCTGATGTACGTAGCTTATCACCTCTCATTCCTTACCAGACCCCTTTCATTCCGTTGGGACCTCCATGAAAATATCAAGCACCACATGCGTGCTACGTCGTGACATTCTGAAATGTATTACACTGGCTTCCACAAAGCAGCGCCACTTTCAGCATTACACAGCTCTCGAAGCTGAGCCGTGCCACTTGTTTATATAATTATTCTGGATGGGGATATTTTTGCAACTAACAGTCTATGCACTGAAGTTTTGCTGCAGCTGCAATAGCTGCACTATTTGCAATTACTTGGTTTCAATAGGCCTAATTATTACAGTTTCCACTATATTGTATAATTATTACACAACTTCCACTATATTGTATATACACAGCCGCGAAGCTATGCAACATAGCTTCTAGCTTGGCTGGAGCCAGGGACAATCTCGGTAAGATATTCGACCGCGGATCAGTATGTGCGGGGTTCAAATCCTGGGCTCACCCGTCACTGACATCGCTTTCGAGTGAGGAAACTGACGTTAACATTACCTTTACCAGCTTTAGCCCGCTTACACAGCAGCGTTGTCAACACCTGAGCCTTGCCACTTTTAGATATCCTTGAGCCTTGCCACTTTTAGATATCATTGAGCCTTGCCATTTTTAGATATCGTTGAGCTGTGCCACTTTTAAAATCATACCGGCGCCTATGGTTTGGACGAATTAGTCACAATTGAAGAACCAGACCGTTCGTCAGTAGGCCTAACTGTAGTGTTTTTGTTGTAGTTTTCAGGTTTTTTGTGTCTGCTATAATCTACAATGAGAAAGACGCTAAACCTCTGCATGTATATCGATTTATGTGATACACTCATAGCCTATTTGTTTATTATACAGTAGATCTCAACTGACAGCGATACTACGCAAGTGCTAATTAATGTTTGCGTGTGCCTGAGTATATGTGCGAGTGGGCCTTAGTAATTTGTGTCATATGCCACGTCTACTGTACAAGCAGTTCGCTTAATGAGATAAATCGATTGCTACTGCATCTTATAAATCACTCTGAGAGATCAACGATGTGACGTGTGGTCAGGTTTAATCCATTGCTTTTGCATCAACATTTCATGTTGCAACGTTAATCATGTGAATTTAGAATCAATTTTAAAATAATTATTACGTCTGCATAGCGTTTTTTACCATGTTTTCTTTTCTTTATTTTGACCGCAAGTTCTTCTGCTTGTTTATTTTTTCTATTAAATTGTGCATCCTGTGGGTGATCAACTAGATTGGTTACTTTGTAGCCTCTTTGACGGCCTTACGTGTGTGATCGTATGTCTTGAGTGTGTTCTTGAAATAAATCAACATACAGTAGTAACATAGTTCTCGCTGTCTCTCTCTCTCTCTCTCTCTCTCTCTCTCTCTCTCTCTTCCATTCCACAGTAATATGCCTGATTTTCGAACACGCTAACTTTCATTTTGTCAGGCGAGTATATATGCTTCCATTAGGCCTATCAACCGGTCCAATGGTAAGATTAAGATAGTGTGTAATTAAAATTCAGGGTGTTTATCCAGATGATTTAATCTTGTTTAACGTTAGTTTCCGAACCATTCATAAAAAAGCTTATGTTAACGTCTGTCAATTTCCTCAATCGAAAGCGATGACAGTGACGGGCGAGCCCAGGATTTGAACCCCGCACATACTGATCCGCGGGCAAATATCTTGCCGACATCGCCACTGGCTCGAGCCAAATGGCAGCAAGAGACGGTCGGAATGAAATTCGACCTGGTGGCAGCCTGCCAAAATTAATAATGACTAAGTATACGTGTGCCGGAATACACTAGGTACGTGTTTGCAAAAGCAGACAAAATAATTATCACCAACGTCGCCTGATTTGGAGTATTGATCGCCAGCTTGCCTGTATCACTCAGTCCTAAATGTCTAGCTCACAGAATTCCCAGTAACCCTCAGTTATGAACGTCACTATTTGCCATACTGTAAATTATCTGACACTTTTTTTACCTGTCCATACTCTACACCCATATGGGCGTAGTAATGCAAATAGATGTCTCTGTGTTAGTAGACCTTTCAATTTCCTTTTCTTTATTTGCGAGAACACGGATTACAGACAACTGCTCACAGAAGTAATAACAGAATAAACTACAACAAAATGCGTCACTCACAAGTATTTTACTTAACACTGTCAAACTTCGTGCAATTTCTGTAACACAGTTCTGAATCTGCCTTACAAAACAATCGATATATAAAATGCTAAAGTAGGATTTAACATTGATTTTCCAAACGCACCAAAACTATAAACCGAGACAAAGATTTGAACTATGAGCCTGTTGAACGCCGAGTTAACCACTAAGCCACAAGAACAATGCTACAGAGTTTGTTACAATTCACATAATTTCTATAACATACCAGCGTCGAATTAAACATACGAATAAATATAACATATTCATAGACTTGCTCTACCATCAGACGATCAAATCTTGAACGAGAGCAACATTAATTGCAACTTATTTCACGAAATGAAAACTTCACTTACCAAACAAACACAGGTTGGAATTTAATATACACATTCAAAAACAAATAACATGAGTTCATTTATATCCATAATTCTAATAGAAGTATCCAATACAACATCGTACGACCACACTGACATTAGATTCTCATGGAACAGAAGGTCCAGGGCACAGTACACCCACTGCAGTCTCACGGTTTAGTATCTACTTTATTGAACATTAGTCTCTAAAATTAGTACTTTATTTAGAAAATCTTACAGATAAATTTTCAAACAGCTCTCTACAGAAATCTTAGTATCGATAATTATTCTCACTTAAGCCACGGGCACATGTAGTGCTTTCGTGGCCTTTGTGTCCTTTTTCACTTAATCTCCATGTATTTCTGGTGTACGATTTTACCGAAGTGAAATAAACGTGATTCAATTCAATTCATGGAGTCAGTACAAATCATAGAACTGTGATTTGTACTGACTAGGCTCTGGAGCCAATGACCTGAAACCATTACAAAACTCTACATAAACCTCTTGATACTTAGAATTTCCTATAAGTATATTAAATTCAGTTTATATTCTATATATTAAATTCAGTTTATATTCTATATTTACTTTACTCACATAAATTTGTTAATTTTACACTATTATACAAACATTAACGATAGGAGCATTAGAAATAATTATTTATGTTATTATTTCTGTTACTGAGATACTCCTGTCACAGTTGAAGATATCAATGTTAACAAGTCAGTAGAGGAATGGTCACTCGTCCTTCAATTCTTGCTTGTTCCCATTATCTGCAACAAAGTAAAGCTACAATTAATCAGTCTGATATTTTCATTCTTATTATACACTCTCACCACTTTATGAACTGATGCAGATATATTACAGATACACGAGCTATAATATAAATTAATAAAATATTGCATACTTAACAATATCTCAATGCCCTGTGGTGGCTCCTGAAGTAAAAAAGCTGGTAAAGCTAAGGTTAACGTCAGTTTCCTCAATCGAAAGCGATGTCAGTGACAGACGAGCCCAGTATTGGAACCCCGCAGCTACCGATCCGCGGTCGAGTATCTTACCACATCGCCACTGGCTACAGCCAAAAAAAATTGAAAAAAAGTCAAATAAGTAGAAAATAGCGAAGACTGTTCTAATTCTGCAGTAAACCAATTATATATAATATACCAATAATATAATATAAATAATAAACCAATAGTATAATTATATAATAAATATTAAACATTTAATTACATAAAAAAGAATAAACCTATAATATACTAAAAAATTTAAAAGACAATTTATAATCTGTACAAAATTAGTGTCTGTAGATCAGAAGAACCTTAAATAAGATCGTTAATACAGATAACTGTTTCCGAATTGAATACAATCAAAATCTCTTCATGGACAAGAATTTCAACATCGAAAGTTCAGAATCAGATCACTGCTTATCACTAGCTCAACACTTGCTCATCACTTGCTCATCACTAGCTCATCACTTGCTCATCACTTTTTCATCAATTGCTCATCACTTACTCTTCACTTGCTCATCATTGCTCAGATCTTCAACAGCCTGAAGGATCTAATTTACTATCGCCCAAGCGAGTCATTTATTTCTTGAGCAATAAATCTAAGCAAAAAATAGTAATTAAATAAAAACAGTAACTAAAGCAAATATCTGTACCAAAATTTTCCATCAAACTTCAATGAGAAGTACAATCCTACATCAGCTACATATCAATAAGTTAAAGTATCTTAATTAAGGTAGAGTACTACAAAACAATACAATGCAATAGAGTTCAGTTTTACGATATCAGTATGACATAGGTATAAAAATAATACTCATATGTTAACATAAATGTAACAGATATAAAAACTCAACATACCACTAAATACAGAAAATTTCCCAGTCTATTCCCAATCTTCTACATCTAAATCTGCGGGATCGATTTCCTAAACAAAAGAAATGCATAAAAAATAACTACAGTTTGCATGACTGCGACAGTAAAATATATCGATATTAAAGTAGAAATATATTCAAGAAGGGATAAAGTTATAGACATCAGAAACACAACATTTATAAAAACGTGATTGTAGCCATAAACATACAATTCTACAATAGTTTACTTTTTAAAAATCTATAAAATAAACATACATGTCACATCCGCTACACAGTTTTGTCCCCACACACCGTAAAAGATTCTTTTAGTGACGTGGACTGTTAGAGTCCCAGGGGGGGTGGCGATCATAATCAAGCAGTTGAGTCATTTTAAAAGCTTAATAAAACGGCTGCATGAATAAAAAAAAGGTCAGGAAACATTATTCTGACCCCCGAAAAATTTCTGGATCTGCCCCTGGCAATTTAAATGGCATAAATTAACGAAAAATAAAATAAATTATTCCTTGACCAATAGCCATTAACAAGTAGTTCCTAATGAATAATAAATATTATCCTCAGGACAGAAATACAGAGAAAACTTGTATATGACTTTGAATGCACACTAAAAATAACAACACCCGCCTACACCACAACACAGACTTACCGTAATCAATAATATAGTCAGTTTAATATAAATCAGTTTTGTAACAAATACATAAAATAGATCATACATGCACTCGTATTGTACTTAAGGTTCCCAGACCGATTCAGAACAGATCAAAAAGCTAAAAAGCTAATGTTAGCGTCAGTTTCCTCACTCGAATGCGATGTCAGTGACGGGCGAGCCCAGGAATTGAACCCCGCACATACTGATCTTCGGTCGAGCATCTTTCCGACATAATTACTGGCTCCAGCCAACATAAACTGTTGATGTTTTAAACGATTACAAAGTAGAAGCTGAAGAAAATATAGCTAAACTATCAGGTCCAACTCAGAAGCGATCGATTTCCACACAGCTAAATTAGCAACATGTGGTAAAAGCATAGCCTTTGTGTTGAAAGAACTTCCTGTAATGCTTCTTAGCGAGCCGAGACAGTCGACAATAAATTGTAATAAAGGCCATCCGTTGAGAAGATTACTAAAGATGTTATGTATTAGTTCGGATTTAATTAAAAGAATATAATTTATAAGAAGAAATTTATACTACACTTATAGCAACTAAAATACATTAAGTAACTAAAACTAATTAAGTAAATTAAACTAATTAATAATAACTTAAATTAATAAAGTTATGCCCTAGCTTACCCCGGCATGTTCATCCAGTTTTATATTCTCTAAGTCCAGTTCCAGCTCTTTCTCTAGATCGTCCAACGTGCTGCCCTGTGGTTTAATAGGCGCAGCTGCTGCAGCTACTGCCGCTACTGGAGATTTAGCAGGAGGCGTGACAGCAGGAACGGGTGTAGCAGCAACTGCTGGTAGCTTAGCAGCTGCTGGTGATGTAGCAGCAGCTGGTGGTGACGTAGCAGCAGCTGGGGGAGATGTAGCAGAAGGTGACTTGCTGGCGGGGGAAAGAGGAGAGGGGGAGGGAGGTATGGAAGTCTGATGGGAGGAAATTTGGGGGTGAACATGCCTCTCCACCCTATCAACATGTGGGGTCGCCTTCTTGTCTACAGCCTAAGTTTTCAATCAATCAGTTAGTCCACCAATTAGTTAATAAGAAGATGGTTACACTTTAAATTTTCATATTGCATCTGTCTAATACTATTGATGCGAATGATTTCTAACCTATGAGACTGATTTATATCTTACAATCTCAGCCTATCAACTCTCACTCTATCTGTCTCTCTCTCTTCAGTGCACTGCCAAGTGGCAGGTTCAAGGTACACATTCATACTCAAAGTCTGCTTTCTCGCTCCATAAGAGCACTCCTTAGATCAACAAGTTAATCCCTTCACAAAGTCCATGCCTTATGCATGCCTGATGTAGCCTATAGCTTCGGAAAGGTATGGCTTCTGAGGTGATTTCCCGTTGCCTTCCTCAGATAGATGGTTTAATTACCATTTAATCCTATCAACTACAGCTCATTATTTAAAAAAATTATACACAATCAACTATTGCTGATTTTTAAATATTTAAAAGTACAGACAATAAAAAAAGTACAGACAGAGTTTACAGTTACACAAAACATTGATAACAAAAATATCAAAAATATAATTTAATATTAGAATTTAACAGCTTGTTAATTTAAATGCAAAAGGTTTTACTGATTAACGATTACACTTTTACAATATGATCTTGAAACACGTTCAACTGGTCCCAATTAACACTAAATTTATCTATGTTGATCAATTTATCTACATTAACCTATAACTATAAGTCTTCATTAACTTTTCTACATTAAATGATAGTTGTTAGCTTATCTACGGTACATTAACTTATCTACATTACTTATCTACATTAACTTGTCTTCGTTAACTATCGTCATTAGCTTATCCACACTAACTTATCTACATTAAACTATCTACATTAATTTATCTACATTATCTTATCTACTTTATCTTATCTACATTACCTCAGGTGAAGCAGAAGTAGCAGCAGGAGATCTTGGTGTGGTGGGAGTGGCTTTAACTGGAGACTCCGCCTCTGATTCCTGTGTGGCTGGAGGGGGCGGTGGCTTATATACAAACCTGCCACTAGTCTCCGCCTCCAACATCTCTTCCATAGGATGTCTGTCATGATTCATCTGAACATGCACAATGATCAACTACCATTATTACGAGCTGTATTTAACAATGTTCAGTAATGTAACACCTAGATATTAGAAATTATTATTTCAGCTTTCATTTCATCAGTCCAGAGTATTTTAAAATCAATTATAATTATTGTATGCAAGGTTTCCAAACCAACTCAGAAAGTAAAAGTTAACAGAAAAGTCTCTGGCTCTCTCTCTCTTCATATACAGTAGATATTATGCTACTGGTAGAGGCATTAGTTGACGTAGACGAGAACCTTCTTAATTAAAGCTGATTTATGCTCAATATTATAAAGGAAAGATATCTTTTACTCCGCACGATATTGATGCAGAAAGTCACTTCAGCATTTTAAGAGCAAATTTTCGCCGCTATCTCAGCTGATTTCAGATTCTATAACGGGGAAGATATCTTCTGAAATTCAGGCGGTTATCTACGCGGGTGAATAAAACCAGATTTTCACTCGGCGGCCAAGATTCAGACAGCCCAGGTGGCTCTAGCCAATACGCGCGCGCGCGCGATATCTCTGCAACTGTTTAGAATTCTAGAAATATGACGTTACAGGCTCAGGTTGAAGTTGAGAATTAAAAAAATTCATAAAGTGCAAAAAGAGATTTTGATTTTTCACAGAAAAAGTCAAATTCTCTCAATTGCTGTTGATGAGAATATCTTTCCATTTATAAGATGGGGCATCAGAAGTTATAAAGTCAGTTCTGTAAGAAGAAAAATGCTGGAAAGAATAAAGAAGATTACATCAGTTTTGGGTATACTAGAGGTAAAAGCAATGGCCTGAATTATTTTGATGTGCAAGTTAGCACTATACACAAAGACTGCTATCTGTGGTTCTCTCTCAGGCTGATGCAGCAGAGCAGAACTCATTTGTTCCTCCTCAAAGGGTGAGCACGCTAACACTAGCAGAGAAGTAAAAAAGCCGGTAAAGCTAAGGTTAACGTCAGTTTCCTCACTCGAAAGCGATGTCAGTGTCGGGCCAGCCCAGGATTTGAAGTCCGCACATAGTGATCCGCGGTTGAATATAGAAGTACGGCTATATAACTCACCGGTATACTGGGATATTTTCCAGCAGGCACAGGTTTACCAAGCCTCTCCGCAGTCAAGTACTGCTCAGTCTTGAGGGATTCCTTTAAGCCCGGGAACAGATTCTCATACTCCATGGGATCAGCGAGCGACTGGGCAGCCTTGGCGTTCTTCTGTGCCAGGCTCGACTTCCACAGGCCGACGATCCTGTTATCAATCAATCAGTTAACCTAATCAACAATTAACCAACCAAAAGTAAAAATTAATGATTAAAATATAAATGACTATATCACGCATTAAAGCTGAATCATTCACTAACGGGTATATATTGAAAAGTATGTCCTGGTTGTACTACAAACGCTGTAGACATCGGGACAAATCACTGTCGTTCGGATAATCGATTTAGAACCAAACTATCAATCAGGCAAAAGATCAAAGAATTTCATTAACTCATCAGTAAATCAATTTCACTTCATGTTTCATGAATCCATATGTACCTGTGTTGTGTTTGGATTGCTGTAGAATAGACCAACCGCGGACTGAACGCGTCGTAAAAGGCGACAAAGCAATAAGATCCAAACCAACGTAAGAAAGGAAATTCGGTTGGTGATCGCCTAGGCTCCAGAAATTGCTACAGAATTTTCTGATCCTGACCCTAGATGAACTGGGACTCAAGGGAAGATGACTATTTCATGAAAAAATTATCACCTCACTAATCAACCAACAAATGTAGTGTAACTTGTTTTGAAAGCTAATCATAAAAGAGTGAGAGATCTTTAGTGACTAAACGGTCTACAAGACTTATCAGCTGGATCAATGGATGAGGAATTTACCTGGACACTTGGCTGGGCAGATAAGTCCTGGCAAAGAAAGCCGCCTCTGGTAGTCTTCCCGTGTTGATCAGCAGCTCCAGGCAGTCCTCCAGTCTATACAATCACAACATAGCCTAAATGTACTACGCCGATAAATCAAAGATACTAATTTAAGCTCACAAATTTAGATGCAATGGAGAGTCTAGAAGGTAGGCAACGATACAATACAATACGAAACAATAGTAGTCTATAAATTTGCAGTCTTAAATTTTGGTGAGACTACAAATATCATTTATTTCATCTCGAATAAAATTTGAAGACTATAATAGTTGCTTGAAAAACTTAGATATTTGTTTCTCAATCTGTCATTCATTGGTTCTTTTAATGCAACAGTAGAGGTGCCCTTGAACTCCCTGATTTTGGCTCGCACCGTTTTTGGACCCAACCCTCTGCTCATCGGATTGGATTTGGTACCATAGTGCTCAATGTTGTCACGGACGACAGCAGCACTCTAATTCCGTTGCTGTTGTTGTAGGGGGAAGTAGGAAATATGTGCAGATTTGATGCCCAGAATATTGCATTATTAATGATATTAGGTTATTCTTGAGATATGTAGTGGAAGTGCTAAGTTAATAGAAATAAGTTAAATGTTGTAGAAAAAGATGGTGTTTTTAATAATACATTGTTCGGTTCCCTTGAGCCGCAAGCACAGTGAAGGCAGATGCTCTTATCAATCTCTGTACTACTGATTGACAAGAATATAAATTAACAATAAAAGAATATAAATTAACTAGATATTCTAACTACGGTTTTATTGCATTAATTAATATCCCAGTAGGTCCACATCTAAATTGTTCAATTGAATCAACAGCACATCTTAATCTGCCAAAGTGGCTAGATGTAGCCCCGAGCAGCAATCTTTATTAAGTCATACATACAATTTCGTCTAATATATAAAAATAAAACTTGAACGATATTAGTATCATCTTTAAAGCAACCAAATTTTTTTATATCAGAACAGCCAAAGACTGGAAGTGAAATGTTCTGTATCAGAACAGCCAAAGAATGGAACTGAAATGTTCTGCATCACAACGGCCAAAGAACAGAACTCAAAATCAAGAGATCATATGTGATCTCTTGTCTTCGAGTTTTGTTCTTTGGCAGTTCTGTGTTCTTTGGCAGCAACACATTCAAGAAACAAAACAACAAAACTAGCGAACATACTTTCCGAGAGTGAAGTAAGACAGGAATGCCACGTTATTCTGTCCAGATCTCTCAGCCGCCTCTCCCAACTTGCCGACCATCTCAGAGCTGCCGGTAGAACTGGCTAGCAGCAGAAGTCCTCCAAAGTCCTCAGCCTGGTGCAGACATTCCTGCGCCAGTCCAAACTCACACTTTGAAGTAGCCAACTCCGCCAGCTGCTTCCATTTCTGTTCAGACTGCAAAATGGCAACAATCATCAAGTTATTAACATTTTACTTTAGTTTTGATGAAATTACAGTTTCTTCGACCTACCTAAAAGATTTGTGAGAACAAATCGTATGGAGTTTGAGACAGAAGAACAATTCCGACAAGGCCCACAGCAAAAGCTGCCGTAAGCTTTGCTAATACCTTTATTCATTTTTTAAAATAGACTGTCCCCACTGTTCATACAAGGTAACAAATTCATTGCTCCCCCAGCATTTCTTATAACAAACTGAATTTCAACAGTTGCCAGCTATATAGGCCACGAAGCATTGATGATTGCAGAGTAATTGCAGAGTAATTGATTGATTACCTCAGCCTCTTTGGCTAGCTGATGAGCAACCTTGAGATCTCCCAGCTGTATGGCGAGCTCAAACTTGTGCTCAGGGTCACAGGTCACAGCCAGAGCCTGAGGCTTGAAGCCCTGCACAGACATACATGAACACATTAGACATACATGAGCTCACTAGACATACATGAGTGCATTAGACAAACAGGAGCACATTAGACAAAAAATGAGCACCTATCATTCTATACTTGAGCATCAATAAAACATTAGACATACATGAACATTAAATAATATTTTAATTCATTACATATTTTCCTGTGTTGTGTCCGGGTTGTTTGAAGAATTGACCAACCGGTGACTGCACGTGTCATAGAAGGCGACTAAAGCACTAAGATCCATGCCAACGTCAGAAAAGGCATTCGGTTGGTGAGCGCCTAGGCTTCAGAAACTGCTACAAAAATTTAAACAAATGGAAAAGTCTCAAATAAGAGATTTGCTGGTGGTATGGTGTAGGACAGAGAGGATTTGAGACAGTCTATTTGTATACAGACTCTGGCTAAACTGTGATGCAAGTGCGGATGCCGATGATGACGATTCAATATACATTAACAGAATCATAGGTCACCTGTTTTTCGAGATGATAATTAATGTTATATAATGATCATATATAGATATATAGATGATATATGATAATTCATTATATATTAAACAGAACCACACGTCACCTGTTTTTCGAGGAAGTGCGCGACCCTGGTCCTCTGTTCTCGCGGTACGGTGGGCAGAACTTTATCGGCTGTCTCGAAGTCTCTCCTCATAACGGCTGTCTGGTACTCGAGCACTGAGAGCAGCAGAGAGTAGCTGACCACGTTCAACTCCTTGTCACCCAGGTACAGACGGTTGTCCTTAGGTATGTACCCCAACAGGTACATCACTCTGTTCAATAATACATCAATATGTAACTACAGACTCTGAGGAAAGCAATGGGAAACCACCTAAGAAGCCATAATTTTCCCAAGCTATAGGCTACATAAGGTGTGGATAGGGCATAGACTTTGTGAAGGGATTAACTTGTTGATCTAAGGAGTGCTCTTACGGAGCGAGAAAGCAGACTTTGAGTACGAATATGTACCTTGAACCGGCTGCTTGGCAGTGCACTGCCAGTAGAAGTAATTACATCAATCAGTCATCATTAGCATCATCGTCTTCCCTTAAGTCCCAGTTTAACTAAGGTCAGGATGGACATTCCGAATGGACATTCTCCACTCCTCACTGTCCCATACCATATCAAATCTCTGCCATTCGTATTAGAAAATTTTGATCACTACATCAATCGGTATTTAAATTAATTTTAAATGTAATTTAAGTACTTAAATTATTGTAATTTAATCAATTAGCAGATATGAGCTGACTAAGAACAACTCTTGATAAAATGTTGGATACAGACAGTAGTATTGCGTGTTTACACATCAACTACCTGACCGTCAATTAATGATATTCAGGCAATCTATCAACAACCCAGCTCTTTTGACTACTAGGAACACACACTTGTACTTTGGTAAGCAAAAGCATAAGCACATTATTAGTACATTGAAAAATTAAAGTTGTTAATCAATCAATAATTCAATCAATTGGTCGCTACATGATTCAAAACAATGCTCAACTCTCTATAAAACTATAAATATAAGTTTAATATCAGTTTTCATTTAATGATTAAAGCATTTGGTCAGTTGTTAAGTTTTGAACCTGTGTCCTCCAGCTAATCAGGCATGCCTGATATAAACTGATATCTAATCCAATGATATATTCGCTAAAGGCAAATCCACTTAGATAAGCACTTAGCTATCACTCTGTCAGTCAATAAATCAATCATCAGAGTGATTAGACTACCACATTCAGCTCAGAGTCTTTAAATGTAAGCTAATGTCGTTAGGCAAGTAGTCAAAACAAACAATAGCAGATAAAAACATATTTCAAAATATAATCACAACAAAAAAGCACATTATACACATTATTTTGGGAGACGAAAATTGTATATAATTAATGGCATAGCTCTATAAATGTGCAGAACAAAAGTCAGTCGATGCAGTACAGAGTACAGCACAAGTAGAAAGCTACGTACAGTACAGACTACAGTACTAGTACAGAGCTATGTACAGCACAGACCTGTCGAGATGAGCGACGGTGACAATCTCCCCGCCCACGTAGTAGTTGAGACGATTGACTCCGCTCGTGTAGATGAAGCAGTCACCCACCCAACAACCCGTCTTAACCGTTTCCGCTGTCTCACCGATCACCTGCGTTAAAATACATCACCCTGTTAACTCTATATGAACTACACATAACTCTGTATGAACTACACACAACTCTATATGAACTACACATAACTCTATATGACACATATAGTACATAAATATCATATGCATCATAGTATAGTATAGTACATAAATACATAATTATTGTAGATCAATATTTGAAGACCATACAGTTAACTAAAATCTGTTATGTACTTCACATAGGTCGTAAAGCTATGTATACATACAGTATACAGTATATAACTATTGTAAAACCTTCATATTCCCATACCAATGAGCTGAATATTTCATACCCAGGACTTCACTTCATAACTTAAGAACAGATGTAAAAGCTATCAGAGATAACAGATACATAAAGAATGAGTTCGAAGCAGACCTCAAAAGCTTCCTCTATTCCATCTTCAGTGACAGACTCTGGGTTCTCCTTGGCCGCCTCCACAGCCTCAGGCTTGTAGCGCAGGATAAAGAAAGACTCCTCCGTCGCTATACAAACCAACTCTCCACTCTCACTCCAGAATATCTACACAAATACACACGTATACACATTGTAATAACATAAATAAATCATTAGCATCATCATCATCCTCCCTTGAATCCCAGTTTAACTAGGGTCGGGATATAAATAGACCGTCTCATATCATAACATAAATAAATAAGTTGTAATAATAACAGTAATAGTAATAGCCATAATAATGCTGGTTGTAAGTCTATTTCATAATCCAAGCATGATATCGGCGATATACACACAAGCTTACCATTCTCATTTCATAATGCCTACGTTCATAATATCTACTAATGTGTTGAGGTGTTTGTTTCACTCGAATCCATACGCAAGCTAGTTTACAATTATTAATATCCTAGTATATACTAGGGTACAATAACTCGGTACAACATAAAATAAGCACTTCTTACAAGCAGAATTGCAATTTGATATTTACAAGTACTTAGAAATGTATTCAAGTTTAAAGGAGCCAATATAAGTTTTGCAAGTCAGCTACACGTTAGCATCATATGCTAAGTTAGCATCATATTTGCCTATTAGCATGAGGTCAAGGGTTTCAAAACAAACCAGAAATACCTTCACTGAATGCATTACAGTTGTATTACAACAAATGATAATTTGAGCCTATAAAAAAAACTGCACATCATACAGTTTATTTATATGTTCGATTTCTCATGCTACTATCATATACCTGCTACTAAAGGAACTCAGTTCAAGGATAAATTTTTTATAATTCATTATTGAAACTGTTTCTAAGATTTGATTACGAAAATATTTCTAGAAATTTATGATAGATTTCAACGAGAGCATATATATAAAGATCAAATTCTAAAACACACAGATAGAGCGACACGAGTCGTTACCAGTTAAGAATAATTTTTTTATTTTTGAGTTACTCACCAGTTTAGGAGTGATCTCAATGCGTCGAATCAGAGTGGTGTTGTCCCAGTCATAGAAGGCCAGCCCACTCACAGATCTAACCCCCAATAGAAATCCTCCATAGATACCTGTGGGCAGGGCCAAACAAAATATATAAGTATGACGCTGTCTATAAAATATCCCCCCTCTCTCTCTCTTTAGTTCTCAGTCAAGTGAAAGGTCCAAGGTACACATTCATACTCAGAGTCTGCCTTCACACTCCATAGATCAACAAGCTAATCCCTTCACAAAAGGCGTGCCTTATATAAGAATAATAACATAGTTTAAAATGGCAATGTTTTCCATTGCCTTCTCCTCAAAATAATCGCTGTTATTAATTACTATTATACAGCAGCACTACAAGCCTATCAGAATCAGATGTCTGTCTTACCCTCAGCACCGAAGTCCGGCTTGAACGACTTCTGTTCTTTGAAGTTCTTAAAGATCTGTACGACGTTGCCCCCCTCCCTGATAGCATACTGAGAGGAGTCATGTGACCAAACAAACTCCTGAGCCTGCCCGAATGATTTGTTCCTCAACGCCATCGCAGTGTAGATAATAAACTCTCCATCACCGCACACTACCACGAACCTTTAGATCATACAATCAATTCAGTTAATCAGTCAATCATCGGCCAATCAAATCATCACCATCAATGTGCGATTGTTTGTCTAATTGTGAATACTTATTATTTATCAACCAGACAAATATACCAACAAAATAAGATTTATTATGTAATAAGCTATAGTTATTAGTAATCATATATCAGTAATAGTATATCATTAGCAAAATTATATAAAATTACTATGGCATTAAAAATATGCTATACAAGGTTGCGATATGAGAATAGTCAATAACGACAACAACAACAAGAGACCTTCCGTTAGGATTGTGAGCAATGGTCTGCGGGTAGACCTCACAGCTACCCATGTCTTTAACAGCCAGGGCCAGCCTGTCCCCGTCCTTGATCTCCTGGTCGGGGGCCAGGGCCTTGATGTTAGCCTGCTGGATCTCGGAGTGCTTGGCCCAGATGATCTTACCACTCGAGTCCATCGACATCGCAGGCTCCTCTCTACCCAGCTGATCAATCAATCAATTACTCATTCAATCAATCAATTACTCATTCAATCAATCCCAGTCCATCGACATCGCAGGCTCCTCCCTACCAAGCTAATCAATCAATCAATCAATCAATCAATTACTCATTCAATCAATCCCTTATTCAATCACTCAATCACTTTATCTATCCAATATCAGGGCTTCTATATAACCAAATCAATAGACATCTCTAAATCGCCATCCACATTCTACCCAATAATTACACAATAAATACATCAAACAATCAAATATTAACTAAATAAATCATAAGCAAAGTTATCTCAGTTTAATGCACAAGAGATTAAAGGCTAACACTGCAACCCACACTAACAGCTATGGAACAATTGTGTTCATTACAATACTGGTAATAACAGTCTATGAAACTGTAATAAAAACATAGCTTGTAGTTGGATCTTTCACATCCCCGGCTTCAGTTACCCTTACAATCATCTACTTAGCCAGTGGTTAAAGTAAGTGAAATCCTATAGGATCTGTGACCTGTGCCCTTTGATTTCAATAAATAGAGATCCCACAATAAGTTAGTTAAATTTGAATTATAATAGATTCATCATCTTCCCTTTAATCCTAGTTTAATTAGGGTCAGGATACGAATAGACTGTCTCAATCCTCTCGGTCCTACATCATATCACCAGCCATTCCCCTATTTGAGACTTTTCCATTCGTTTAAATTTTTGTAGCAATTTCTGGAGCCTAGGCGCTCATCAACCGAATGCCCTTTCTGACGTTGGTGTGGACTTTAGTACTTTAGTAAATAGAATTATAATAAATTATTCTAGAATAACTTTTTGGGGCTTGAAGATGTGTAGAGATCCCATAATAGAACATATACATTCTAACCACTGATCTCTGCATAAGCATAGTATCGTGTGATCAACACAACGTTATAAATTCAATTTAGATATAACTTGAGCAGGTGAAGAAAAAAGTAAACATGCGTTATAGTGAAACAATCAACTATGTTGATATCTATCACTTTTTAATACCACATGTTAAACCGTTGGACAAATTTAGACCATTTTCCATATAACCAGTCCAGTGAATGTCCCGAGATTTAACTCTCAGATCAGCACAGCTGGCATTCGAACCCACAAGGGTTCAATTAGCCTGAGGATCTGTCATTTAAAACTTCACGATGTTACCCCTATTAAGACATTCAAGTGGTAGTAGGGAGCTACCTGTACGCTGACGTGTCATACCTTGATCATAATGCTTCCCTCGTCATAACCCAGCGCTACGTTGTTAGAACCCTTGAGGCAAGTGATAGACCAGACTCTCTCCAGACCGTAGTTCAACGTACTCTCCAATCTGTACGTGTTGGCATGCCATATTCTTACCGTGCCTGCATCAATTAGTACAGTCAATCAATCAATCAATATAGAAGCTCCTTGACAGTGTGTGTGCATTGTTCGGCATAAATTTATCACTTTCTACTTGCTCAAAATAGTTAAATAAGCCAGTTCATGAAAACAAAGTTCAAATTAAATATGCATTTGGCCTATTACTTTAAAGTATTGAAATTTAAACAAATTTGCAGTAAGATAAACTACCGTGTTTCTTCAAAATTATCGAGCACTACATAATAAATCTATGCTACACAGCGAGTCACTCGGCAGACATTACTATCTCACTTGATAGATAATAATTAATTATGAGCAAACAATCTATCCCTGACAGCATACATGACTTAAATGGTATTGCTATTCAGCACAACATCAAGCACAAAAGAAACAAATGCATTTCCTACAAACCATCCTCGGATCCAGTGAGTATGATAGGCAGCTCTGGATGAAACGCTACACAGGATATGTTCTGAGCATGCCCTTCCAACGTTTGAACACATGTCTTGTTCTATAACACATCACACCACATCACATCACGCCACAAATGAGATGTTCTTAACATATAACACATCACATCATGTAGCCACACATATGAGAGGTTCTTAACATATAACACATCACATCACACAGACACACAAGATATTCTTAACATATAACACATTGCACAATATAACTACACATGAGATGGTCTTAACACATAACTTAATTTTTATGTTTGTACTGTTTAATTTGTTTTCAGTTATTTTTCTTCCTGTCAAATGTTGACGAATAAAGAAGTAGATATATAACACATCACATCACACATAGCTACATATGAGATCTATTAATATATAAGATATTTAATAAAATTATATCTACTAGATATATAATAAGACAGGCCATCATACCAAGACACAAACCACTCATAGTAATTATATTTATGTGTACTGCACAAGCACATTTCCAAACTAATGCCATATCATTTTAAAATTTCTCGTACTAAAGAAGCTCTACTGCACTCCACACGCGCACTTACCTGATAGTCCCATATCTTAACAAGCCTATCGTCAGCGCCACTGATAAGATAGGGTTTGTCTCCTGCGTGATAGTAGTCCACACAGTTGACGCCTTTGTCGTGACCCTCCAGTGTGAAATTAGGAGAGCTGGAGCCCAGGTTCCATACCTGTCCAGATCATCAACGAACGAGTACTAATAAAATATGTATACAAATTACATTTCATTCTGAAAATATTTTCAAATGAAATGACCAATACATACTTCAAAGTAAATAGGAATATCAAAGATATACCTATTTTTTCGATTTTAACACTAACTATTCCAAAAATTTCAGGCTGAGCCAGTAGGGTATCAATTAGCTGTCCAATTATGGATTAGTAGGTGCAAGATTAATCTCAGTGCTCACCTTAATACTGAAATGATTTTGAGACAAAAAACTGTTGCTAATTTTTGCTTCCGCTTGGCTTAAAGGGGATATTTTTTAAATTCCATAGAAAAAAAAATTCGACCTGCATAGTCCCATAGGATGTGAGTTTAGATTAGAGAATCTTACATGTAATAGAAAATTATGATGCAGCCTGCAAACAGAGTAGATGCTAACCAGGCTAAATATTTTATCAGAATAAGTACTGTGTGAATGCATCAATCACCCACACAAAAACAATGCCACCTCTACTTCCAAACACAAGCAAGAAAAGTCAGCATGAATAAATAATATAATGACAGAATGGATCTAGTTAGTTGACATGCTAAACTTATTATAGTTGCTATTTGGATAATAAAGAAATGTGAAGTACCTTGATAGTCCTATCTAGAGAGGCACTGGCAAAGGTGTTATTGTCCTTTGGATTGATAATTATCTGCATCACATAGTGGGTGTGCCCCTCAAACACCTGAGTGCAAGTCCACTTTTTGTCCCAGTCCCAGAGCTTTATCAGCATGTCGTCTACACAGTCAAACACACATACAAACAAGTGCACAAACAAGCATACAAATAAATACATTCATTGCTCAGTCCCACAGCTTTATCAGCATGTCGTCTACACAGTCAAACACGCGTACACATACAAGCAAATGAACACAAGTGCGTGCAAAGTAATGCATTCATTGCCGAGTCTCACAGCTTCATTAGCATGCCCTGTACGCATATAAATAAATTGATTCGCTCACTTCTTGTCTCAATTAACATTGCTATCAAAATTCTGCAGATTGTCCTTAACCACAATACTCTGTCAATAACTCCATAGATGCAAAATTAAGTATCTTCAAAATGAAACTGTCAAATGGCAACAATAAATTGAAAAATACATCCATTATGAAGCCCTTTCTTCAATTGCATTCATAATTTATTCTTCCTCAAATAACAATAAGTTAGAAAGCTTTACGCAATTTTATAGAACACTTCATTTTTGAACAATTCTTATATACCTTAAAGTGCACCTCTCTCTCTCTTAGTGCACTGCCTACTGGCAGGTCCATGGTACATAATGCCTCCACTCTTCTCTGTCTTCTGCCTTCCTCTTCATTTCCACATATGAGTGGGTCTTTAAATCATCTAACATACCTAATCTCGGCCTGCCACTGCCTCTTTTTCCTTCCATTACGTCTTTTAATAGACGTTCCCCCCTTAGAATGTGTCCTATCCACCTCTTCTTCCTATGTCTTAATACATTTATCAACTGTCTATCTGTGCCAACTCTCTCCAGGACTTCCTCATTTGTAACCTTTTGAGTCCAGCTGATCCTCTCCATTCTTCTCCAAATCCACATTTCCAATGCCTCCAGTTTCCTAATATCTTCCTTCCTTAAGGTCCATGTCTCACATCCATACAATAGCGTGATCCAAACCAAAGTTTTCACTATCCTTATCTTTGTGTCTTTCTTTAGACTTTTTGTTAATAGTTCTTTTCTACTACCAAAGGCCACTTTTGCTTGTGCAATCCTACTGCATATTTCCGTCTCACATTTCCCATCATCGGTTATAGTATGACCCAAAAAGTGCATCAACTAAATATATATCCACTGGGTTTATCAGCAATTCATCATTAACATCCTTTTACTTGCATCCTTTTACAGGCAATGGGAAACCACCTCAGAAGCCATACTTTTCCCAAGCAATAAGCTACATAAGGTATGGATAAGGCATAGACTTTGTGAAGGGATTCACTTGTTGATCTAAGGAGTGCTCTTATGGAGTGAAAAAGCAGACTTTGAGCATGAGTATATACCTTGAACCTGCCACTTGGCAGTGCACTGAAGAAGCATTGTAACAAAAATTTATAAAACAGAGCTCAGAAGCTTAGCCTACAACTGAAAAAGAGCTTATCAACATAAATGAAGCGAGAAGTTAACGTACCACTGCTGGTGAGTATGAAAGATTGCGTGGGGTGAATTGCTATGGACCTCAGGTAGTCTGAGTGTGCCTCAAACTGATGCACGCGCTCCAGAGTGTTGTAGTTAAACACTCGCACGTGCATGTCATCCTAAAAACAACACACGCACATCTAAATACTCTAATAGCTAATAATAGTAGCTCTGTGCCTGTGGCAGTATCTGTTAGGTTTCTAACAGTGGATATGTAAAATAATAAAAGTAATAATAATTATAATAATAATACGTATATTTATAAAGCGTTGCACTATGCTAGATGCCACAGTAGCACTGAATGGACAGTAAGCGTATGTGACAGAATTATGCCAAGGGTTAAATCTAGGTCATGACGGTTACGGGCATATTTCAAGGCAATTTGTTAATAATTCTGACAGATCCCAAATAAAAACATCATAAATGTACAAAATATATAATACAACCTAAGTAAATATAGATTTTTTACAGAACGTGTTAAATGAATTTTATCATTATGAACAGTTCCTTGAGTTCTGAACCCTGAATTTTATACTAAACAAAATTTAAAAACTAAGCAGTCCGTTATTTAAAGACCGAATGAAGTGGAACACCAGTTCAAATTCAATCCATTGAACAGGAATCAACTGAACCAGAAACTAAAACTACTAACCGACCCAGTGATGACCCAGTTCTTGCGCGGCACAAACTTTGCGGCACGCACCGGCAGATCACACACCTCAAACGATTTGACCAGTTGCTACAAGAATTACACATAAATGAATTACACATAAATGAATTACACATAAATGAATTATACATAAATGAATTACACATAAATGCATGATATCTGAGTAACTGATACCTAAAAAGCCTAAAGACTTGGCAAGAAGCCAAACGCTCTGCAGCCCACAGCTTATACAAGGCATCGGGCCAAATGCATAAGATGGTAGGTAATATAACAAAATTTATGAATTTAAATCAACCAAGGTAATAATTTAACATCCAATTTTGACATCTTGGTCACTTTGATAATTGTATGCATAAATATTAATTAACACAAAACTAATTGCTTAACACAAAACTTAGTACTTTGTAAATTATATTATAAATATTATATGCTTAGGTAATAATGTAACATAAATTAACTAGTCAAATTTAAACTGCTGTAAGCTAACTTTAAATGAAATTAGGTCGTAGAGCTTCTAAAGGTGTCTACTAGCTAGGACCATATAAAAACCATCATTAAAACTACAAAATGCATAAATTAATAAATGTTTCTACCTGAGACTCATGATTCCAGATGTGCACGTTTCCATTATACAAGCTCACGAGCATCCAAGGCTCTGATGGATGAACATCCGTACATTTAACTCTGTCCGAACGGGCAGACAACTTTCTCTTGACATCCAATCGAAGTGGCTACAAAAACAAACGACAAACGCTTAAAAACAAGTCAAGAGCTCAATGTATTAATCATGTCCAGTTGGCAGTGTCTAGTATATGTTAAGAACAAAAGACATTTTCCAAAATGTTTATTCATTAGTTTATTTTTATGGTTATCAATTGAGCAAATTTGTACTGGAAAAATGAGATTTAATTGTCTTACATGGCAAAAAAGATGATTAAGTGTAGAAATAGAAGCTATGTGAAACTGGTCCTGGAATGAAGTGAGGTAAGAGATATGTGCAAGAGCACTAGATGCAATTTTTAAGGCAGATCTATAGATGCAAATCTTATATAATGTCTAGTACTAATTACACACACAGTAAGCACTTTATTTATAAAATGCATTTCATAATATTGAATATTCAAACTAAAGCATAAATTTCAATTTTGAGAAAAGCAAGAGTACACTCTGTGATGACACGTACCAACACAGTTTAAATGGGTATAAAAAGCCTACAAGGATACAAAAGTGGTTTACAACGATTTGTGTAATATATTTGGAAGTATATCAACAACAAAACTATTAATCTATATTGGCATTAATTAATGACACTTCTTAACCCTTTATATCATACAATGTATTGGTTAATTGTAGTAAAATAATAAATAAAAATAATAAATAAAATAATCCGTAAAAATAATAAGGCTTATTTTTATGGATTTCGTTCATGAACCTTTGGTAGTTACACTTTATGGGTTTAGTATATCGGACCGGCAACGATAACAATTTAGTATCAGTTTAATTATTGTAAAACAAAATTTAATGAGTAACAAAAAAGAATTCATTCCTAGATATTGCCCAAGAGACAAATTCAATACAGCTCAGTTAATAAATGAGATAAATCATGGACTGAGTGCATAAGGAATGAAAATTAACTTTCTCTTAAAAAAGTTAAAGACCAATTAATAACAATAACAACAATTAGAGTGCTACAGTCATCAATGACAACATCGAGCACTGTTGAGACAAAATCAAGCCGGCGAGCAAAAAAAAGGTCCAAAAACGGTGCAAATTTCAAAATCCAGAAATTCAGTCCAAAGTAAAGGGAGTTAAAGAAAAGGTGGTTTAGGCGCAGGTCGCTGCTCATGGACACTGGATGGAAAAGAGAGATGGAAAAGATAGGTCTTCAACTGCTTATAGAACTGATTAAATTAGCCAGATTATCTTAGAGGTCGCCTAATTCACAACAATTACAAATTTCGGATCTAGGTAAATTACATAATGCTTGATGTCATTATGGATGATGGAATCACGCTAAACCAGTACCGTTGTAAGATATTAAATTAACAAAAATAAACAAATTCTCTACCATTTTGTTGTTTTGCTACGTAAATCCCGAACCAATAGAATATAAACAATTCAAGGGTTGCTTCGATTCTTCATTAAACTGTAAGCTTGTATCTTCGACTACAGTAGTTTTCCGTGAAATAAATTTCTAAATCAAATTTATTTGAAGACTGAGTAAAGCCTTGTTCAAATTAACAGTCTATACCTAAATAATTGTTAACTTCCTCAACTTCTGCTTATTACTTTATGTTAAGAGAGTTGGATTATTTTATACGAATATTTTACAATTCTAAACTCCGCCTCCAATGAGCGGCTTGAGATATCGAGTCAAAGTTTACATCGTGGACGTAAAGAACTTGCGTGAAACGACGTGGCTCAATGTCTGCGCATGCGCAAAATTCAGAGACCTGTAAAGTTTCAGAAATAATAGTAAAATCTATTCGATTGATTTGACTGAAGGAATCAGTAAAAAAAACTAAAGAAATAAAGTAAATAGGCCTAACGTATAGATTGTATCTTACCGCTCGGAGTGTTATATTTCATGCACACCATTATGGTAGGTAAACTAATACTAAAACTGTTCGAAAATTATACATGTATATTATTATGTAGTGCGCACACCATTCGGTGTAGGATATAAAGGCTTACCCTATATCGTACTAAGCGTAATATATCGTACATACAGTAATGTAAACTCTACAGTACTGTATTACATCATATTGCATTGTACTCTATCTTATTTACATACACTGTACTATAACATAACTGCATGAATCTGCGTTATTAGTATTGCACATGTATAATAATTACTTGAGTATGCTGGTATGAGCCTATACCGTCTTTTGTTTCTACGTAATTAGATATGGAGGTCTACTATGCTGCATTATAGGCTATATAAGCAGTGTAGCCTACTAGCAGCTGTAGCTAAAAAAGGTTTTGATTTGGTTCCATGGTGCTCCATGTTGTCATGCACTCTACTCGTATTGTTAAAAAAGTAAACACGCATTATAGTGAAATGATCAACTTTGTTGATATGTATCACTTTTAATAGCACGTGTTTAAACCGTTAGGTAATTGGTTCAATTTTCCGTGTAATTAGTCCAGTGAATGTCCGAGCTTTTACTCTCAGATCAGCGATGCTGGGATTCGAACCCACGAGGGTTCAATTCACTTCAGGATCTGTCATTTAAAACTTCATGACGTTACTCCTACGCTACTAGGACATTCTAATAATTGTTGGTACACTAGTGTAATTGCATTTTACTACATTTATTGTTCGGATTATATACATATTGTATTCTAAAGTATTTTTGTACTATAGTCTATAGGACTGCTGTAACTGTTTTAGCTGTTATGCTGAATCCTGATAGAAGTGAATAATTATATTATCGTTGTATTGTATTGTATTTATTGTCATTGTATTCAATATATTGTACGTATTAATTAATTGTAGTCATTTTAGTTGTGCAATTGTTGGGTTCTCCCGTTGGGTGGCAGTTTTTGTCCCACTTCGGGTGCCAATTGTTTTGTTCTCCAATCCTCTCTCCGTTATAGGAGTTTGGAAATGGAGTCGTGGGTTCGATTTTTCCAACTCTTCATGCTTCGACGGTATTAACCTAGAGGATGCAAGGATCTCTTGCTCATATAGCCAGTTAGAAGCTAAATCAATGAGACTGGAACTGCTATGAACAGCTATTTTAATTAGAATATTGAAACAAACACTAATGATTTATTATTTTAAACGATTTATTAGTAACAAAGAAACACGATAGCAATATAACGAATTAAAACATTAAACATAAAGATAGAATAGAATATTTAACGAACACTACGCAACAATTAATAAAATGCTAAAAATAGGCGATAAATATAAAGTCAATCTACTTCTAATCAGTTAGCTAAATGTCTATATTTGCAATTAAATTATAAAATAGAAATTGGGAGACGAGTTATTGGCTTCAAGGCACTCCTCGCTTATATGATTTGATACTCTCCCTCTTTTCTTCTTTATTATGACTGTTAACACGTGAGGTGTTATTTTACAGCCGTTTAGCTGAATCTGTGAAAAAGACGCTTAACTAGAATAGGCAACTAGTAAATTGCGCATTTCATAGATTTTAGGACCTGCAATCGCCTGACTGAGATCTAGAAGGATAACGCTTATCTAGAGTGGACAATAGAAAATTAGCGTTCTTCGTAGAACTTCAGTATTATTCTCTTCTGTCTTCTTTTCTTTCGTTCTTCTGACTGTTAACACAAGAGGTGTCATTTTGCAGTCGTTTAGCTGAATCTAAGGCAAAGACGCTTAACTAGACTCAGGCACTAGTAAATCGCGCTTTCCGTAGAATTCAGGATTGTAGTCGTTTAGCTGAATTCTATGAAAGAAACACCTATCTAGATTAGGCACTAGAAAATTAGTGTTCTTCGTAGAAATTCGCTATTTCCTGATTCTTTCTTCCTCTTCAATCTTCTATCTTCACTTCTTTCTTATATCTTCACTTCTTTCTTCTATCTTCACTTCCTTCTTCTATCTTCACTGCCAACACCAAGTGTTGTAATGCAGCTATTTCTACCTGAATTGACAAGGAAACGCTTTATCTAGATTCAACTCTAGTAATCGGCGTTTCTTGTACAGTCAAGGATTTATACGTTCAATGAATTGAGATATTGAAATGGTGTCGTGATTAACCGACCTATAGAGAGTTAGACGACAATTCCACACAATATCTGCAATCCCGTGAGGCACAATCGTTCTCATATAGATTTCGTATTTTGCGTGCTAACTATCACCGACCTATAGAAGGTGTATAGTAGCAGTACTTCCTACGAATGCAGTCAGAAATTCAGAAGCTTGTATGAAATCTATTAGTTTATGTGTTTGTCGCAATAATTCATTAAGAATTATATTTAGACAAGTTCAGCTAGTAATTCCGTACATGCCAGAGTTCAGGAGTGAACTAAAATACTATGGCCTGTCCTCTGGTAATATAGCATTGATCGAGGCCATGCTCAACAGCCAATCAGAATCAAGCTCTTCATAAGCATTTCTTCACCCAACTCCACGAGTGTTGGCTATGCATGCATGTCTCTTATGCATATATTTTTTATTATTGCTTTACATAATCTACTGTTTTTTACTGAATGTCATGTCATATTTAATTTAGCATCACTTTTTACATAAATACACCAATAATCAAAAATCATATCTCAATATATGAAGGTTAAACTTCTAATTACATGTTAATTTGCATTTCCTCATTACTTAATTTAATATTCTCGTTTCATAACCTTGCAACTCTAACGCAAAATAAATTCTAATGAACATACGCTGAAATGATTACAAATCTCAATGCAAAAAGGTCAATTTAAACATCTAAATACAAGCATGGGTGCCAATAAAATTAATTCCAAACATATGGGTGAGAGATAAAATATGTAACATGTTTAGTTGCGCTACATTACAGTGAAACGTCAAATCATCTTTTATTCCCACCTTACTTTAAGATTAAATTATATATCAGTTTACAATAGACAATTTATTAAAATATCTCTCAATGCACAACTAGCGATTTGAAATAATACACATCTTGTCCATGGTACAGCTCATAGCAATTTACAGTAATTTTTAATAGTAAATATAACTCGAGATTGCTTGTTAAGTGCTACAAATTGAAGCCACTACTTGTAATAGTGCAGCAAAAGATAAATATTCCCGCTCTCACAGAGCCAGCCATGAATATTGAATAAAATTTTAAAATTTCTCAAATCACTTTAAATATATCACAAACTGAATAAAAAATAGCACTAGAATGGCTTCAAAGTACATAAACCAGATTTCTTAATTTCTTATACAATATCTTGTTGTGGTCGTGTAGTTTATTGTATTTCATTTACAATTGATAACTTTATATTGTACTATACGTATTGTCGTTGTAATGTACAGTAATTGTATTGTATTGTACTCTAGTTGAGTTCTATTTCTATTGTATATTGTATTACAGTTGTATTGTTCTGTATTTTCGTTCTACTGTATTGCATTTGATTGTACCGCTGTATAGTAAACGCGCATTATAATCAAATGATCAACTATGTTGATATCTATCACTTTTATTACCACATGTTTATTCCTTTAGGCAATGTAGCACAGTTTCCGTATAACCAGTCCATTGAAGCATATAGCATATCGGTAGAAGCTGATGACTACATCAGGGCCTGTACGTGCAAAGTTTCGATTCAGTTTTCACTATCTTTGATATGACTGTCTTCGAGAGAGGAAACTGACGTTAAACCCGGCTTTGGCCTTCTTATGTATGCATTTTATTGTTACGCATTTCTTGTATTCAATTGTCATTTTTGACCAACGCAATGCAATGCATTGCAGTGCGAGCAAGGAACTGCAGTTAAACTTGGCTTCAGCTTTTTGGCGTTATACCGTAGAGTCCTCCTGCACAGAATAGTTGTCTCAGAATGGTCTCTAGATGGATAGCTTTTCTGCTCAGTTCACATGTAAATGTATAATTAAGTTTAGATTTATAATTAAATTAAGGTTTAGAAATTTAACAATATTAGAATGTCTAAATAGCGCAGGAGTAACGTCATGAAGTTTTAAATGACAAATGCTAAGGTGATTTGAATCCTCGTGGGTTCGAATCCCGGTCGCGCTGATCTGAGAGTAAAATCTCGGACATTCACTGGACTGGTTATACGGAAAATGGTCAAAATTGTCTAACGGATTAAACATGTGGTTTTAAAAGTGATAGATATCAACATAGTTGATTATTCACTATAATGCGTGTGTTTGTTTTTATACATGTATATTGGCAAGAGAGTCTTGATGATGCAGAATCTCTTGAATATGTAGGCCTACAAATTGGCCTACTTTCTGCTCGAGACGTCACTCATATCGCCTTGGGGTGAGAAATTTTACGTTAAATCTTCCATGTATTGCTTTTGCATTTTAGTTAATTAGGGCCTATAATTCGTCTATATTAGAAAACACAGACAGAATCATAGCTGTGTAATATATATTATTAGACCTTCATCAAACGAGAATCGACAGGTTTAATTCACAAAAGATGCACTAGAAGACTCACCGGCTAAATTAAAATGGATAGAATCACAGCAATCTGAGTCGACGTTGTATTTTTCAGAGAAAATTCATTTTGTGATTCCAAAGGTTAGAATAGAATCAATTTTGAATTCAAACAGCGCCGAATTCAAAAGTACAATGCAAATCAGAACATATCGAAACAAATTAAAATACAACATAAAATAAAACATTATATAAGACTTCATAACACATTGGAACACATTAAAACACACAGAACACATTAGAACATACAAGAACACATAAAACGCACCATAGCGCATCAAAGAACATCAAAGCACATTAGAACACATAGGCCAACATTGTGAGATACAATATTGTACAATTGTTGAAATGCTTCAAATAATAAAGTTCTGTTCATTGTCTTACAGAATACGTAGGCTAACACATATAATTTTACAGTATAATTATATGACGGCACACTGGGTCAGGAAGCACAGATGCTTGTTTAAGACCCATTTCCTCCTTCCTCTCCATGGTTATTAGTAATCGTTGCCTTTTGATAGCGCATCAATTGCAGCCGGCGCGGATTTAAGAATAACCTTCCATCACCCTGGGATTTTTCCTTCCTAAGCTTTTACAAACTAACAATTTTGCAAACAAGCTTTTACAAACGATTAGCGATCTCTACCTCTTGTTCTTCAATATTTATTATAAATGCCAAACAGAGTTAAATACAAATAATAAGCCTGACAAAATTAAGTTTAAAAAATTCATTAAAAGTACTTTAACACGTATTGCTAATAACGTTTAGAATTAGTCATTCTTATAGCTGAATTTCAGACATATTTATTTTGAAACATAATTTTATCTAGCGACGCAGAAGAAGAAAGTTCACACAAAACACTAAAGATCTTAATAAAAACTCATATCTCCTCGTTCGAGAGCAATATCTCAGTGTTATAATTTACGCAAATGACATAAGGCCAAGTGATTAAAATGAACGGGAATGCAGGGGAATTCAGTTCAACTGGCTCTCATTTTTTCTGAAGTGCGATCCTCTGCTAGAGGCCCATATTAGATACTAGGAGATCTGTAAATCCACTACAGGGCGCCCAAAATTCTGACGGTTCCCCTAGCTCTCAATTCTCATTTTAACCACTGATTTTTAACCACCATCGTAGAAGTTGCCCATGGACCCAGATAATCAGCATAGGTTGTTAAATAGACGAAGAATAAAAGCGCGAAATACAATAAAACATTTCACATTACTCATGCTAACAGACGACATTAGCTAAATAAAGAGCAAAACGCAAGGTACATAGGCCTACGTGAATATCTAGAGGTCGTTGCAAAGAGAGAGTCAAAATATTTAAAAGAAAAGCTTGACATAAAATATTAAATTTAGTTAAAATGAACACACGACTATGCTTGTTTTATATACCATTAATTGTACAAGTACAGACAGTTTTTCAAAATTGTATACAGTTAGTCATTGCTATGGCTCAAAGCAGATCCAAAATTTAGAACAATAAGCAAATATAAGAAATTGTTGTGACATAATTATGACATCATGAAAAGGAAGGCACATTAGATCTTTTCGGTAATAGCTATAAATAGAACAGAGACCAAATATAAACAGTGGACAAGAAAACGTAAGCATTGCATAGAACGTTTCATTTGACTACTCTTCCAACAATGAATCAAAATCAATTAGCTGATTAGTGAGAATTTCGCAATTGGGAAAAACTGGATTCTAAGCATTTTCGCAAAATTTATTTGGATGTAGTGAAAAAATAAAAGTTATAAAATTTTAATGAGGCAAAAGTTTAGAGATTTTGCAAGACAGAGTAATAAATGTCAGTCTTGCGCTCTAATGTCATAAATATCGTTCGTACTAGTTTATAAAAATAATATTAAAGCTGTAATATCTTTGCATAGGCGCATAGCGTTTCAATTCCTCTATATCAGTAATTTTCCGCAATATCCATTTAATAATAGCAACAGATAACGACGCCCTAAAGAAATATCGTTCATTATACAAACTTAGCTCTATCACGTCCATCAAAAATTCCTATAAAATAAGTCAACAATTTGACAGCAGCAACTTGTTTCCACAGACCGTTCTAGAGTTTACACCCCTGGACTTAATTATACGTTCCAAGTAGTTCAACATTATTTATTATCGTTTATATCTGTAACCTTAGATCAATTTATCTATGAGTAATTTTGGATATACATGCACTTGTATACTAATAAATTTTTGCAATTTAGATTTACTAATTATTTCAACAACCTTGCATTTCATTTTTATCAACTCAATATAAGAGCTACTTTGATAACTCTTCTAAATTCTACTAAAAATTCCTTCCTCATTCAGTCCATGAGAGACAATAGGGAGGAAAACATCTCCGTAGCAGCTGCTTCACATCTTTATTTCGTTCTTAACTTTTGCTATTACCCTTGATTCATTTGTATAGGTGAATCTTCATTTTTCTCCTCCGCTACAACTCCCTATTCATTTATTTTAGAATTATCACTGTCTGGATTTACCTCTCCTGCTATGTTCACATCAACACCGACAGGATGTCTTTCAGATTTATCTTCGACATTTCTGCTTGAGTTTAAATCACGGACTTCGGATAGTGCAGATTCCTTGGGTCCTGCATCTACATCAACTAAACCTTCAGAGTGGTCTTCTTCATTTCCCATTCCAGATGTAGAGCCGCTTTCGTCAATCTCAAAACTTTTCGAGGCTTCATGTGAGGTTTCTAGATTTAACACATCTTCCATTGACGAATAAGATTCTTGTTTCATTCGTTTAGCCTCAAAGCCGTTTTCTTCGTCAGATAGTTTTTCGCTGTTGGGTCTTATTGTTCCGGAAGTTGATTTCGCTGCTTGATCATCTTCACCGATCGAAACTTCGTGTCTTTCTGCAGAAGTGCCTCGTTGCAGCATTGACAGTGCACGCTTTACCACTGATTTAATATGAGCCCAATCGAAATCGTTGCCGTAAAATATGCTGTGCGGGTCAGCATGAGACAGTGATTCATAGTCCTTTTCTCTGCTTTCAGCATCTTCTAGTAGTGCACTGGCTCTCTCAAGCCTCAAGCAGGTGAGAACATTTGTCTCCTCGTCTCTCTTGACTTCTAGTTCCTCATTTACTTCTCGTTCCTCATTTACTTCTCGGTCCTCACTTATTTCTAGTCGTTCGCGTTCCCTTTGTTCACGTTCAAATTCTTCTGATAGTAAACGTAAATATTTTTCAAGTATTTCACGATCACATTCACTATAATTACGACAAATTTCTTCGAGCAATGCACGCATAAACTGTTCTTTTCTTTCACTGACTTCTACGTTTTCGAGACTCGCGATCAATTGCGTCATATCATCTGCATAAAGCGATAGGGCAGAAGTCGTTTGATTAAAGTCTTCACTTAAAATAACTGCAGTAGTCCGTAGATCAGGACTATGAAGAAGAGTTGACTGGTGCATGCTTTGCGTAGTATTACAATTATAATGTAAACCTTGAAGTTCAGTAGGATTAAGTTGAGGATTATATGATAGGTTGGACTGAAACATGCCTCGGGGTCTACTAGGACTAGGTTGAGGTTTATATGGTAGGTTAGATGGGCTCAAACCTTGAAGTCTACTAGGACTAGGTTGAAGGTTATAGGGTAGGTTAGATTGGCTCAAACCTTGAAGTCTACTAGGACTAGGTTGAGGGATATATAGTAGGTTAGATGGGCTCAAACCTTGAAGTCTACTGGGACTAGGTTGAGGGTTATAGGGTAGGTAGGACTGACTGAAGCCTTGGGGTCCACTAGGACTAGGTTGAGGGTTATATGGTAGGTTGTACTGACTCAAACCTTGAAGTCTATTAGGACTAGGTTGAGGGTTATATGGTATGTTGAACTGATTAAATTCATGTGGTATACTGGGTCTAGGTTGAGCATTAGATGGTAGATAAGGCTGCCTCACGGCTTGGAGTCCACTTGTACCCGTTTGTGAAGAATAAAGTTGATCAGAAAGATTTCCTGTTTGATGTATCCTTTCTTCCCTCAGTGAACTTCCTGCCGTAGAATACGGAAATTGGTTTAATTCACTTTCCAAATATACATGGCCGATTTCATATTCTCCAGATTGAACACTGTGATCAGTAGTTGAATGGCTCTGGGTGGCTAAAGCTGCACTCGTTTGCAAGCTTGACTCTAAAGGAATTTGTTGATATCTGGAAGATTGTAGCATTTCTCTTCTAGCAGGAAATTGACCAAAAGATGAAGCAACTTGAGCCCTATTAGGACAATCTATCTCGACTGAATTGTCAGCTTGTTGTGAAATTATATGTGAGAACTGACTTGTCTTATCGGAAGTTCTTTGAGTCCTCAAATGACCTTCGGTGCTGTCCAAAAAATCATTTAGAGTATCCATGTCAATTTCACCATGTAAACCGAAGCTTAGCTGCCTGGAACGACTTGTGGAATCCCTGGGACTCATTGATTTTCTTGGCGATTTATTAGTGTTCCTATTACGTTTGGTAGCTGAGACATTTTGCTCAGCACTGGTCCTATTTTGTTCTCGAAGGTTTTCTTCTTCCTCTAAACATTGCCTCGCTTGCGACATGATCATTTGACGAATTTGATCTGCTCGGATCTGCGTCTCTCCTGAAGAATCTCCAGCAACTTGAACGATCCCGCCCGACATACGTCCTAGACTAACATAGCTGAGGCCAGAGGAAGTCGGTACCATCGACGTTCTGCATGAATGGCTTGAACCCGAAGGTTCAATAGAAGCTCCAGGTGAGCTGAATGTAGGAGCTGCTGGTTTAGGTATCGATGACGTTTGCTCCGCACACAATTCGCTTAGAGCCATGTCCAAATTTTCATCTGGATCATACAGAAGTGACCACACTGTGTCTGTGATTGCTCCAACTGCTCTTAGCTGGGGTGCTATACTAGTGGCTGCCAATTGAAGCTGCAGCTCTATTGAAAGTGGCCCCGCAAACTGAATGGTTGCATCGAGGAGAAAATCAATAATTTCAGATGTAAACATCTCGGATGAATTTCGCTTTCCTTCTGATAAACTGCTTTGTACTTGCTCTGCTGTAGAATCAGCGTCTTCTGCAGATTCATAGCGAGTTAGGGATTCTAAGTTTATTGCGTCAGTCGGTTGCAGAATATGGGATATCAAGGAAGTCCCTGGGAGTAAATTTTCTGATGAGTGTAGTGGTTCATAAGATGCTTGCTGATAACATGTCGAAATGTCTTCTCTTCCACTTATTTTCTCATGTTTTACTTCCTTATCAGGTGAGCTGTCACAGGTATTCGACAGCTGATAGTCTGACGATGGAACACTGGAGTTCTCTTTTAACTCAGTCTTTGCAATTGCTGGACAATCTGCATACGTGTCCTGTGGCTCAACAGATTCAATTTCTCGGGTGGGAGAAAGCGAAACGTGTGCTGAAAATAAAGGATTTTTCTCCATTGGTGAGCTAGCAAAATCCATTGACGATGAAGGATTGACTTGACTCATAGTTTCTGCATTGAATGGAAGTGGTATGTTCATTGAGGAGGGTATAACCTGCATTTGTAAAATATTGATCTGTAATTTGCTCATAATTCGTTGCATTTCTTCCAGTATCACATCTCTTGCTTCCAATAGAATTTGATACTCGGAACTGCTTAATCGATGGGATCCAATACTTTCTTCTTGCTGCAACAACGATGCTTGATTTTGATTTAATGAAGAAATTTCGCATTCTCTATTAGATCCAGCTGTTTCAGTCTTAGCGGGTCGTTCTAGAGATTTCTCGTAGGCAGTAAATTCATGTCGGTCCAGAGTTTCTAATAACTGAATAATGGCTGGTTTTTTATTTTCTGAGTCTCCTCTATATTGTGTATTCAAAACTTCCTTAGCGGCTTCAAGTTTCATATGTATTCGTGTAAGGCGTTCCTGATCTTCTGGAGTTTCCATTCTTTGTGTCTTATGCTGTCTGTAAGGTCTACTGAGCGCCTCTTTTATTTTGGCACACTTTTCCTCCAAAGTTAGGTATCGTGTCTGCTCGCCACGCGATGCCTGATTGGCATCTACCAATATCGAAATCTTCGAATTTATTCCATCAGTGCTTGGCTGCGTACATTCGACATCTGTTCTCGTTTGCATGAGACTAGATTCTTCTTCATTTGAGAATATAAAGTTTGCTTGTAATTGAAAGGGATTTAATTCACCGGAAACAGCAGCCAGATTTTGAAACTGCTGACTGAAAGCTCTTGATAATGAAGCTTCACTTTGAACGTCTAGTGCTGATGAAATTACTCCAGTAGTACTGCCTGACGTTCCAACTCTCGGAGATTTGTTGCTGAGTTCCATCTGTTCTTCTGTGACGCCTCCTAGGGAAGAAGGTGTATTAGGAGGCACTGAAGGATTTTGAGGTGTCACTACATCTTGTGTTGATCTTTTCTCTCGATTCGTTGGAGTCTGGTGATCTGGCGAAGAAAGCAGAATATGCTTCATGTCTGGCGGATCTTCTCTATTCACCTGCTGCTTCAGATCCCGACAACCATCTCCCTCAACTGCGACTGAAGATTCCTTGTTTGATTTCTCCTCAGACTCTTCTAGTTCTTCTGTGATATCTGCGTCGCTCATCTCTATGCTCGTAAATCTCGATTGAGAAGAGTCATAGACATCCTCGGGGCCCTTTGAGTCACTCATGGTCCTCAGCTTTTCTGTTATGAGGAAAGCGAGTCTATTTACTGGAATAGAGTTAACGTTTTGTAGATCTTTGAGTTCCTTTTTATTTGAAGCTGATTGAGCGAAGAATGGCTTATGTAGTTGGATTCGGAATCTTTCGAAATCTGCGAAAAAAATGGTAGAAATATATGTAACGTAACGAAAAATTGTCGTTCATGACAACATTTTGATATTTTTAATATTACCAGCTTAAATCGTTAGATTAACTAATCAATATGTTTGTCATTAACGTTAATATACGTAATATTAAGAGTATATCGAGATTTTATCTTCTCATTAACTCGATCGTGAATAGAAAACCGGAATTCAATTATTTGTCTTATATTTAGTCATGTTATCATTTTGCAGTATAGATATTACAGGACATATATGTTTTGCATGAAGGTATATTAAATATAAGCCTATGCCTTAATTTTAAAATCAACCAAGAAATTCTATATTGGTTTTCTCAATTAGGCTCGCATAGAGGTGGACATCTGCCAATTATTGGCAATCCAATCCAACCCAACCTATCATTTACTGGACCCAACCAAACACATTCACCCAGAAAAGTTCAAATCCTAATCCGACCAGATCCATGGCCATATCGAGCCGCATTTTGAGCAAAAAGTGAAAGGTTTATAAAGGCTAACATAAAGCAATGACAATTTTGAAATGATTTATAATCAGTGTCGCAACTCTCTTTCACAAATTGTATCTTAAATAACCCCAATAAAGGGCGGGAGTACATATTTTATATTAATTATTATTCTTTCGTCAATGAATTTTTCGTTATTTTTTAAGCTGGAGCCAGTGGCTCGAGCCAGTGGCGAAGTCAGTAAGACACTCGACCGCGGATCAGTATATGCGGGGTTCAAATCCTGGGCTCACCCGTCACGGACATCGCTTTCGAGTGAGGAACTGACGTTAAGCTTAGCTTTAGCTTTTAAGTTGATACGACAGAACACAACCCACGCATGACGCCAAAACATTGGACCCAACCCAGCCCATGGGCTAACCCAACCTCTGGGTCCACCTCTGGGCTCACTTTCGTGCTAATGGCAGAGCTACGAGATGCAAGAGAAATTCGTCCTTCACCTTCAGAAGTTCCTTGACCCAACCCACCCGTATATGACATCAGTAGTTACTTCTTCAACACAAGGCTACATGTACAAGCGATGTTTCCTTACTACAAATCTCTGAGTATCCCTTAAGAGGGAGATATTTAATTAAAGACAAGCCATGAATCATCACTCTGGTTAACTCCTCAGTGGTTTTATAGTAATATCAGTAACTAACATCACTCTTTAATAATAGTTTACGTAGTTTGATTTATAACTTACGTTTAGGATTCTCGAACTTTGATACACGACTAATATGATAGAACACTTAGGTCACTAGATTCGGCAAGGACATACACATTTACAATGGAAGAAAATTTGAAGCCATCTTAGATTCTACAGTTTTCATTGTTCTGACAGAATCACCATGGGTTGAAGAAATTTAACTACATTTTATTACAACCCTTCGCTGATAAGTGAAGCACTCAGTAGTGAACTGAGAAGCAGATTTTAAGTAGGATTATCTTGGGCTTGTTTTTGAAAGAATTTCATACCGAGATTAGTAAGACGTTGCCTGGTTGTATTAGAGTTCATCATCCTCATCTTCCCTTAAATCACAGTTTAACTAGGATCGGGATACGAATAGACTGTCTCATATCCTCTCTGTCCTACATCATATCATCAGTCAATCCCTATTTGACACTTTTCAATTCGTTTAAATTTTTGTAGCAATTTCTGGAGTCTAGGCGCACACCAACCGAATGCCCTTTCTGACGTAGCCTGAGTTGTATTTTAGTTATGTAGCCATGAACATAGTAGCTGCAATGTAGCATTAACTCACAGTCGTAGATTCCGGGATGATGATCAACTTAGACTCGAGATTCCTTCGATTCTGTCCTCCACGAAAAATTGTCGTTCTGCTGAGAATGTCTTCGAAAGATGAAACGAATGAAATGAATGAAATGAAATGAATGACTCAATAGCGCAATGGTTAGAGGTGTAGATAACGTCATGAAGTTTTAAATGACAGATCCTGAGGTGAATTGGACCCTTGTGGGTTCGAATCCCAGCCGCGCTGATCTGAGAGTAAATCTCGGGCATTCACTGGACTGGTTACACGGAAAATGGACAAAATTGCCTATCGGATTTAACATATGGTATTAAAAGTGATAGATATCAACGTAGTTGATCATTTCACTATAATGTGTGTTATTTTCGAAATTGGACTGCAGAATGTTGAGCAGAGTCTAAATATATCAATCATTAAAATCCTGTTCAATTTTGAAAAAAAACAATTACTGATTAGAAAGGAAGAAATTGTAGGACCTAATGGAGCCTAGAAGTAATTTGAAGCTGTATGTTAATTGACGAAAACTTATTTAGCGAGTGAATTTAAAGCATTAAAATCAATGCAGCAGTTGATAATTTAATAAACTACTGAGAAACTATTAATTTATTAACCGTAGATTTCTATATTTTTAGAAAGAAGAGTAAACGCAACTAGAGGCAAATAAGCAATTAATTTCAATGTCTGTTAAATGTAATTAAAATCATATTGCAGTTGCTATAGCCTGTAAGTAATTTATGAAAGTATCGTCAACAAACCGTTATTGAATGTAGCTTAAAACATATAATATATGTATCTGTATTTAACATATGTAGTCTAAATACATATGTAGTCTAAAAGCGGCCTTTGGTAGTAGAAAAGAACTATTAACAAAAGGTCTAAAGAAAGACACAAAGATAAAGATAGTGAAAACTTTGGTTTAGACCACGCTATTATATGGATGTGAAACATAGACCTTAAGAAAGGAAGATATTAGGAAACTGGAGGCATTAGAAATGTGGATTTGGAGAAGAATGGAGAGGATTAGCTGGACTCAAAAGGTTACAAATGAGGAAGTCCTGGAGAGAGTTGGCACAGATAGACAGTTGATAAATGTATTAAGAAATAGGAAGAAGAGATGGATAGGAGACATTCTAAGGGGGAAGGTCTATTAAAAGAGGTCATAGAAGGTAGAATGGAAGGTAAAAGAGGCAGGGGCAGGCCGAGATTAGATATGTTAGATGATTTAAAGACCCACTCATATGTGGAAATGAAGAGGAAGGCGGAAGACAGAGAAGAGTGGAGGCGTTATGTACCATGGACCTGCCAGTAGGCAGTGCACTAAGAGAGAGAGAGAGAGAGTCTAAATACATTTAGGCTAACAGGTATCGACGTCAGCGCTATCTATATTTTTAGTTATACACTTAAGAAATAGAACTAAATCATAGCAATCTAATGCTAATAATGTTATTTTTCAGTAGATCGTTGTCATTTAGTTATCTTTATGAATGCCACAATTACATTTTTATTTAATCATATCACTCCAAGTTATAGTTTTCATTAAGGTGTTGGTAATACATAGCCTTTTGTGAAGGGAAAAAAGTCATTAAACGATGGAGGCGTGAATGCAGAATGGATGTGGGAATGTGTATCTTGGATATACCACTTGGAGAAGCACTAGAGAGAGATTAAGCCACTACTCTCGTAATATTAAGTAGAAAACTTGATAATATTTTCCCAATTCGGTTAGCTTTTGGTTTCTTGTGCCATCAGCTTGTGTCAGCTTGTGCCATCGAATGTCTCAATAGCGCAATAGTTAACGTCGTGAACTTTTAAATGACAGATCCTGAGGTGAATTGAACCCTCGTTGGTTCGAATCCCAGCCGCGCTGATCTGAGAATAAAATCTCGGACATTCACTGGACTGTACGGAAAACGGATTAAATTTCCTAGCGGATTAAACATGTAGTGTTAAAAATTATAGATATCAACATAGTTGATAATTTCACTATAATGCGTGTTTACTTTTATCGTCCAGTATTTGTCCTGACCAGTGAGTACTAACCTATGAATTAGCTTTGGGTGAGCATACATTAGAGCAACCAAATGCTCCAACGTGTGAACATCACCAAATTGTCCTCATAACTAATTACATACTTCATATATAAACTACATGAATAAAGTAATATAACTTGGCTCAGAAGAAATAAAACTTATCAATTAAATTATGTATTTAAATGTAATTACATTACCTACACCGTGCACTGCTTTAGTAT
The DNA here is from genome assembly GCA_905160935.1 of Enchytraeus crypticus. Taxonomy (NCBI): domain Eukaryota; kingdom Metazoa; phylum Annelida; class Clitellata; order Enchytraeida; family Enchytraeidae; genus Enchytraeus; species Enchytraeus crypticus. The sequence goes on along the minus strand of CAJHZI010000741.1, from coordinate 662,570 downwards.
CTAAAATCATCAGAAGTTGTGCACTTCTATTATTTAATGCAGCTACGTGTTATGGAATAGCTACATGAGTTGATAAATATGGCGTATAGAAACTTTGACCAGTTATTACACAATTTACATGTTATAGACATAATCATGACAATGCCGACCTATTGCAACAGCCTATACATAATGAGAAATTTATCTTCCTATTGTGTAGCTTAACGAATATAACTAGCGGATTATAAGATAACTAGCGGCGACTAGCGAATTCCGATAGCATGGATGAAATAAAGTATGATAAAGAATTAATACATTTATAATGAATATATTTGAAGCTAAGAAAATATTTCATCTCACAATTTATTGGCGAATGTATCTTGTACATTTATTGATTAGAACTGATCCCATGTGATCCACTGATTCTTTTAGCAACATGAGTTGCTAAGAATCGATGTTACAAATGTGAGTATGCGTAGAATTAATCTTGTATAAATCAATATTTCTACTGCTGCAGAATTCTACGTCTTCAAAATCAATACTGAGCTAAGAGGTCTCTGCCTATTATTAATCGAATTTCAAGTTTATGAATCATCGTATATGAGATCTATGAATCATTGTACATGGCATCTATGAATCATCGTATATGAGATCTATAAATCATCGTATATGAGATCTATAAATCATCGTATATGAGATTTATGAGTCATCGTATATGAGATCAATGAATCATTGTATATGAGATCTATGAATCATTGTACATGGCATCTATGAATCATCGTATATGAGATCTATAAATCATCGTATATGAGATCTATAAATCATCGTATATGAGATTTATGAGTCATCGTATATGAGATCAATGAATCATTGTATATGAGATCTATGAATCATTGTACATGGCATCTATGAATCATCGTATATGAGATCTATATATCATCGTATATGAGATCTATAAATCATCGTATATGAGATCTATATATCATCGTATATGAGATCTATAAATCATCGTATATGGGATTTATGAGTCATCGTATATGAGATCAATGAATCATCGTATCTCGCATAGCGTTTGCTTAAAACTCAATTTAAGCAAAAGCTTATTTTTCAATTAATTCTATGGCTTACTAATCCAAAAGAATAAATTCACCTATTCATCAATTTCACAAATTCACCACTTCATATTGCTAAATCATAAATTCAGTATTTATTATTTCTTTACAACAACAACAACAACAACAATAAGAACAATACGATTAGAGTGCTACTGTTGTCCATGACAACATTGAGTACTGTGAAACCAAATCAGAGCCAGAGTTCTGATTTGGATCATAGATCTCATATACAGAGCTTACATAAAGTAAGGAAAAGGCTAAGCCTTTTCCTTACCTTATGTAGCCTATAACTTGGAACAATTGGGCTTCTGAGGAGGCTTCACGTTGCTCAGTTCTTACTTAGTTGTCTTTTACGACACGCGCAGTTCACGGGTTGGCCTATTTTTCGGTGAGATTTATTATAGTTGTTTACTATTTAATTATCCATCATTAATTTAGTTAGACATCCCATGTCCCATGATATCAATCATTTAGTAATAAGAATAGTAAGAATTTAGAAACATAATGCCAGACTAATTTCGCTCTTAGGCTTCCTTTGATTGTCAATGAGTTACTTAAGATTATTGCTTCGCAGATAGGCCAGGCCTAAAGTAATTAAGTGCTTGAAGTGGCTTGAGAATTAAAGTGGTCTGTTTTTCCAAATTATAGGATAAATTATTAAGCTGAAGTTGACATTTATAAGTTATTTTCAAACGCTGACTTAATTTATAATTAGTTAGCTAAACATAGTCTATTTGGGACGCATTTCAATGATATATAGAAATGGGTGCTTAAAAAGATTAAGTTGATTTAATTATAAAAAGTTAGAGATTAAATGCTTAAAGAAACGGTACTCTTGCTGAAGCCTTTAAAATACATTGGCCTATTTAATTTTAACCGAACTCATTTCATAGTCATAACACCTACTAGCATTTGGTAGATTGTAATGTAACTGGGCTAGCATTAATTACGCTGGATGTTGATACTTTAGATATTACATATCCAAATGCATAAGTTACATAACAATTTCATAGATTAAATAGACTTCGATCAAAGTGTGATTATTATTTCTCATATTTATAATGGCATTCAAACATATTCATGGCATTTCCAATGAGTTTAATAATTACCCATGTCAGTACTTGTATAATCGTACCCGTACATAATAACTTTTAGATTTAGATACGTTAACGCTATGATATGTTTCTTATTGTCGATTTTTATTTAGCAATTCCATTAAAGGTTGAAGGACAAGATGTCCGCATTCCTATTTACTTGAAATTAAACGATGAAATAATTTTGCACAAATTGACTACTTTTATTTTTCAGCAGTGCTGGATTTAGAAGTCATTTCCACAGATTTTCTATTTTCTTTTCGACTCATGTGTTTATTGGTGGAAATGTGCTAATGACTTGTTTCACCCTATAGTGCTTGAAGTCTTTTTAAAATAAAGCATAGACCAAATTTCTTATCAATTTATGAAAGAAATGGCTGGGAACTTCATACTCGACTTCCAGCATACAAGGATAGCGTCCCAGATACCAACCAAAACAATCCGTGAAATTATCAGTGCACAGAAATTAGTCACATGATCCGCACGTGTATGTGCATACATATATATGCACACATGTATGTGCACACTTGTATATGCACACATGTATGTGGACACATATATATGCACACATGTATGTGCAAACACATATATATGCACACATGTATGTGCACACATATATATGCACACATGTATGTGCACACGTATATATGCACACATGTATGTGCAGACGTATATATGCACACATGTATGTGCAGACGTATGTGTGGATAGCGAAATGATACGATACGAAATGTGGACATGCAGTGAAAATCAAGTAGAAATATTTCATTGATAAATTCATTAAATAAAATTCTACATGCATGTAGGTCTTGCAATTATTTGTAATAACAAAACTATTCGTTCTCGTACAAGTCGTAAAGTCAACAGTGGAAGTCTAAAGCTGTAAGTCTGCTGTCGACGAAGATTGTAATTATAGAAATAAAACGTCAAGAAGGAAATAATTATATACTTAGAAATTAAATTTATAGAAGAATTTTAGATTTTATAATCCATGTCATTAAGTTACGAACACATCGACACTGCACTGGGTATCGAAGGCTCCTCAAGTGAACTTTCACTACTAGGTAAACAAAGTCACTATGTAGAATCTTGAAGAAGTGTCATTCAACTCAGTACAGATAAATTATTGTTTCGAACCATTAGAAAACAGAAAGGAGTCTATCTTAGGATGCAATGATTAAATTGGTAAACTCAATTTAACGTGTCTGTTCGTACCACAAGGATGCTACAGGACATTGTAGTTGCTCAACTCACATTCGAATCGACGCTCAATTGCTTAGCAGGTAAACTTCCTATCAGATCAGCCATCCGTGCAGAGGCAAAAACTATTAAATCGACTGGACTGGATTGGAACAACAATCCTATCTATCCACTGATCCACTACTTCGCTCCAGCAAAGAAAAGACTAGATTTAGATTATGATGCGCAATAGGCAAAATTCGAAATAAATTAAGTTTTTAAAATCGTATACGCATCAATATATGTTCTTCAATGTTTCTTTTTTTCTCCTTTTCTCTTTCTCTCCTCTCCCTCTTTCTCTCTCGCTCTCTCTCTCTCTCTCTCTCTCTAGTGTACTCGTAAGTGACTGGTCCAAGGTACATTTTCATACTCAGAGTAATGTATCATACAGATCATACAGAAAGCACTGTAGTTCAGCAAGTTTATCCACTCACAAAAGGTAATGCCCTACCAATACATTTTGCAGTCTATAGCTTAGCTAAAATGCCTTCTGAGGTGGTTCCTCGATGCCTTTCTCAATTTTTGCTTTGTCGCCTCTTACGACACAGGAGCTTAAAAGATGCTTATTGGTCTGATAAATGTAATGCCAGAAACAGTTAGTGCCATTATGTACCTATGCAATGGGACAAACTTTGGTCTTAATATTGTAAGAGTGAATGTTCTATATCAACCCAGTATGGACTATTATTAAGTTATTAACTACCATTTAATTACTCTTATTAGTTCTATATTGAGCTATTGCACACCTTCACATTGTAAGCTATCGAATAGCACTTTTCAGTACGCTGCTCCGTTGATCTTGAATACACTTTCATACGCTATTCGGAAGTCAGAATTGTTTAAAATCACATTAAACCTTAAATTTCCTATGAACGGTTCCAAATTACATGGCAGTTAAAGACCTACTTTTTCCATATATCTTTCCAGTCCAGTGTTCATGAGTTGCGAACAGCACGTAAACCTCCTTTTCTCTAATTTCTTATCTTTGGAATCTTATTGGAATTTGGAATTTTGAGCTCGTCGGCTGGAATTTTGTACAATAGAACTTGATGTTGTCATTGCATGAGTACACTAGCACTCTAAATGTTTCTGTCATTGAGTGCTTACATTGACTGTTGGCACTGCACTTCTTCTTCTCTAAGTGCGTGCCTGTTCCAAGCCCGGGCGGTCATGGTCATATGTCTCATATGGCCTCCATATGTCTCTGTTCATTGTTGCTCAGATCATATCTGTTTCAGTTAACTGCATCCATTTGCTAAGACTCTTAATAGCACTGCACTGCAGCAATTTAATATCAGTTGCATAAACACCCGAATTTCAGCAGAAAACTTCAGTGCTAACTTTACACCTATTCTCTTTGAGTTTGAGGAATGTTGATCTCCTAACTTACTCTGGAAGCGAGTGATTTTTCTCTAAAAAAAATTCGGCTCTCTAATGGAAACTGTAATTATTCGGTATTGCCCCTTTGATCATAATTTATGCATTTATGTTTTGTCTGCATTGGCGGATAAGAAAATTATAAAGGAAGCCTTAAAATTTTCTCCTGGACCGATGATTTTTGAAGTTCTACAGATGTCTGTCACTACAGACATCTGTAGTGACAGACATCTACTACTACAGTTTAAGTTATTACAGTTAACATTAACTTTCAGTTTCTATATATTAATGCAGGTATTTCAATCTTCTTCTTCAGTGCACTGCCAAGTGGCAGGTTCAGGGTACATATTCATACTCAAAGTCTGTTTTCTCGCTCCATAAGAGCGCTCCATAAGAGCATTAGATTAACACGTTAATCCCTTTACAAAGTCTATGCCTTATCCATACCTTATGTAGCCTATAGTTTGGGAAAAGTATGACTTCTGAGGTGGTTTCCCGTTGCCTTCCTCAGTTAGAGAGATTAATTACCATTTAATCCTGGGGAAAATATTTCATGGTGAGGTGGGTTCCCTCTAGCCATCCTCAGCTCCTGCCTTAGTCGCCTCTTACGTAGCAGATTGTTTTGAAGGTTGCCCCATTCTGCAGTGGTCCAACCACATCCGAGCACAACACGGGGAAATTCAATAATAACATCGGGGTATATCACTAATAACTAAATAATTTGGGGTTAACGTCATTTTTCTCATACAATGATGATGCTAGGGACTTTCCAGCATCGCATGCCACTACAAATTGATTCATCCAAACGATTTGAAAAAACTATTTACTGAAAAAAGAAAAATATTCTAAACGGTGATAGTGGTCCGGTGATAAAAAAGAGTCAGTTACTATAATTTATTTGCATTATGACTGCATTTTACGATTTATTATAAAAAAAGCAAAGCGCTGTTTCGATCTCGCTTTCTCTTGTGGTCTTTGTATACTCACTTAATCGTCATCTTGTAGTGTTTTGAAGCCTGTGTGTATAGATTCTGCAAGAGACGCCCCAGACATTGTTTTATGGCGAGGAAACGACCATTAAATTCCTATTGATTGATTGATTGGTTGATTGATTGATTGACTGATAGATTGATTGATTGACTGATTGATTTAAAAGTTATAAGATACCACTACTGCTACAGTTACTTGGAAAAGTTTCATGATTTTGGGAATTGTAAAGAAGAATAAGGATGACAATGGATGTGGAATTGGAGAATAGACAACCATTGTAAGTTTGTAACTCCCTACCCATTGCAGAATAGGTAGGCCTATATGAAATCAAGTCTAATATGTAAGACATATTTCACATTTCAAAGTGGCAGATACCATTCAGCCCCTCGATGTTCGCATTTGTTTGCATAAATTTGTTTGCCTAGTTAACAATTAAGTCAATGCAGACATTACTCACAGTGGCGTCCTATGCTTTGACCCTATTTAGCATAACCCTATCACTTCACCTCAATATCGTGTCACCCTGATTACACACAGCAAAACCCCCTATCTGACACGCCCTGGAACATCGTCATATAGCGTTCTCAAGACTAGATTATCCAGAAATATGTTCCCAGGAATACGTTCCAGGGCAGGCAGCGATAGGAAATCAAATAATAAATTATTTTGTTTGTAGATGTAGATGTCGGATTGGCTTAACGATAAGGTGATAAGATCTTACACTACTTATGGTACTTGTACTACTTTTAATTAGTGCGAAAATGTGGCATTAGTGAGCAATATTTGATCTAATGAACGTTGAAGTCTTCTTTCCGATTCGTTACGTGAGATTGTAAGTGAAAAACGTCCTATTGAGAGATAAAATAAATAACTATACCGGGCGTACAGTCAAGATCAGAAGTGTAAGTCATTTCCTCAATCTTATAAAAGGGGTAAAGCAACCGATTTGCTTACATATTTTAAAAAAGCACCTGTTAAAAGTGTGCAACTGCTCTTGGTGCTCTATGTAATTGGTATTCTTTAAAGGCGAAATCATTTTATCATATATGGATACTAATAATTTCATATGCTATCAAATAAAAAGTTTTACCGGGTTCGTTTAAATCATTGGCTATATTTTGCAGGTACTTTCAATAATCTCACATGATTCTAACTTTTATCTAATTACAACAAGTTTAGCTCTAATTTACCAATTATTGCTTTGAAATGTAAAATAATCGGTATATCAAACAAAAAGTAATAACCGACTTCGAATTTCTCATTACTACTCTTTCTCTCTGTCTCTGTTTCTGTCTCTCTCTCTCTCTCTGTCTCTCTCTCTCTCTCTCTCTCTCTCTGTCTGTCTCTCTCTCTCTCTCTCTCTCTCTAACGTTATCTCTCACTCTCTCACGCTCTCTATCTCTTTATCTCGCACACTCTCTCTCTCTCTCGATATATATATATATATATATATATATATATATATATATATATATATATATATATATATATATATCTGTCTCTCTCCCTCCCACCTTCCGTCCCTCCCTCCCTTCCTCCCTCCCTCCCTCTCTCTCTCTCTCTCTCTTCCTCTCCCTCACACACACTCACACACACATGTCTACCTGCTCTCGTGTACAGATGCACAGAAACAATTAGGCCTGAGCTCTAATACACAATTATTGTCAATAAAGCTTGGACGTTCTTTTGCATAATATTCAAGTTTCCCCTCGTATTCTCAGGTCCTATCAGACTTTTGCTTGTGAACTCTCCATACTGTTTGAGCCCAGGTCTGACGTATGCTGCCTCACGTGCGATAATCCGTACGATTGTAACAGGATCCTATGGAGGGTTTCCACCCGTTTCGTCACCACATGGAGCTGGAGCAGAACTAATGGTAATGACGGTGATTCGGTTCTCCACGCAGGGCACTCGGGTTCATTAATTGAATTTGATCGGATACGTCAGGACCCTGGAGTAGACTATACATATAGTTTATCGCTCATCGTTGTGATCATATTTTACATTAATTTTACTTATTACTAATATACTAATATACTAACATACTAATATACTGTTTTACGACGTACTAATTTAATTATTTATGACGTACTAATTTACTTATTTATAACATATTAATTTAATTATTTATGACATACTAATGTGAAAATGTGGAAATGAAGAGGAAGGCGGAAGACAGAGAAGAGTGGAGGCGTTATATACCATGGACCTGCCAGTAGGCAGTGCACTAAGAGAGATATACTAATTTACTTATTTATAACATACTAATTTACATATTTATAACATATTAATATTTACTTATTTACGACATGCTAATTTACTTATTTATAGCATACTAATTTACATCTTTATAACATACTAATTTACATATTTATAACATACTAATATACTAATTTATAACATAGTAATTTACTTATTTATAACAAAGTAATTTACTTAATTATAACATACTAATATATTTATTTATAAAATACTAATTTACTTATTTATAACATACTAATTTACATATTTATAACATACTAATTTACATATTTATAACATACTAATTTACATATTTATAACATACTAATTTACATATTTATGCATACTAATTTACTTACCTATTTGCCTCCCATATATATAAATTTTGTGAAAATACTCAACTCTAATTAAAGCACTATATGCAATAAATGTCTCTCTCTATCTCTCTTTTTGTGCACTGCCTACTGGCAGGTCTATAGTATGCATGCCTCCACTCTTCTCTGTCTTCCGTTTTCTCATGTTAACATACGAGTGAATCTTCTTTAAATCATCTAAGAATTATAGTCTCAGATTGCCTCTGCTACTCTTTCCTTCTATTCTACCTTCTATACGACCTCTTTTACAGTACTAAACTAAATCTCCTCTTAGCATGCGTTCTAACCAATTCTTCTTCCTATTTATTCTAGCATTATCAACTGCCTATATGACGCTATAGTACACCTATCTAATATCCCTTTTTAAAAATTAAATCGTGAAATTAAATCAGGGAGGTGGGGTGACTTACCTGCCCCCCTCTCCCACCTCCCACACCTCATCGTCTGGCTGACTAGTGCACCTACAGATGAATAGATAAAACTTTATAAGACGATTTCTAGTGACCAAGTCTGAACCTGTCTTCTTGAGAGTAAGCAAACTATAATTCATTAATACATGCCATCATAGCAAGCATGCGCAGTGCTGTTTGTAAATTTCAAGGGACTATTGTACATAACGCTAGCTACCTAGTATTCCATTGTTATTCACGTCGAATAAGCCTCATAATTCTCTTGGTTCGTTTACTGTTCGTTGGAATCAGATTACTGAAAATCACTACTGAAATCCAGTTGAATAATTTCGATAATTTGTACTATGTTGTAGAGTGTTAAACTGTGTCAGGCCCCTTTCTACTCATTAGGATGTGATTTTGTCGTCTACAGAAGACTGAAAAGGTGATAATTGTGCGGCATAATGAAGAAGAATTCATTTGGTAATGATTTTGGAGCTAACTATTTAACTACTAGTGATATTTGTATTTATATACTTTGCTTAGTTGTTTTATCATATGTTGCCTCATGGAATAATTCTGAAGAACTTCAAAGGTATATTTATTTAGAACCTGTAATTTAGCCAAAACTGAGAGTCGAGCCGGCGGCTTGCTGGCATGTTGTTCGACAGCGGATCAGTAGATGCAAGGTTCAAATCCAGGGCCTCTCACATTCGTCACTGACATATAATCGATCAGGAAACTGACGTAAAACTTGATTTTTGCCTTTAGGCTAAATTATGAAGAAATCGAGCAATCAATGTAATCAAAAAGTTTGTCATTAACAAGAGCTGATTTTTTTCTTCCGGAGGCGAAATAAGAAAATTCTTCTATATGGTCCCGGCCTTTAACAACGCAGTATGAAAATAGTGTTCATAAACTTTTGGATTTAAGGATATTGACCCCCGTTCCAATCATTTTTCTTTTCGACATTGGTCTATTAGTCTACATCAATCTGATTTTATGCAATACATATAAGTATGTAAATGTATCCACTTGAACTCCAATAGATGCTCTCTACTTGTCTTTACTGTGGTCATACCTGTACTAAAAGTTTAATGTGGGCTTATGTTTACTTATACTTGAGAAATAGATAGTGCCACTGTCTTTAGTGTCCCGGGCAGTAGAGCCTAATTTCTAAGCCTATGCCTAATTTCTAAGCCTATGACATAGCCTACTGTGCATGGCTACTTTGATCTCTGATAACTCTTACGGAGTCATACTCAAAATGTGTCTGTTCTGTGCATTTAGTTCAGGTGTGCTATCGCAGTTATGAGCATCCTTTAATAAACAAATGTGACAGAAATAAATATTACTTTTACAGCTTTATTTGTCTACGAAATAAAGTCAGTCTTGGAGGCAGGCCCATGGTTCTGTAATATTCAATTTATTAGGAAAACCTGTATAAATGTCAAAAAATGTATCTTCATTGCGTATAATGATAATAATAATAATAATAATAATAATAATGATAATAATAGTAATAATAGATTTTCCTGACAGTTCCATCTATGCATTCCTCTCTCTCTCTCTCTCTCTCTCTTTCCTTTCTCTCTCTTCTCCTCGTTCTCTCTCTCTTTCTCTCGCTCTTTCTCTCTCTCTCTCTCCCTCTCTCTCTCTCCTTCTTATCTTTTCTTAGGTTCTGCCTATAGCGGAAGGTCCAAGGTTCATATTTCTACCAATAGTCTACAATCAGTAAGAGCGCACCTTTGAGCAACAAGTTGATCTCCTCAAAAGACTAAGCCTATCAAACACCTACTGCTACTTTAACCCCAGCAAATATGGCTCTTAGGTGATTTTATAATGTATTCCTCAATTTATACTGAGCCTCTTCTTGCGTCACTTGCGTAGGTCTATGCTGTATACAACACCAGAAAATCGATCATTATACATACTAATGCAGAAGAAATAAAAGTAAATAAATAATGTAGGCCTAAGCATAAATACATCGCTGGGTATAAATACAGAGATTTAAAGCGAAAGCATGTATTATAAGATGAGGATAGTTTGAGAGAGAGAAAAAAAGAGTGAGAGATAGAGAAAGAGTGAGTAAAATAGTGAGAGAGAGAGAGAGAAAGAGAGAGAAAGTGAGAGAGAAAGAATAAAAGAAAGGGAAAGAGAAGGAGGAGGAGAGAGAGGAAAGAGAAAGGAAAGATAAAGAGAGAGAGAGAAAGAATGAGAGAAAGCGAAAGAGATAGAGAGAGAGAAAGAGAAGAGAGCGAGAAACAGGAAAAGAGAGAGAGATAATGAGAGAGAGGGGAAATATAGGTAGAGAGAGAGAGAGAGAAAGAAAGAAAAAGAGAATGAGAAAGAGAAAGGCAGAGAGAGAGAGAGAGAGAGAGAGAGAGATCAATATGTTTTGAAGGCGGGTTTTGCTCATGAACACTGACTGCCAGGAAGTGAAATCGAGTTTTAATAGAAAAGCACCGTTCCGCCCGTCGGTAAATAAAAAGAGATAGAGAGAGAGAGAGGAGGCGAAATTTTGAGAGACGGGGGGGGGGGGGGGGGGAAAGATAAAATGACAGACAGATAGTGCTATTTAAATTCTTTCATTTTAGATTAGGGTTAATTTAACTTGTTCACTTGAATCCTATCGCACAATAGGAGTGTGGGTGTAAGATAATAATGCATACACAAAATAATTTTTGGCTAAATCCAAAGATAGGTTTCCTCTCTTATTGTGTTATTGTTGCCCATACCCTCAGGGCCTCATTGTGTTTACTGAATTGTAGTACCTTTTTCTATTTACGGCCGAGTATTCATAAGGAAATTCGATACTCCTGAGCGTGCAGGCAAAAAACGAAGAACTTAATAGTTTTCGACTATTGAAGCATCTGTAGCTACTGACCTATTTTCTAATTCGGGGTAAAGCCACCTACGTCTCTACTTGCAAATTTGTCCTCGATCTACTCTGCTAGCAACTTTTCGCCCAGGCTTTAAGTCGAGTGGGTGGCGCTTAACTTACCTGTCGACAGCTGTTGGTGGAGCCGAGGTTAGGAGGCGTGGCCTAGAAGTGGCAGTAATGAGACGTGTTGTCGCATCAGTAGTTCCGCATTTCTAGAGTCGACCAAAGCAGGTATGTCAGAGTATGGGTGGCTGAGTGACTGTGTGCATGTGTTACAGTGGGGACACACGTGTGTAGGTGCTTGTGTTAGATGATTCCATATTTAATATTAATGTTTGGTTTAGATTTTATATATTACATGAAAAAAGCTGGTAAAGCTAATGGTAAAGTCAGTTTGCTCACTCGAAAGCGATGTCAATGACGGGCGAGCCCAGGATTTGAACCCCGCACATACTGATCAGCGGTCGAGTATCTTACCGACGTCGCCACTGGCTCAGCCAGAAAAGAGAAAATGAAGAGAAAATTTAGAGAAAATTATACATCAGCACGTGGATTTGTGCGTTTGTAATGAAACTATGATGAAGTGTAATTTATTTATGCACATACTATGTTAATGACTGCATCATGATTTGCAAAGTCTTGTATAGTCTTACTATAAATTAAAGTAGGCACAGACAGGAAGGAAAAAAATTGAGTTTATGAATAGAACTTAGGTTAAGTGTCCGACAGCAGGTCAGAGTTCAAATTCAGTGTTTGTCCCTTCACTGCTTAGATTTCTATACCGTACACTGAAGCTAAGCAAGGCTTTAGTATTTGGTTGCAATGTATTTTAAGAAGAAAGTTATTAACGATATTAAAACATTTCTCAAGATTGTTTCGACTCTCGGCTCTGTTTGGCTGCCATGATCGGAGAGATTGTTTAGTAAAATTAGTAACTTATTCCTGACTTAATCAGTAACTTAATTCTGCTATTCAAATAGTTGTCTTAATCGCTAAACCTAAAATAATTATTTTATTGTAAATACCGAACCTGCAATTCTTTGACTAAATGCAATTTAAATATTAATTTCAGTTTCTTCTTACAATACAGGAGATCTTGCAATAAAAGAGGCTCATTATTTATAGCCTCAACCTTTGATGAGGAGAAAGAGAGATCAAAGCGATGATTTTTCTGGTGATGTAAGAGACGTTACCAATATTCTACCTCATTCCGTCATTCCAAGGGCGGATGAGACACAGGCATAGATATTTCAAATCTCAGTTCTCAACCTCCTCAACCCGTTGTGTTCATAGCATTGTGTTCTAAGAGATATATTTCACTCAGCTTCCGTTCATTCATTCATCCATTCATCAGGCCACTGTTCAGAAATTCATCGTTCATTCACTCCGCTTCAAAATTGGAATAGAACTTGTGACTCAGGAGATTGTTCTGCTGACTTATAAAGAATTACTGGAAAAGATTTGTCAACTTACAGTGCTACTGAATCCTGTTCTTTTCTTCAAGATAAGTTGCATACGCCAACAAATACAGTATATTGTGGAGAAAATACTGAGAGTGGGAGTTACTAGTTAAATAGACGAAAAAAGCATATCGGCGAAAGTTGAGATCGATCAGTTTTGTTAATATACTGTAAACAGACTTGACATTAAGTGTTCCGTGCAGCTGTTGACTGTTCTATTCTTGTGTTCAAATTCAAACATACTCCACTCGCAGGTAAGATTTTCAGTATTTTCTTGCATTTCTCTTTTAAAAGTTAGAACTCAGTTACATTGTAGGCCTACCACTGATGTATTGCCGAATATACGGTTTGGCCGGATTGCGGACTCGTGAATTCTTGCTTATCAGGCAAACGTGCTAGCAATGTGGCCACTAGTAGGTACAAGGTCTATACATAGACCTTATACCTTGCTGTAGGCTAAATAATGTTTCAAAGTTATGTTATATGTTTAGGTTTGCTACGTATATTTCTCTTTAAATTCCAATTTGCAAGCTCAAGCTCACCGCAGAAATTACTTTATTCAATAATAAAGTTATAAATTTAAGTTTAACGCTTGTTTCTTTACCACAAGACGATCCGACCGACTGAATTGCTAATAATGCTATCAACTTATTCACTCAGCCAGTGCAATTAAAATACTAAAAATACAAATACTAATCCACACAAAGATATCTTCATTGAGTCAAAACACTGTCACTGTCTGTAGACAGCTTTTAAAGGTAAAGCTAAAGCTAAGGTTAACGTCAGTTTCCTTACTCGAAGGCGATATCAGTGACGGGCGAACCCAGGATTTGAACCCAGCCTCTACTTATCCGAGGTCGAGTATCTTACCGACTTCGCCACTGGCTCCAGCCAGTAGCGTTGTCAGAAAATCCATGCATTTAATTAGTGACAAAATGATTGCCTCTTAGGTGATTTCATTTCATTTCCTATCATCGGCATTGGTCATATTTTGAAAATACGGGCAATACTTGCTTGGATTATTTTAAATTTAATGTTTTTACTCTCAGCATGAAAAATCTTATTTCATTTCTTCTATATGTTTTCGCATATTATGTCAATGATTAATAAGCGGAAAATCACATCTTACTAATATGTCTATTAGATTGGATAGGCTTAAAGTCTTTTGCTTTTGGGGTATGCCTGAGTTCAATGCAGAAATTGTAGAGTTTAATTCATACTTTACACTATCTAGATAATTTACTGAATAGCTTTAGAATTTTGTGAGGAATGAATTAGGAGTTATATTAGTAAACTATTTAAGATGACACACAATTAAATGTTATCATTCTTATTTGAATTAGTCATGAATTTGAACGAAACTCAGCAGCTCGTCGGTTAGGCAAATTTATTATTTTTTGTTTGTGCTGTTTATTCGCAGTATCATAGTTAAATAAATAAATTCCAGAAATTATTTTATGTCTAGCTTCTCAACGTTACAATAATATTTATATGAATACATTAGCGTGACACTAAATGATCGAGAAAGGGATTAGTCTCTTTAGCGAATAGCGGGTTCTATAGAATAGAATTAATCGATGAAGCTTTCTTCATGCGCAGTCGCTATTTTATTCCCGTATAGCCTGTCACCGACCAATTAGCATATTACGACAAAACGATATTTCAGCAAGAAATCGTAACAGTCTCAGGGGGCTATATTAATTTGCAGGATTGCAATTCAATTCATTCCACTAAAAATTCCGTTCTCTCTATCAATCAATTCTCTTTCTCTTCTCTCTCTCTCTCTCTCTCTCTCTCTCTCTCTCTCTCTAAAAGTGGCCACACACGATCAAATTTATCTGTTCAGATATCTGAACAGATATCTGAACAGATATCTGGACAGATATCTGAACAGATGGAAATGAGTTTGATGGAAAAACTGACCGTGTGTGGCCACTGTAATGTTCTGCCATGCGGCAGGTCTAGGGTACATATTCATATTCTCGAGTATGCTTTCACGCTCCATAAAGAACACTCCATAGATCAACGAGTTAATCAATTCACAAAAGGCTATGCCTTAATCATACCTCATTTAGTTGAATTAATTATATAGCTCGGAAAAAAAATTAGCTTCAAAGGTGGTTTCACGTTTTTTCATCAGTTTATGCTTCGCCTCTAACGACACGTGCAGTTAACGGACGATCCATTCTTCAGTGTCCCGGACACAACACGGTGATCATTCAATCAATTAATCAATATATAACAATTTAACGTCCCGTTCCTCGACATAGGGCAATGTCAGGGATGTATAAACTCAGTCATAGGTTCAAAACTCAATTTAGAACACTCTAGTATCATGTGTTATTAAATAGCTATAACCTAGAACGCACACTTTCTAGACCAAGCAAATGTCTGTCTATTATGACATCATCCCTGGATAAGGAAACGGACGTTAAACCTTTATTATTATTTTTATTATCTTATTATCCAAACTCATCTTAATCACTACCATCTCCCATATAACTTTAATCTTTTCAATCCCTATGGATTTGTAAATCCTGATCCTGTTTTTCTTTTCTAACGCTAATTCCAGGCGGCAATGCGGCGACATAATGGATGAAAGCTTGACAGTACGCATATTAAACTTGCGAATTCACGCAACGGATCTGTCATGCATGACCACAATGCGCTGTGCAACGACTCCATGCATTGTTAAGTCGCTAGTCGTGTCATAAATAAACAACTTTTTTCTCTTGAATTCCATTCGACGTCAGACGTTAACAATAAAGTTTCTGCCTATGCAACGTCGAATAATAGAGTTGCCGTTGCGTAAAATCATCGTGTTCGTAATACGACAAATAAATACTGCTGTCAGAGCAACCGGTGAAGTCTGAACTAGGGTGGTGCGGCGATAGAGTCTGCTCCAGGCGTAGATTACCAAGATGAAACTGATGAGACTGACGTTAAATCATCAGATTTTTGCAGCGATACAGATTTTTTAACCGCTTCGATATAAGCTGGTTGAGATAATGGCGTGATCGGTTATGTTTCTGCAGCTGATCAGAAGGTGTGCGAAACAAATTCTATGACGACTCTTTGCTGAAGTCCTTTCTTGAGACGAAATTGACGTTAAGCTAAAACTTATTTTTTTATTATATGACTTAAATCCTATTAGTACGTTTACAATATGCGATTTTTTTATAATATTTCTTTCGTAATTGCCATTTCCCGACTGCTGTGATTTAAAATTCTCATTCTATAATTATTTAAAATCATTATTAATTGCAGTTACTCAACATATAAACACTTTCCCCTAACCACAGAACATATTGATTACTGACAGCCACTGAAAGTCTATTAATTAGCAATTCTTTCAAATTAAATTGTCAATAAAATTGTTCTTAGACACATTTTTTGCTTTGAATTGTTTGAATGCCCCATGGAAATTGCTTAGTCAAGTCAAAGCGGCTATAATATCTTATTACTTCAACAATCACGCCAATTACATATAGGCCTGCATATAAGGCCACTAACATAATAAATCTAATCAGAAGTACTTCTGATCTTACTTATTTTTCTCGTTTTATCTTGATATAGTAGCCTATATTCTAGATTGTTCTATGCTTCCGTATCTCTTTAGTCTTATGTGACGTCAAGTGACAGGTCCATGGTACGTATTCCTACAATGTGCTGTTTTTCACACTCGATAAAGAGCACTCGATCGATCAACTTGTTAATCCCTTCAAATGGCTATGCCTTATCCACACCTTAATGTAGCATGTATAGATGGGAATAATATATTTTCTGATATGGTCTCCCGTTGCCTTTCTCAGTTCTTTCTCAGTCGCCTCTTACGACACGTGCAGTTTAAGGATGGTCTATTATTCAGCATCCCGGACTCAACACGGGAAATACTTCCGTAAATCGAAAGTAAAATTCAGTAAAAGCTAACGCCAAATTTCAAGTCAGTTTCCGGCTCGAATACCATAATATCAGTGACGAGGAGAACACTGAATTTGAACCACAACTACTGATCCGTTGTCCAACAATTTGGTAACGAGCCACCGACTCAGCCATAAATAAGTTATATAGTGCTTCTAACGTTGTCTAGAATGGAATGGTTAAAATGACTTCGCTATAACATCGAAAGTTGCACAAAGTAATTTCTTTTCTAGTTCAAAAATTCTAAAAACGCTTTGTACTAAATACGTACAATTGGTATCATTCTACTTACTAGTAACTGATATATAAAATTTTGAATTGAGAGGAGTGAAAAATATAATCAATAACCACGGAAGCAACTACTTTATTGGCTATTTATATAAGTTGGTTAAATTCGTTATCTCTACAATTAAAACAAGTTTTTGAAGTCGGAAGAAAATTTAAATAATAAAATTTTTGGAAAGGAGCAATTTGTCTTTCCACCTACATATCATGTTCTAGGTGAGGCATACCAATATTCATCCTCCTCTCCGTAACCTCCACTTGTAATTAATTATAGGCCTATCTGCGCTTTATTTAACATCTTGTGTCGTCTTTGATGGCCTAGTTTTTATTCAATTTCTTATGCACATTTTTTGCAGTTTCAAGACATTGCATTTATTACTTAGATTCTGATAATGTTTATTTTTTTCACCTGTTCACTGGTGTGATTACTCTGTGAAATTTGTGAAAATAAAACATATTCCTCTCTCTCTCTCTCTCTCTATCTTTCTCTCTCTCTCTCTCTCTCTAGAAAAAAAATTAACATAATTTCTTGACTATGCTAAATAATGAAAATTTTTATAAAAGGATATGAATTGAATAGAATTATATATTTTTGTACAAGGAAGCGCAAATGTTTATAACTTAAAAATTGTGATTGTAACTCTGGTTCTCCCTGCGGGCAGTTGTATGATCACAAAAGTGATCAGTTGAGTCAGTTTGATTTCTACTTTGAATCAGTCGGCGAAGAGATCAGACTCAGAACGCGCCATTCATTTATATTATTTTAGTATTTTAGATATAACTGCGCTAATCTCTGTATGATCTAATTTAATATTTTAAATGCCTCGAGCGATAATGCATAAAGCATTTGTGCTATATAGAAAATATCCAGAAGTTTAAATCGAAAAGGGATATAAAATGAAGAGGAAAGCCGAAGACAGAGAAGAGTGAAGACGTTATATACCATGGACCCACCAGTAGACAGTGCACTAAGAGAGAGATATATAATGTCTGCAAGTAGACGGTGTCATTTCAATCAACAGCAAAACAACTATAGAAATTTTTTTATAAAATAGTTTCAACAATTTTGCCTATCCAGATTTTTCCAGTTCCTTGATTAAACGTTACCTGTCGCACTTCTGATCCAGGCTTGAGCAATCAGTCCACACTCCAGTCTCCAGCCCTACCTTACTGGATTGGGTGAGGAAAGAACAGAGGAAGGGGGAGGGGGTCGGGAAGTCGATATTAATCGCCATTTCTATTGTTACTATTGCCTGCCAACTTCTCAGGCGAACAGTAAAATCTATTTACTCGGCACTCACCGGAGTTGCGCAGCAGCTATAGCTGCTCCAGCAGCTGCTTCTGTAACTTTGCAGCCGCTGTATGAGTTGTTGTGAGCTCAGCTGCTGCAGCTGTTGTTGATACAACTGCTTATGTGTGCTTTTATATTACTGTTGCTGCTGTTGATAATGTTACAGACTTTTCATAGTCTATGTTAATGTTGCTGTTGTGGCTACTGGCAAAGTTAGAAACACCCGCAACAACAGCAGTATTGCTGTTGTTGCTGCAGGTGTTTCTAACTTTTGCTACTGGTGTTTCTGTTGTTGTTACTGACGTTGCTACTGATGTTCCGTTGTTGTTACTGACGTTGCAACTGATGCTTCTGTTGTTGTTACTGACGTTGCTAATGTTGTTGCTATTATTGGTACAGACGTTGCTACTGGTATTTTTATTGTTGCTACTGACGTTGCTACTGATGCATGCAGAAGCGTTACTATGATTTCGCTATCTTTTTCTTATTAATCACATACGACAAAGCCTCGGTGAATCAATAACCTTTAGCTAGACTGTTGTGATAGATCCTAAGCTGTTTCTTTAGCTCCTTCTTAGTCGCCTCTCATCATACGTTAGGTTGACTTTCGGTCTATCTCACTGTGACCCAGGTAACACTCGTACCCTGATGCTAGCGTTCTCATTAGCCCTGCAGCTCTGCAAAATCTCAAAAGTAGGCATGGCTATCAAGGTATTAGACGGCTACTTTTTCATTTTCTACTAAAATTGTACTCCACTGTTCACAATTCCGTTACAGCTCTCATTTGCTATTACATGTAGAGTAGTTATTTCTACTATATGATGACTAGTTTAGTTTTTGTTGAATTTGTCTCTATGTCTGTCACTGTTGTTTTATCTCAACATGTGTTATTGGCAATATATATATATATATATATATATATATATATATATATATATATATATATATATATATATATATATATATATATAGCTACAGCTAATGTTAACGTCAGTTTCCCAATTCAAAAACGATGTCAGCGACGAGCGAGCCCAGAATTTTAACCCCGCTCATACTGATCCGCGGTCGAATGTTTTAACGACATCGCTACTGGCTCCAGCCAATTGGCTATTGGAATCGCTACTTATGTCACCAGCGCCATCGCTACTTTAGTGTAACTACTAGCACTTGCGAAGCATTGCTACTAGCACTGCTGAAGCACTGCTACTAGCACTACAACTAGCACTGCTGAAGCACTGCTACTAGCACTACTACTAGCACTGCTGAGGCACTGCTACTAGCACTGCTGAAGCAGTGCTACTAGCACTGCTGAAGCACTGCTACTAGCACTGCTACTAGTACTACTACTAGCACTACTACTAGCACTGCTATTAGCACTACTACTAGCACTGCTACTAGCACTACTACTAGCACTGCTACTAGCAGTACTACTAACACTGCTGAAGCACTGCTACTAGCTCTGCTACTAGCACTACTTAGGCACTGATACTAGCTCTGCTACTAGCACTGCTACTAGCACTGCTACTAGTACTGCTACTAGTACTGCTACTAGCACTGCTACTAGTACTGCTACTAGCACTGCTACTAGCACTGCTACTAGCACTGCTACTAGCACTGCTACTAGCACTGCTACTAGCACTGCTACTAGCACTGCTACTAGCACTGCTACTAGCACTGCTACTAGCACTGCTACTAGCACTGCTACTAGCACTGCTACTAGCACTGCTACTAGCACTGCTACTAGCACTGCTACTAGCACTGCTACTAGCACTGCTACTAGCACTGCTACTAGCACTGCTACTAGCACTGCTACTAGCACTGCTACTAGCACTGCTACTAGCACTGCTACTAGCACTGCTACTAGCACTGCTACTAGCACTACTACTAGCACTGCTGAGGCAATACTACTAGCATTACTACTAGCACTGCTGAGGCAATACTACTAGCATTACTACTAGCACTGCTACAAGCACTACTACTAGCACTGCTACTAGCACTGCTACTAGCACTGCTACTAGCACTGCTACTAGCACTGCTGAAGCACTGCTGAGGCTCTTGAGCTCCAGGACCTAGAACAGGTGAGAATGAACCGGTGAAGTGGATTAGTGAATCGGATTAGAGCCCTCCTGGAGAGAACCAGCCTCTGATACAAAATAACGATCCCAATGATAAAATTACACAAACACAATTGCTTTCATAGCTTCCATGGCAAAGTGTCGCATTGTGGGATTCCAGTATTATTCGAAATCTTTTTCATTTAATAATTTTGCAATAGTAATAATTAAGATGTCAGATTTCATAGCTCTTGCAGATAGAAATATACTGTTTAAATAGGAAGACAAAGTAGAATGATTTTGCATCATTATAAATAGAACTGTAAATTAGCTGGGATCGGCATGGTTAAAGTTTCACTGCTACTACCTTAGTCTTAAAAGAAGAGAATTATTTCTACTGCTATATTCCTGTATCCCTGATACTGAAATATCAGTATAAAGAAGTCTTCTTTTGAGACTGAGAGTGGAATATCCCTGAAATTCCAGTAGGATTCACTGATTTAAATTAATAGCAACTTTTACGGTCAGACGGTGTATACGCAGTCAGTACATCTCGAACAGCGAGTTTTATGCTAATAGAACCAGTGCTCCGGGTGCATTCTGTAATAACATAACATAGCTTAGCATACAGCTTAATATAGCTTAACATAACCTAACATAGCTTAACATATAGCTTAATATAGCTTAGCATAACCTAACATAGCTTAAAATATAGCTTAATATAGGCCTACTTAACTTAACCTAACATAACTTAACATATAGCTTAATATTGCTTAACATAACATTGCATAACATATAGCTTAATATAGCTTTACATAACCTAACATAACCTACACAGCATTGTGATGCATTGAAATTATGCTGATCTTATTTTCACTGTATTTTACTAAACATTCAAGAATTAAAATTAAAACATTCACTAACATTCATTTATTTACAGTCCTCTTATGTTGTGAAATGAATGTAATTATAATTTAGTCAAACTTAATTTAGTTAGATCTATATTAAGTACAGCGTTCAGGACGAATTCTATACGAAAGCATCGGCAGGAAATAGAGTTATTGGTAACAGTGTTAATTCTGCGTCTAGTGCAGAAATTAGTTGACTGCAGAGAGCAGACATGTCTTTAAAAGTTTTAAATAAGAACATTATAAAGCTTGTAAAGCTAATGTTAAAGTCAGTTTCCTCACTCGAAAGCGATGTCAGTGACGGGCCAGCCCAGGATTTGAACCCCGTACATACTGATCAGCGCATACTGGCTCCAGCCAGTGGCGAAAGAGAGAGTTTATTTTTTATTTCAAAATCACACGTCACAATCACATTGCATACTAGTTAATTGTAGTCCGAAATTACATAAGAATTCATATTAGAATAAACATTTCAGTGAAACAGCATTAGAATATGATAACTTCTCTATTTTCACATTTACGAAACTAAACTAAGAATATCCTAAACTTTTTCAAATGAAAATCCTTTCACTTTTTACAGTAGTAAAAATTGTGTATACTTATCATTGTCAGGCGGGGACAGAGAGTTGTTAGGGATGGGGCAGAGATTACAAGTGGGGACACTCGTGAAGTATGATCGAGGTTGGAATGGTGGCGGGGCTGTAGAAACGTGTACTCATTGTGTGGGTATGAAAGCAAATATCGACCAGGCTCCACTTGCAATGGCAGCCCGGTTTCTGCCTCACAATAAACTCTATAGTATGAAAAGCTCGACGATCTGAGAATGTCCAGTTTGTCATTTCAGAAGCTGTATCAATTTCTCTCACTGCTTCTCTTTAATTTATTCCCATCCTCTAATTTATTTATGATTTTCTTTCTCCTTGAGTCCATTTTACTGTTTACAGAATTTTAATTTTTGTCGTTCATGGCATATTTATTCTTTGTTTATTGGGTTTTATCCTTATTATATTTCTGTATTCTAATATATTTAAAATATATTTTTATATCATGAAATGTATTAAATAGAATGCATTTCTACACTGCGTCTCAAAAATAATAGACACAGCTACGCTAGCTCATAGCTACCAACATTTAGAGCCGCATGAATGCCGCTTGGTACAGTTAATTTTGCTTCAGTACTTGACCAAAAACAACTAAGAACCAACAACTTAACCGGTTGCCGCGACAATCCAGAAATATAGATGTCTACATTTTTTAGCAAAGAAGACTAAAGATCGATTATGAAATTGATTATGAAGATTGATTGATTATTGAGATTGATTGTATATAAGATTGATTGATGATATAGAAGATTGATTGATTGATTGATGAAGAAGATTGATTATGATATCTAGATTAAAAATTTATATTTTCACAAGGCTATTGGACCGTTAAACTCATCACGGAGTTTCCTGATAAAAGTTGAAAATATTTGTTAGATAAATTTACTGGACAAAAAGACAATGAATTAATTAGAAGAGAGGACCATGAATCGACAAGGCGGCGGGTCTGAGTAGAAAGAGCGTCTGGTAGAGGAATGGCCAGACAGGCTAGTGACGATGAGGCCATGATGAGATGATGAAGAGGCTGGAATTTGACCAGAATTAACCATAACTGCTACCATCTTTCGTTATTCCAATCCTTCTTCAAACTAAGATAGCAGGAACAAGGGAAGAAAGCCAAGGGCTTATTTTAATCCCCAATCATACATGATTACAACATCCAGCTTCTTTTAAAAACTATTCACCGACACCGCATTCACAACCTCATCACTCAAATAGTTCCACCTATCAATCACCCTATGAGAAAAAACTTTCCTAAGTCTGTCCTTACACTAGTCTTAAACAACTTATAGCCATGACCTCTTAAACCATTATTGGAGGATTTTAAAAAAATTTGTTGATCTTAATTCGGAAGCCTTAATTCGGAATGCATTTGTCAGCAATCTGGACATCATTTCGAACATTTGTTGCGAAACTCAATGGCGTGTTTCAGGATCATTCAAATGAAATTGCTGCATTTGTTGCTGGAGCTAGTGGTGATGTCGGTAAGATATTAGACCGCGAATCAGTATGTGCGGGGTTCAAATCATGGGCTCGCCCGTCACTGAAATCGCTTTCGAGTGAGGAAACTGACGTTAACATTAGCTATAACTTTTTTAACCATTTGCTATAGTATGTGAAATTTCATGCGCTAAGGTTACCGATGTTATGGTAACCGATTTGTCATAGGTACTGGCAATATCCCGATTCATTTCAGCCAGTCTATTGAATTATCTTGATGCAAACCTTGACTGCTCTTAAAAAAATTGATTCTGAAAACATCTCATATTTAAATATACTTAATTTTCGAGACACAGTGTATATTCTATACATTCGAATTTGCGCTCTACTCAAATTTACTGAAAGACAGATTTGAAAAAGTCTTGATGTAAAAAATGCTAAAACTAAGGTTAATGTCAGTTTCCTCACTCGAAAGCGATGTCAGTGACGGAAAAGCCCAGGATTTTAACCCCGCACCATCTGATCCGCGGTCGAGTATCTTACCGAATTCGACACTGGGTCCAGCCAGTTAATTACGGTTTTCAAACTGATGATCACTATTCGGCTGTTAGCTATCGAATGAGCTGTTAAATCTTTGCGAATGTTGGTCTATTTGAAAACGTTAAAACTCTCGTAAAGTATTTACGAGAGTTTATTGAGTTTAGAATCATTGACCTATAGTGTGGTATGAATCAATGATTGTTAGTCCTTGCGTCTGATGGCTGGCGGGAGTGGGTGGGGGGTGACGGGGGTTGAACTGGGGGAGGGGTCTAGGAGCTGGGGGGCTGGGGGTAACCTGCGCAGCGGGGGGCGGGGTTAATGCAGGAGTGGCGACACGCGGCGAGGGGCTGCGGCGAGCAATAGTATCGTGATCGTCGACGTGTTGTAAGGTAAGCCTGGAAAATGGAAACAAGCTCTCGGAGTGATTGTTATTGATAGAGGTAGTGGAAGAGAAAGAGAGAGCGATAGCGAAAGCGTGAGTAATGAGAGAGAGAGAGAGAGAG
Organism: Enchytraeus crypticus; assembly: GCA_905160935.1. Taxonomy (NCBI): domain Eukaryota; kingdom Metazoa; phylum Annelida; class Clitellata; order Enchytraeida; family Enchytraeidae; genus Enchytraeus; species Enchytraeus crypticus. The sequence continues at coordinate 637,884 of CAJHZI010000741.1, read as the reverse complement.
AGAGAGAAAGAGAGAGAGTGGGGGATAGATAGAGAGATTTTAATAAGATTTAGGAGAAACAAAGTGGTAAAAGCTCTGGACGGAGTTAAGGAAATGAAGAAAATGAGATGGCTGGGGTAGTGAAAGGCTTAAAAGAAAACGAGAAAAAGCGATAGACTTTGAAAGTGAAGGAAGCATACTTGTAGAGCGTTAGGAAAATAACTAACTTTATTTAACAATATAAAATGGGTAAATGGCTTTTGTTATTCAGTTTACATACAGAATCAGGGAAAAGCGCGCCTTTTCGAATATTACAACGCGAATAGCAGTAAGCTAGTTGAAATCTAACTGTAATCAAACAGTAGTCTAGCCGTTAATCTAACAGCAATTAACAGTAATCTAACAGTAATCTAGCAGTAATTAACAGTAATAGAACAGTAATAGAGCAGTAATCAGTGGCGGAAGCAAGAGGGGCTCAGGGGGCCCAGAACCCTCCCCCCTTAGGCCTGCCAATAAAAAATTGTAGATGTATCTTCGTTGTTTTTATGGCAATTTCTATGTATAAATATGTATGTAAGAGCAGTGTTTAATTAATTAAGGGGGGACGCGAGGGAACTCAGTTTCACTAGCTCGAATTTGTAAAATATAGGCCCCACTAGGGGCCCATATCTATCTATCTATCTATCTATCTATCTATCTATCTATATATATATATATATATATATATATATATATATATATATATATATATATGTATATATATACAGTATATATACACGTATATATGTGAATTTCTGTAGCTATGAAATTTTTTCCTAACCCTGACCTAAAGAATACAAATTTAAACTAGCCTATTCCAATCCTATACATTTTAAAAAAAATTTCTTGAAAAATATTGTAAGGTTTCTTTAATCAAATACTTTTGAATAAGCGATGTTTTGATCTAATTCTTGTGAAATGCATTTTCCCCACCATTTCTTCATTGCATATTTAATTATCACCGACGTCATTATGACGTCATAGAATATTAGACGTAATGCATGCCGCGTGAGATGGGTTTCCTTATTTCTGTTATTTATGGTGTGTTTACTTTGTAAATTCTTCTTCAGTGCACTACCAAGTGGTAGGTTCAAGGTACATATTCATACTCAAAGTTTGCTTTCTCGCGCCATAAGAGCACGCCTTAGATCAACAAGTTAATTCCTTCACAAAGTCTATGCCTTATCCATTCCTTGTGTAGCCTAAGCTTATGAGCTTGTGAAAATGATGAATAGAAGCTTGTAATGATATCTTTTATTCAAATAAATAGATTTGTGAAGATTCAAAATGACAACCATGCAAATTGAGGCATTGAGGCAGCAGAATAGCGTAATATGTATGCGTATCAACTTTAACATGAAAGTTTGAAGCAATAACATCTGGCATCTATCTTAAGCAATTTTAATTATTGCATATTTAAGAACGGCATTTAAGCTAATGCTTTACTGATTTATGGGTAATACTTCGTTAAGGAATTTATTTAATTATTTTTTCTAGTCTCATTGTCTTGATGCTGGCATCATACACGCTTGAAAGGCTAATAGGTTTCGCATTCAATCCATGTATATGTAACGCCTGTTGAAATCAATTATAGCAAATACTTGAATTTTCTTTATTATGTTTCAGATTAACAGATTTCGATAAAATCGCGTCTTGACGAAGATAGCAAGAGAAAGCGTCGTCTAGCCAAGCATTCCAACTCTCTTTCAGACAAGCATTCCAACGTTATTTAAGCAAGAATTAGACCTATATGCAATATAAACTACAACATTTGTGCACATATAATTTCTAAAAAATTGCTGCGTCTGAAGCTGAAGTAATGCAAAATAGTCTATTGGCATTAGAAATTGAATAGAACATAAAGAAATCATTAATTTCTAAATTCAGTTAATGCTAACTTATCTATTTAAGGTTTGATAAATACAAGCAATATTTGATAACAAAACAGTTTAGGAATCTTCATAATATCAGGCAGCCAATATCTTACTTAGCATTTACGTTAGACTTTTTGCATTTATTGAAGTTATTTGATTCTAAACAGTGAGAGCAATTCAAAAATCTACAAGCTTAGACGTCCAGTAGCTTATCAACTATAAAAGTGTAATTTAATATCTGGCATTCGTAACATTCAATCATCGAGAAAAAAGGCATTACGTTATAAGGGCATTCATAAGAGCAACAATATTTCTAATACATTCAACTGTTCGCATCTTTCCCGCATAATCGCTTGCAATTAACTGTTATACTAAAACACATACTCACTTGCAGCTGTCGCATAGAAACACATAATCTCTAGAAGGCCTCGCATAGAAGCACATAATGTCGAGGCCATTCATTCACATAGGCAGAACGCATAAAGTCATGCCACAGCAGTTTCTCCAACAGCCTCAATTCCTCCATTCTCAAGTCGACTACGACATCTGGAACACTTTAACGGAAACTAGGTGAGTTGTAATTGTTTTTTCGCTTGTTTGCCGTGTTTTCTCGATAAGCTCTGATATGAGAGATAAATAAAAAATTGGATAATGGTTACTTACAAATACTTTGGCAATTTTATAGCGAGAATTTTTAAGGTCTGTTACTTTCGCTTTTTTCAAACAAATTAATAGCATATTCAAAATCAACCAACGTGTTTTGCTATTTTTAATTATTTGATAGCATATAAAACGTTTTGCTATTTTTAATTATTTGATAGCATATAAAACGTTGTGACATTACTAGGTAACTAAATTGTATCAACGAGACAAATTTATATAAATAAAAATTTATGTTCGTACAAATAATTTTTTAAATTTTTATAAACTATGATGACTATGGAAGGTGTACAATATCATGTATGTAACCCTACTTAGATTTAATCAAATTATTTAAATATAAAATTAATCGCTTCTAATTCTTGGAATTATCTAACTTATTTATTCCAAATATATTCATAAATTATCAGAATTCTTATACTAAATATAGCCAAATTTTGTTAAAGCTAAAAAGTCGACTTAGAGCAAATAGTTAATTTAGCTCCTGCAGATGCTGAATCCACGAGGCAAAGAAATTGTAGAATCACTGTAGAAAACATCAATTTATAACTTTAAAACGAGTAATATAATAAAAAATATATACCCAGATTAGGTTAACCCATATTAAATTGGCAGATATCATGAGATTTTAAGCGGAATGCCAATGTGGGCGACTAGTTGAAGATCTTGAATTTAAATTAAACAATTTTGAAAATGCGAAAGTTAGACGTGAAATAACGAAACAGGGACATTCGTCATGTAGTAGCTAATCCATCACAGGTGATAATAGTTTCGTTTAGTTAAGATACAGAGAGTGAGTGAGTGAGTGAGTGAGTGAGAATTAAACGTTTCTCCATTCATCCAAGTTTAAAATTATTGGTTTAAAATTCTTAGGAAACCACAGTTACTGATGCTATTGTTAGTTAACTAATAGTAGAACCTCACTTAACTGATCTCAGTTATTTAATCCTTTAATTATCCTGCTAATGTTGAGCTAAAGAGCCGTCACTGATAAGCTGTGCTGTATCTCTTTTGTCTCAGTAGCTAATCCCTCAAGAACTAAAGCTGTTACCACAGCAACAGTTTTTATCAACCTGTGATGTACATGTATATTTCAATAGGGTAGATGCAGCTCGTACTGCCAACATAAAACTTGCAATTGTTAATACCTCAGCAGCTGCTGCATCTTTCATAGCTGCTAAATCTATTACAGCTGCAGCTGCAGCGATTACTGTTGCAGCTGAAAAGAGTGTTACAGCCAGTATCGCCGCAGTTGCAGGACTTTACAACTACAACTGTTGCTGCATAGCTGCTACAGCAGTTGTTGAGGCTGAGTTAAAGCTCTTGCTGCAGCAGCTGCTACAGCAGTTGTTGAAGCTGAGTTGAAGCTCTTGCTGCAGCAGCCGCTACAGCTGTTGTTGAGGCTTAGCAGCTGCTACAGCAGTTGTTGACGCTGAGCAGCTGCTGACTCTCAGGCTGTTGATTGAGTGGAACCGGAAGAGGCGGCGCGGTCACGTGGTCACGCCTGAATGATCCCGATCACGCGTTCTGTGGCTGACAATTAGCAAAGTCTCTGACAATGTCGCCACTGAGAGGTGCCGACAACTGTGCGAGTGTGGGGTGGGGGTGTGGGGTGAGAGTAGGGTGAGAATATGTGAGAGTGTGGGAGAGTGGGTGCGTGGGGTGGGGGTAGATTGAACTCTCTCTTAGTGCACTGCCTACTGGCAGGTCCGTGGTATATAACGTCTCCACTCTTCTCTGTCTTCCGCTTTCCTCCTAAGATTGAACTATAAAGAGGAAAAAGCCAAAAAAAGCTCAGGTTAACATCATTTTCCTCACTAGAAAGCGATGACAGTGACGGGAGAGCCCAGGATTTGAACCCCGCACATACTGATCCGAGGTCGAGTGTCTTTCCGATTTCGTCACTGGCTCCAAAGTTTATCTTCAGTTTCTTGCTCGAATAGCATGTCAGTGACGGGGAGAACACTGGATTTGAATTCTGCACCAACTGATCCGCTGTCTTGAAAACAAGAAATCACCTCAGCCCTATAATTTATATAATTCTTTATAGACAAGATATACATGTAGATGGTTTGAAGTTTCTTTTATACAGTTTCTATATCATTTGTTTTAAAGTATGCAGTATATAACGTATACATGCACATACATATACATACATTATACGACTTTGTATAGTTATTATTATAATGAGACATAATAGGAATTTTTCCACCGTTGAAGTCTGAAGGAAGACTACTAAAAGATATGCTATTGGCTTTGCGATGGGATCATAATTGCAGATCCAAAGAACGTGTCACGTGAGCGTGAAAGCAGACCAGACCTAGGATTTTAGTATAAGTATAATCTGAGCCACGGTGGAACTTGAGAAACTATTTCTTTGCGAAATGTGGCAGAAAATAAAAGGTATACTAAGTGTAGGTTTGAACCTAGAACTCTACCTCCAAAGTTCAGTATCTTACAAATGGAACCGGCTTATATGGCAATCTAAAATAAATTCTATCTCACAGTAATCGTGAGGCTGGGAAAAAGAAAAAGGTTGCCGCAGCAGGTCTTTAATCCTGGTCAATTATTCATCGTGCAAGAGTCATTGTGCTGTTTGTGCATCTATGTAAAGGTCCTCTGCATCCAGGATGCTATTGTTCAACGCGTTATAGTCAAGCGTAGCCTCGAGTTCCTCATTAATTGTTTAGTCAGCTTGAAACGATGTACCTCTCCGCTTGAGTCATTAAACTACATGCGAAGAATGCTGTTAATGTAATGAAAGGATTCGATGAATAATGAAATACGCCTGCCACTGGTGAACCAATCATGCGAATAGATCAGCAATAAATGAGATCAAATTGGACGACTAAGAAGAACTCAGGTCAAAAGAAGAACTCAGGTTAAATGGGATTACTAAGAAGAACCGTATTTTTCTAGAATTAAACGGCTTCTATTTTTCAGAAAATTGGGGGCCAGAAATAATTATGCTGCAAGTAATAGATATAATACAGAAATTATATTGCAGAATTGTTTTTACCTTATTGGTAACTTTGGAATTGGACTGCTTGTATAAAGTGTTGGCCAAATTTTATTGGTTCAGAATAAAGCTTTGGAAATGTGGATATGGAGAAATATGGAACAGATTAGCTGGACCCAAAAGTTACGAATGAAGAAGTCCTGAAAAGAGGACGTGCAGATTGACAGTTGACAAATGCATTTGGAAATACGAAGAAGGGCTAAATAAGACATATTCTGAGGGGGATTACTAAAAGTGGTCATAGGAGATAGAATAGAAGGAAAGAGAAGCAGTGGCAGACTGAGATTAGGAATGTTAGATGATTGAAAGACCCACTCATACATATGTGGACATGAAGAGGAAAACTTAAGACAGAGAAGAGTGGAGGCGTTATATTCCATTGACCTGCCAGTAGGCAGTGCACTAAGAGAGAGAGAGAATTATATTTCCTAAAATACTAGACTCGCATGCTGATAGCAAATCGAGGCTGAAATTATGCTAAATGAGTCAGAGGCAGATCAAGCTCGGGATTTGAACTCCTCACCTAACGATTCTCAACACGCCAACTAATCCACATTTTAATTTCTCATCTAATTTAAAGCTTCTTGAACAGGCATTTCTTTAACTCGTTTCTTTAAATATGCATTTATTCATTCATCTGACTGTTTGATTAGTCATTTGTAATATTGACTCATGCTCAATCATTCTGTATTACAGCGACAGCATGACGCTAGGCGGCTACATATCAACCACTTGTTCGGGGCAGGGCGTGAGCCCTGGGTCCAACTGTCAAGTGTCGGGGGGCGTCATAGCCCTGCCTAACATAGATAAGTTCCCGATGAGTCATCATCATTGTGGGTCAAGGTCAAATCATGTTGACATTCCAGAACTCGATCAAAATGATCTGGTAACTATACAGCCATACTGCATATTTAGTTTAGTAATAGTAAATGGCGTTTAGTAATGTTTTATGCAATGCTTTGAACTAAAGCATTTTCTCAAATGTTAACAATTGAAAGTCATCTTAAAGGAATATATTGATTATTCCTAAGCATTGACCAGGACATTCTTAAACTAAATCTCTTTAATTTAGTGTAAATTTAGGAATTTAATTTATTGTAAAGCTAAATAATCTACATCTAGAGGCTTACATTTTAGACGCTTATATTCTCGACGCTTCTATTCTAGACGCCTCTATTCTACACGCTTCTATTCTAGACATTTAACGTCGTTGTCTTTGCTGTTTCAGAGTCAGTTGAGTGAGCTGAACTGTTTGTTGAATAATTCGACCGAAGGCGACGGCTCGAGCCCGGACGGGTCAGATTTGGACAGTGACCTGTCTAGAAGAAGTGGACGCGGGGCCAGTGTTATGAGTCCAGACAGTCAGATGTGTGTGTCGAGCACTGCACGTGATATGTGCGGCGACTACACACTACCGGTGAGTGACTTCGTCTCTCTCTCTCTTCAAAGTACTCGATGTTGTATGGCTGGAGCCACTGGCGAAGTCGGTAAGACACTCGACGGCGGATCAGTATAAGCGGGGTTCAAATCTTGGGATCGCCCGTCACTGACATCGCTTTGAGTGGGGAAGCTGACTTTAACCTTAGCTTTATCAGCTTTTTATGATGATATTGTAATCTTCTTATTCTACTTCTTCTTTTTTCTTCTTTTTCTTCTTTTTCTTTTTCTTCTTCTTTTTCTTCTTCTTCTTCTTCTTCTTCTTCTTCTTCTTCTTCTTCTGATTAGCCTATGTCGCAATCGTCTAAACATTTAGCAACTTCATTAGTGGAAACACCACAGATCTTCCCAGAATGTTGGTTTCATCACAATAACGTCTTTAAACCTAACTTTAAACGTTATTTAAATTTTAAAATAGATGCGATAGAGGTGATTTTTCGTTGCTTTTGTCCGAATCTTTTGTGGCTTCCAAGTGATACGTGTAAGTGTTAGCTGAACCACTTTCATCTTATCTGGACTCGATGTGAGAAAATAAATCATATAGCAAATTCCAATATGCCTTCATTTAGTTTAGTGTGAGAATCAGTTAAATCTATTCGATAATTTCTTTAAAGGCAGCAAATACAGTATCTATCATCTCTCAACCGTGATAGAACTGTAGTATCAAATGTCTAACGGGTCCATTGATTCAATGCCCCGGGGGGTCTATATCACTTACTATTACGTTAGGTTATCTAAGGAGGCATAATATTACCAAGCCATTGGCTACATTAAAGTGTGGATAAGACGTGGCCTTTGTGTAGGGATTAACTCGATTATCTGTAAAGTGCTCTTTGTGGAGTATGAAAGCAGACTATGAGTAGGAATATATACCATGGACCTGCCACCGGTTGAACGCTAGAGAGAGAGAGAGAGAGAGGAAATATGCTATACATGTGTATTCCACTCACTCGCTCTAGTAGAACATTGCCTCAGGGTTTTACAGGCCGTTGACATAATTAACTTAAACTTGGAAATGTTCTGTGAATCAGATAACAGATAACTGTAATGACATTAAATTTTGAAATAGTCTTGAATAGATAACGTCTACAGCGCACTGGTTTTACTAATTTTATATTAGTAGTTGGTAGCTCTGTCTAGTGTGTATGTGTTTGATTAAAATTTAATGAGACTATCTCGTAAATAAATCATGCTTTAAAAAAGTGATTTGTAGTGATTCACATTTAAAATAATCATAAATTGTGTTCCTAATCTAAATCCAACTTTTTATCAACTTCAAATTCGACCAAAGCATAAAGATTGATGCAAACATAATATCTAAATTACAAATGCTCGTTCTAATATTGAGATGCATGTCTTTATTAGGAATTACACTAAATCTAGTGTTCTTCTCTAAATAGAAGATTAAAAGCTTTATTCTATTTATCGTATAGTGATTTTTTATTTAAGATTTTTAAATGTATAAAATAAAATGTCACTGTAGCATTATAAAGTAGGTCTTAATGAAGTTTTAGTCGTTTAACGAATCTCTACTGAAATACTAAGCCTTGGATAAATCTGTAGATACTGGTCGGAGAAAATCATTGTAAACGACTTCAACTAAAATTAATCATTACTTCAATTTGTACTTCGACAGTCTACGACAGCTTGTTAAAGACTGACATTTAGTTACAGAGGAGAGTAATATTTGAAGCCAAGTTGAATTTTATTAAAAATATCACCTCCACGCTGACTTTTAGCATTAGCTTCAAGGCATTCGATCCTAGTTATTTTATGTTTTCCGATTTACTTTCAGGCTATATGATGCAAACCACCCTGGTAAAATGTTTTCAGTGTTTTCTCAACTACTCCAAGTACATATTTAACCTTACAAATACTTGTCCCTGTGTTCTTACTGCTCTCTGGTATTTCATCCTTTCAACATATTTTTAACTCTTTCTTGTTCGATATAGTAGACCCTTTCATACCCCAATCTTTTATTGCTAAACGCCGAATGTTAAAGCAGACTTTGCGTTAGTTTCATCTCATGAAAAGATATCAGTGACTGACTATAGTAAAAGATTTAAACAATGGAAACACTGATCAGCAGTCGAGCGCTTTATTGATCATATCAGATTCAGAGCCATTGTCGTCAACTGTATTCTCTTGTTTTTATTCATTACCAGTAGGCCCTATAATATTTTCTAGTATTTATTTCCCGATTTCCTACCTGTATTCGACTGCTAATGTGTTCCATTTTTCCCTATTCACTGCCACATCGGTTCAACCAGGACCTGCCTCTACTCATCTTTAATCCACTTTTCCACACCTCCACTCTCCCAGAGCGGAAGTCGACTCCATGTGAGCCTGTGGCAGGACATGGAAACTGATTTAGTAGATCTCCTTCTATTATTAGCCAACTTTTCAAATCACTAGGTTCTTAGTTATATAATTCCATGAATACTTCTAGCCAGCAGTTACTATGTGAATTTTGAAAATGAACATTTATAGAAAATAATTGATTCATCATATTAAATATTCTGGAGGAAATATAGGCCTAGTATGAGCTAGCAATAAATAGCTTAACCATTCTGCCGCCTGCATCCACAGCGGCTGTAGAAAATAACCGAACCAAGCTCTCATCGTCTCCCTATTATTAGTGAATTGCCTATTTTTAACCTTTTCTAGCCAATAATTTACATTTTAGTTTGTACGTTTTTGAACAAACAAATTTAGGTATATAGCTTCATTCGGTGTCAAAGTATTAACCGTTACTACTCACATGGCACGGGTGAGGCATGTAATTAACCGTTAGTAATGTACCGTGACCTAATAGTAATTGAACTTCAACTGGTGTGGTACGGTCTCTCCAGAAATGCATTAGTATATAGATATCCACCAATATTCGCAATACATACTCCCACCTATCTATAGGACCTACAGTAAATAATATAAATAATGGAGCATAACACTGCATATTTTTATATGCATTATAAACTTGTGTAGCTATATATACGCATAAAGTCGCTTAAACTCTATCGCTTTTCCGATATACTGTATATGCATGTCCATGTAAATATTACATATCTACATAATAAAACAATATATATTGTATGATGTAAAGTATAGGAGTGTATATATTGGCCTATATATATATATATATATATATATATATATATATATATATATATACAGTATATATATACAGTATATATATATATATTTTTTTTATTTATTTATATCTTATATATATGTATGTATATATATACACGTATATATATTTACATATATATATATATATATAAGATATATATACATATACACATACATACATACATATTAATCGCAAGAGTTGTGCTTTTGTAATGCCCGGCTTATTTGCAACTGAACTATCAATCTATAAGTCTATATGTGAATTATATATAAAAAAATACGTTCTTACAGTGTACAACCACAAATATGTAAAACAATCACTAGTTCGAGTGTGATAGAAAAACCAGCATTGGCATATGTGGAAGAGCGACGCCTTTGCTAATTTTCATTAGATTTCAAATCCGATGTTCTGAACTACTTTGACAGGAGAAGTAAATTTTTAATCCTCAAATAATAATATTATTCTCAAATATTAATATTATTGTGTCTATGTAACTTGTTATCTGTAACTGAAGTAATGTAAAGTTATATTAATATTAAATTTTGTGATTCATAACTTGAATCGCCATAATTATCTTTATTTGTCATCTAACAAATGTTCTTATGGAATGTTTTGCAGCTTTCACCGACTTCTGTTCATTTTACACCAACCGTTCCATCCAGGTAATTGAAAGACTTTTCTCTAGTATTTTTCCAGCGGCATGTCTTTTGCACATATATCTCCATTAACATTATAATTATTTCTGGTTTCAAGCTAGAGTAAAACTGCATTCCGTTGTAATGGTAAAAATCACGCCCCTCTGCTAATATTGTTGAATCTGCTGTTGGGTTGGGTAATATGAACTCTGAGATGGCTTTTCGTCAGCTTTATCAGTGTATGTTTAGCTACCGCTTACGACGCACTCAAGTTTAGTTTATATTTAGTGCAATAAAACAGTGACGACGAGTATAATAGCGGTACAAATAAGTAAATTTTATGTTCTTATCCTAAGGTTTTAATCGCAACGAATTTAGTAGTTAAAATCATATCCAATTTCTGCAAAATTGTAACTTTAAATAAATTAAAGAAAGTCTCTCAATTATTTTTACAGCTCGGATAATATTTGTGTACTATTATAGGAGACTAATTATTGATTCTTATTAGTCGTGGTCAATTAATTATAGGAGTTCTGAAAAATGTTTATATGTTGAATCAAAATGAACGCATTTAAATAAGGTTCTCATTTTGAGAGATATATTTTATATAGCCTCTAGTGGCAACTCAAATCTTACTAAATTTACATTTATCTTAAAAACTTTAATTTCCCTTCCTCTTTCTCTCTTTCTTTCTCTCTTTCTGTCTTATAACAAATCTTGCAACCTGCACGCATGCAAAATAACCTACAATCCTTCTTTACATCCCACAGCATTAAATTTACACCGCTCAATAGTATTCCATATTCTACAAAGTCCTAAAAGGAACTCAGTTTCTGGAGCGTATTTAAGTATGCACGCTGTCGTTGTTTGCACACAAGAGAATAATTCTGCAGATCCGGTTGTCGATCAGACGATCAACAGTTTCCGTTTTCGTTGCTACATCAAGGTCTTTTTGGGAACAATGAAGCCTTGATACAAAAGAAAAGCAACAGAGATGAGAGAATGTAAATATGGGGAGTGGGTGTAGCTGTTGCAGCTTAGTTTGGTTTTGCAAACAGATAATATAATTGCTGTGTTGGATGATCAGATCAATATTTGAAAAATTGACTCACAACTGAAAATATTCTTCAACTGACAATCAATGCCGATATTTGCAAATCTAGCGAAGGCAGCAATACATGTGTAGCATCTTGGAATTTGCATTTGGTATTGCTTAAGATCATCAGATTTTAAAAAACTACGTTGAAATATAAACTCAAATTTTTAGACAGCTTCTTACCCAGATTGCATAATTTGCAAGAGAAAAGGTTTCTTCTCACCCCTCCATCTCTTTTTCAAACTTTGTGCATGATATTATTTTCCTATATCTCGAACAAAAGCGGCTGCTTGCCAACCTGTTAGAGCATTCTATATTTACCTATTTTCTCTCTAGTGTGCCTTCACGCAGTATATCAATATCTTTACTGTAGTTCTCAGCGCTTCATTGCTCGACTCACGGAGCCATTCACTGCGACGCTTGGTCGATACACAGCCTTCCTGTGCGAACTGTGTTCCCATGCGTGGAGGAGAAAAATAAGAGTAATGTATACGCGTAAGAGAGAGAGAGAGAGAGAGAGAGAGAGAGAGAGAGAGAGAGAGAGAGTGAGAGTGAGAGTGAGAGAGATAGAGTGAGAGGAAGAGAAACAGAAAAAGAGAGTGAGAAAGTGAGGAAAATGTAAATCATATATATTATTGAAAGCGAAGCATGCTGTGTATATACGATTATTTCTCATTCCCTAATGTTCTGTCCAATGGCAGGTCTAAGGCTATTTTCACTAATAATCTGCCACTTGAACACTGCATATACCAACTGGTTTATCGAGTCATAACTCATAAACTCTACAAATTAGACTGCATCTGTACGAAGACAGGTGATCAAATATGCCTGCCTTGTTTAAAAATGACGCCATGTCAAAAGGCTCTATCAGCACAATTCCATGCAGTTGACAATGTACAAAACTCGAGCAGATCTTTGCTCGCAAGCGGCTTGCAATTCCACATTCCTCTTTGTTTTACTTTGTGAGGGCACGTCGGCTCAGCATGGTTTATATTGATTTCAGTGTGTTTGTAATGCTCGTGCAAACCGAATCCACTTTTGGCGTCTATATCTAAAACATTTGTTTAAAAAAAAGAATATTTTTTTTAAAATATTTTCCTTAAATAAAATGCGATGACGATGATCACACACTATATCCTTCATCAGCTGCGCAGTAAGGTGGAGAGACTGGGCACGTAAAACAAATTATGTCATAACTTAATTTAGAATTTATGTATGAATTCTACAAATGTAGTCAATTGTAGCTTCAAGTAGAAGTGTTTTTTTCAGACTGAGTACTGAATATAGTTGATTTTTATGAAAAACATTGCAGCGTTTTAAAGTTTCCGTTCTGAAGATTAAAAATATGCTAATTTTTATGCAGCACAAGATATCCGGGCGACTACGGATTTGAAGTATCCGTAGAGAAGCAGCCAAAAGAGACTAAATCCGCTTCATGGACTGCCAACATGGTGAGCATTCTGTCTTCCTCTCATTCTCTCTATCCTTCTTCTCATCTTTCTCTCTCTCTATCTCTCTCTCTCTCTCTCTCTCTCTCTCTCTCTCTATGCTTCTTCCTGCCCAACATCAAGACCATGACATGACTTATGTAGTTTTATCTATCTTCTGTTTTTTTCACTTCTTTCTGTGTTTTTCTCTACATAATTTTGTCTTTCTCTATGTGTAGGCCCTAAACATGTGATCGTTTAACATCTCTTGTCCAAGTCTTCACACATGTTATCCCATCATTCTAACGAGCATTATCTATTTATTTGTGAGTCTGGTATCCGTCTACTCTTCTTTCAATAGCGGTCAATTGTGGCTGCTTCAACAATCGCTTAAGGTTCCTTTTTCGGGGTTAACTTTCAATATCATCCTAATTTTAATTAATTTTAATCCAGTGTTCTTAGAATTTACCTTGAATTCACAATCAAACGTTCGTGTTTCATTTTCATTGTCAATTTGAAAGATATTCTTAGCTAATTAGAAAGATATCCTAAGCTAAATAGAAAGATATCCTATGCTTCCATGGCCTTCTTCATCATTACTTTGGCGTAAATGTTAAAATGCAACAACCTTGACTTACTCCACGTCCTATTTCACCTTCTTCTGAGTATTCTTGTTGGATGTTGATTGTTGCTCTGTGATTCATGTACAAGTTTAGAATTAGTCTTCTTTCTCCCCAGTCACTTCATATTCTTCTCAAGATATTCAACATCGTTATATTTTCATTTATATATATATATTCAATATTTCCTATATATATATATATATATATATATATATATATATATATATACACATATATATACTATATATATATTCAATATTTCCTATATATATATATATATATATATATATATATATATATATATATATACACATATATATACTATATATATATTCAATATTTCGACTATTCTTTAGGAGAACGGCACTCTACAGAAGTTATACGTTAGACTGGCTGTCCCCTGCCCGTTTATCTTCAAGACAGCCAGACCCCTACCCCCCGGTGCTGTCATCCGAGCCCTTCCCGTCTACATGAAGCCTGAGCATGTACAGGACATAGTGAGAAGATGTCCCAACCACTCGGCCAAACGAGCAGTCACCGAGTCGCCCCTCTCAGCCCAACATCTCATCAGACTGGACCACCAGGGGGCGCAGTACATCCAGGACTCCTGCACTGGTCGTCTGAGCGTCATCATACCGCATGAGCTGCCTCAAGGTGGGTCGACGAAAGAGACGTTAAATTCCACTGTTCCAATGTTAAAATTCCAATCATTGACATACTCAATGGGCATGGCTCATGGGAAAATGCAAGATTTGATACAGGCTGTTCACATCTATATCTATTCGCCACTGGCTGGAGCCAGTTAGTCGGTAAGATACTCGACCGCGGATCAGTATCTGCGGAGTTCAAATCCTGGGCTCGCCCGTCACTGACATCGCTTTCGAGTTAGGAAACTGACGTTAACCTTTTCTTTACCAGTTTGTTAATTGCACCTTAGATATTTGAATTTCTTGGGAATGTATTGAGAACTGGATCTTCAGTTTAGTCCGCTGCTTTGGTAGGTCGGTCAGTTGGTCAACCACAGCGATGATCGGGTTCGACGTTTTGAAGAGAAGACGTTCGGGCTTCTAACACTGACGTTAAGCCCAATAATGATAAATTAGATTTCATTTAATCTTCTTAATGAATTACGCAAGTGTTAAATGATAGTGACTGTTAACTAATTGATGACTGTTAATTAATTTTAAAATATAATTATAAAACTCTTTTAAATAATAAATTGATTATTACGGTTTTCGATTCATATTTCTGCCAAACCTTAAAATAATTTGTTTTTCATTAGAAAAATTAATAATTAAACTTTTACAATTAAATATCGTAATAATAACATTAATAACATTTGTAATTTTATGTAGGTTTAAATTTCTATTTTATGCAGCTAAGGCGCGGTTCCTACAAATGTATTATTGAGATTTATAAAAATTTTATTTTCTTTCAAAATGTTATTAATAATATCGAAATCTACATGATTCGCGGATCTTTTATAACACTGTTCTCATACAATATTTTTATTAGAATGTTTAACAGAACGCATAATCTACCTATAACAACCGACAACATGATCTAACTTATTATCTGTAAGATACTCGCCCGCTGATCAGTATGTGCGGGTTTAAAATCCTGGGCTCGCCCGTCACTGACATCGCTTTCGAGTGAGGAAACTGACGTTAACATTAGCTTTACCAGCTTTTACAACATAATGTAACGTGATCTCGTTTAATTGTCTGTTACAGCTGGAGCCGAATGGGTCACCTATCTATTCCAGTTCATGTGCTTCAGTTCTTGTGTGGGGGGTTTGAACCGCCGCCCCGTCCACATCATCTTCACCCTAGAGCTGGACGGGCAGGTCCTGGGCCGCCAGTCCGTGGAGGTCAGGATCTGCGCCTGTCCCGGCAGAGACCGGATAGCCGACGAAAGAGACCGCATGCAGATGTTGGGCGGGGTTAACGGGGCGGGGCCTAGCGGGGAGAAGAAGGCGGTGCCTAAGAGATTGACAGCTGCGGGCGAAGGCGCAGCGGGAGGAGTTCATATGGAAGAGGGGCGGGGTTTAAGTGCAGGAGGTGGTAACCCTGTGGTAAAGAAACGTAAGGCGGAAGTGGCTGGAGTTGAGAGAGGAAGCGTTGAGGGCAGCGAGGACGATGGAGTGTTTACTTTAAAGGTAAGTTCTAAAATCAGTTGATCCGTCACTCAATCAGTCAAAATAATTCAATTAGTAATCGAACTCTAAATTAGTCAGCAGATAAATTAGTCAGATAGATCAATCGGTCTGACAGACCGATTGATGATCGGTCTGTCAGTCAGTCAGCTCATGAATAGTCGAAATAAATCAAAAGGTCTCTTTCTTAATCGATTAAAATAGCAATTAATCTATCAGTTAATCAATAACTTATGAACTAATCATTCAACCAATGAGCAATCAGTCAATCCATATATTTACTAGTCAACTGATCACTAACTTTTGTAAATTAAACTAAACAACACATCCTTGAAAGTTTATAGATAATTATAATAAATTTATAAACAAATTGACAGTTGTCTTGCCGATTACTTTAATGTTGGGTTAGTTGTATGAATTGAACGCAGGATGCTGGTTGTAATTGTATAGGTGAGAGGTCGAGAGAACTACGAGCTGTTGTTACGTTTGAGGGACGTCATGGAACTGAGATCTCTCATTCCACAGCATGTCATCGATTTATATACTTGTAGGACGACGTAAGTTATCATTCATAATTGTAATTAATTGATCAGTAGATCAATATTCTGCCTTGTTGCTTTCGAGTTGTTTTAAGAATAGACGAACCAGTGATTGCACTGTCGTAGAAGGCGACAAAAGCACTAAGATCCAAACCAACATCAGCAAGGGCATTCGGTTGGTGAGCGTCTAGGTTCCAGAAATTGCTACAAAATTTTCAAAAACGAATGGAAGAGAATTTAATATGGTGTGGGACAGAAAGGAGTGGAGAAGATCCATTCATGTCCCAACCCAGGTTGGACTGGGAGTGGGGGAAGATGATGATGATCAATAAAGCAACTTCAAGTCAAGCTGTCAATCAGTCAGTCAATCAGTAACTTTTCTTCCTATTCTGATTATTGGTCATAATTTTGTCATAGTGCGAGAGTGCGAGTAGCAATATTCTGATCGCAAAGACAGCAGTTTACTACATAACGTCTTGGCAGAAAACTGTTGAATGTACATGTAATGTGAACTCTAGTTGCTTCCCTCGCTCTGCAAAGGCTGCTGTCGTTAAGTGATTCGTTTTATTAAATATAATAAAATATTGTAACGTTGGTGCGGGGTTAACGCCTTTGATACCGTTTACGCATAATTAGCCAAGTCAAGCAGATCGATTTTGTAAAACTAAATTACTCAACCATAAATACGTATGTGCAATGTATAGAGCTGGTAAATCTAAGGTTAACGTCAGTTTCCTCACTCGAAAGCAATGTCAGTGGCGGGCGAGCCCAGGATTTGAACCCCGCACATACTGATCCGCGGTCGAGTGTCTTACCGATTCGCTACCGGCTCCAGCCATTAGTAAATGAAAGTAGTAGTAAATGAAATGTATGAAAAATTTATATGAATTATCTGATATACCTGTGTGCAGTGATATGCATATTTCGTACTAATATTAGAAAATATGCATGTACATTTCGAAGGTGCATAATGTTTATACAGTTCGACATATGCTGGTGAACAATTTCTGGTAAACGAAGAAGATAGCAAGATGTCTCTGGCAATGCAACATCAGCAACTCCTACAGCAGCAGCAACAACAACAACAACAACAAAGGCAGTCCCCCACTTATGATTCGCAATTGCCGAGGAAATGTTCGCCTCCCCTGACCCCCTGTTCGTCCATGGCCTCCCCCCTCTCACCCTCGGGGTACGCCGCTTATCGAGGGCTCATTGGGGCCCAAGGGCTGATTGATGGGCATGCCCTGCTGGGTGGCGCTGAGAGAAGTTTGCTGGGCTATGAAGGAGACCAGAGTTTTAATGTCTATCAGTAGTTCGTAGCGCTTTTGCTTTTATGGTATAACCTTCGTTTGATATATCACGATATGACAATGGTTTGATATAACCATGGTTTGATATAACCATGATTTGATATAATCATGGTATGATATAACCATGGTTTGATATAACCATGATTTGATATAATCATGGTATGATATAACCATGGTTTGATACAACCATGGTTATAGATATAGCCATTGATATAGCCATTGTTTGGTATATCCACAGTTCAATGTAACTATAATATAAATATTCACCTTCTATCGGGGACTTAACAGAGATTAACTTATGGGTAGGCCTTGCTTAGAAGCGGGGTTTAGTGCAGTCGGTTTAGCTGCGAGTCAACTGAACGACGATAAGCTACGTCTAGCTCGAATAATACTTAGTTGGTTACCTTGGAAGATCTATTGTTGACAGCTTTAATTGAAATATCCTCTAGGTCTTAGAGCATAGGTTCAACGTACAAAACACAGGACAAGCTCAGCCGGGATACAACATGTATACTGTCGGCAGAATAGAATTTAATAGTCGGCCGAATTTTATAATAAGAATCTCGGCCATCGTTTCAATAGCCTCGAAAAATTAACTATTGCCACATACGCAAAAATATGATATAACCATAGACTGCTGAATTTATCCAACGTCAAGGAAGTTTTCTTTAATATTGAATGTTAATACTGATGTAGATATATAGCAAGTTATAAAATACGACGAAAGCAATGGTTAAAGATATCTTGAAGGAAATACTTTGAGGATTAGAAATTGACTGCTTGTTGCAATTGCGCCTGTTAAAGTTTAGTTGATTAAATGTATTGGCTAGTGTTTCGTTCACTTTATTGCTCATTTATGCATTTTGGTAATAACAGTTTTTGAGTAAGCTTCATTTGTAGAGAAATTTTAAAGTACATGTAGATTTAAAGAATTCAAAACAGCAATTGATTGGTTGATTGATTGAACGTCTTGAGTTCGCGTAAAGTTTTGAGATTAAAGGAAGCGGAGGAAGATATTGGACGCTAGAGTTATATGGCCCAGTGGTAGGGACTATTTTTCTATTACCTTCTGAAGAATGATAATGTTATTTTGTTCACATTTGCGGTGTTCTCTTTGTTAAAACGTTATAATCGACTGATGATGCATTTTCTAAGTGTACATGTATATGTGTATGTGTGTGTACGTATTTTACAGCTAAAAGTATCATTTGTAACATACATAACGCATACGTCTGCTCGTGTGTATGTGTTTACAGCTAACTTAACTTGAGTGTGTGTGTATTTGTAAAGTTTCTATATAGCCTATTTCTTGTTCTGTATCTAAAATCATTTTAATTCTCGTGCACTTGTGACTACGTTGGCACATTTTCTACATTAATAGATTTATTTGCATCTAGAAGATAGTAGTTTTTTCGATTTTGCAACAGTCACTATTTTGGGGTTTTGTAAATAGACTTCGCACTAAGTGACGTGCTAGTAGCTTTCTTGCTCTCTCTTTCTCTCTCTCTCTCTCTCTCTCTCTCTCTCTCTATCTATCTATCTTTCACTCTCTTTCTCTTCTCTTATTTTTCCTTCCCTTCAGACGCGCTCTTTATTTTCCCTTTTCTTTCTTTCCTGCTTTTTTCTTTCATTCGTTCTTTCTTTATTCTTCCTTGTTTTAATATTACTCTACACAAATATTATAAAATTTTGTATACCTTTATATTTAATTAAATTAGTCTTGATTATTTTATGCTAAAAGTTATATAGCATAACTCTTAACGTAGCAGTACTGGTTAGAAATCATTAAATACTTGTTTAAGACTCACTGTTACTTTCGATGCTTACTTAATTTGTAGTAGCCGATGTCATAAACATGACGTGTCATGACAGAATGCTACATTTGAAGCCTAGAAATGACAAAAGCCGCACAATCTATTGAATTGCATTTGCGAATAAGTAAGAAAGTTATAAGTTATAAGTTATAAGTTATAAGTTTGAGTTTTATAAGTTACATAAATCAAAATAGATTACAAATTGAAATAGCTTAAAAAGAATATATATTATTAATCATTGACACAAAGATAGGCACATAATGTACAGTATATTATTAATGCAGTATATACATGTATAGTTTGAAATATAATCTTCATTGTTCAACCTTTGAGAAGCTTATTGATTTTTGGGTCACTTGAAAGTGTAAAGTTTAGCTTGAGTTGTGTTTAATTGATCAATAAGGAAGTGTGTGTTTTGTATAATAGCGTGCCTATGAAGTGTTCAGCTGTATCTTAAAGTAAGCTTAAATTCTAGTGGGCCATTTAATTTGCAGGTTAGTACTTGAAGATTTCGAGCACTTCATAAGGAAAACTCTTCTGTATGTGGGTGTCTTGAGTATCATATCTTAGATTTCATTCTGTTACGTGCTAGTATCAGAAATATCAAAAACATCAATTATGCCCAGTGTACTTAATGTATATATTGTATTCGGGTTTTTTCAAATTTCGATAGCAAAGTTCGCTAGCCAGTTGCGCATCGTGTTGAAATTTAAATGTCAAATCAGAGAAGCTTAGAGATACATTTGATTGTAATCTAGAACGACAATAGCGGTGAGTTAGTTCTCAGACAGTTTATAGTAGACTGACAAATAGGTAATTGCCGATTAATCTGCTTAAGTTAAATGGTCCTGTTGCCGAAAGAGTCATACGACAATGCTGACCAACTGCAACTAGCGCTGCAAAATTTATGCATCTTCCTTTTAAGCCTAAACTAGACCATCATAACTTCATTTCAATAAAAGTAAATTTTATTGAAGTTATACTAGCGCAGCAGAATGCAGTAAACTTTATGTTATTTATTTTACAAGCAAAAAAACTGGTAAAGGTAATACTAATGTCAGTTCCTCACTCGAAAATGATGTCATTAAGAGGCGAGCCTAGGATTTGAACCCCGCACTTACTGATCCGCGATCGAATATCTTACCGACATCGCCATTAGTTCTAGCCATTAAATGCAATATAGGCTTAATGCGCGTTTTGTTCTTAATGGACTGTGCTTAATCGATGTGTTTAGTAATAATTATTGAGTCTCTGCTTGATCGTTCTAATCAGCCATTCTTGGCTTTGATCACAGAGTAGCAGGATAAGCTCTTTCTACTTACATAAAGGCTTGTATCCTTCTTTCTTTCGTGTTCAGATAATTCAGATAATAAAATTCAGATAATTGCTAATTATAGGTTCTCAAGGTTGTGTGCGTTTAAACTGCAGAAAATGCTAAGCATTTGCTTATGGTGACAATTTTACGGCTATTTAATAATATCTAGATGGGGTGGCTACTCATTTAGTATTCATCTACATGGTAGCTTTCGATCTTAGAATATCGTTAATTAATTAATTAATCCGACAGCGAACACCGCTGCCGGATTTATAATTGCTTAATTAGTCCAGCTATTAGTGATAAATCGTGTTTCAGCCAAATATGAGCGCTTTACAGCGAGGTCCAATAATTTAATATAGTTCTAAAATTCTTTCTTTCATCCTCCCTCTCTCTTCTTGTATGCCGATCTCGCTTTCGCTCTTTCTGATTCTGTCTTTCCTTCTTTTTGTACCTTCTACTGCACCTGTTTGACTCCTAGATTATTCTTGTTGAGTTTCTCTTACATTAGCCTCCTGGTCTAGTTTGACTTGGCATTTTTGGTCCGACATTCAAAATGCTATCATAATGAATGAGCACCTCTAATGTTTAGACGAGCTGTGTGAACAATTAATGCAATAGTTATCTCTTTATTAATTTTTGCTGCTGGATATCTCATTTTATATCTCAATTCTTTGCATCCTTAAATTGCTTTGCTACTAGATATAGGCCTATAGTGCTTTCCACTTAGCACTACATTTTTATCTGATGTTTGTCGTTTTACAGTTTATTTAAGCTTCCACTCTAGGCTGTTATTAAATCAACACTCTTTGTAAATATTTCTCAATTGTGCTCGGCAGCCAATAGGATATTAGTTTTAACAGCCAATGGGAGAGCGTTGGTTGCTTAATTGCGCGACGATTTCTTGGGCAGCTTAGTGATGTTAAGAAACAATTTATTTGATTACTGTGTTCAAGATGAATCGTTTAAATCGTCTCCTTTCGTTGTTCGTAAATCCCGTTACTAAGTTAATTCTACAAGGCTAAAAGACTAAAGTCTAGTTTAACGTCAAACGTTAAACTTGCACCAACTGATTTGCTCTCGAACGGTTTACTACCGCCTCATCCAGTGGTATATCCACTGGCTACTATTAAAACGAAATAAATCAGTTCCTTCTCTTTCAAAAACTCGGTCTAGCTTTCAACAACGCGCGCTCAATGGATTCGTGCTAATCGCGTATAATTCAGCGTAAACCTCTGTTTTTAAAAGCTAAAACGAAATTGATAATCGTTTGTTGAATTGTTCGCGACCTGAGTGCAAAACAGATTACGACTTATTATTCTTTCAAGCTTCAAATCGGCTCTTCGTGCTTTTACTTCAATGAGCAGAAAATCAATAATGTTCAACTTGAAAGTCTCGCCATCTTGCTTTTCTATTCGTGAATTCTGACGGAGCTGCGTAAAAGTGAAATCGCGCTAAAGTCGTTGCTGAGTCGAACTAATCATCTAATTGATGGTTTTAGTGCATAAACGAATTTCTGAAATCTACTCAACAATAATCACTATCGTAATTTAGTTTTCGATAGACAATTTTCCGCTTGTAATTTCTCTGTCGCTTTCTGTTGTTTTAAGTCTCTAATTAGTTTTCTATTTTACAATACGAAATAGTATGGAAGAAAAAAATGTAATAGTCACTGAAGTGCAGCACATTTTGAATTAAATATCTATGATGATATAGTATAATACTTTGTAAAATTAATGTTTTCTATACTCTCAAGTTCATAAAACTGGAAATTGACCTAAAATTGTTTCCTAAGTTACAATTAGCTATATAATAGCACTACTGTTCGACTTTAGCGCTAACCTTTAATACCTATTTGCAAAATTGACCGTCAAATACTCTGATCTTTTTGCTATATAGTTAGACAATTTTATGATAATTCTTGCTTCTGATTTTAATATAAGAATTTCGTCTATTGACGTCCCTGACATCATCCTTGTATGAGGAAACGGAGGTTAAACCTTTATTTATTATTATGTCTATGCAATTTTTAATGCTAACGTCGCCATAATGAAGGTCAAAATAAGCATTTTTTATTTTTTAAGTTGTGTGAAATAATTATCGCCATTTTGACGATATATTTATTAATTACTTCATTTATGGCTGGTTATATAGTGATTAATCTGGAATTTCTAAAATCATGGAATTAATTTTGAAATGCCATTTGTTCCAATATCGCTAATGCATATCAATGGTAGCCTACATTTTATAATTTACTTTGAAATCTAACTTTGCATTTTTACTTACGTACCGTGCGATAAACTACTTAGTAAATTATAGTTTCATTTTTCTTCTTCGCTTCAAACTTTCATGCAAATTCCTTAACATTTTTCTCTTTTAAGAATCGTTCGCAACACCTTATTGCATTGAGAATTATTTGAAACATTCTCTATCAAGGTGTAAACGATTGGAGGTTTAAACCTAAGTTTCTAGATAGAGATTACATCGTAACATACATGTACATTTATTATAGGCGCACGTTAATAGTGGAAGGCATAAGAGAATATGTAACAGCAATGTACATGTAGTGATTAATTTATTTTCCAATAGCCTAAAAGAGTCACCGTCTCGTTCTTTTATATAATACTAAATCTTCTTGAAATTAGCAAAACTACTGGTTTGTCATGAAATAAATGCCTACTGTGAATTACATTATTTAATTTCTCTAACCTTTTCTACATTCTACAACCTTATTTCAATTAAGTCTAAGAGAATAGAAGGATTTTAAGATAAGCTTTGAGGTTAAACGAATAAATTCTATTTTAAAATTATAAGTAAATTGTATATGTATTTTTAGAACGTCGTATTTAAAGTCCATTTCATGGACGTACAGTTGTCAAATATTGAAAGTCTTGCTTTATCATGTTTGAATGTAGACAAAAATTGTAAAATATTCTACGCAAAATATCAATTTTTCGCTTTACTTAGTGTTTAGTATTTAATGCAATAATTTATTTTAATTTTACTTAAGAATTGCAGATCAATGGTGTGAATTTATTTGTACATTCTGCTGCTGTTTCCGTCCTAACGTGTGTGTCTATTTTATGAAATTTATTTATTGATTTTATCCCAGTCTGTGACTAATTAATTTATTTAGTTTCTGCTATGCTAATTTAACTATTTTGTAGTGTAATATTTATTATTTTTACTTAAAAGTGTTTTGTCGCCTCTTTACGGTTTAAAACCTAATTACCTAGTTAATACTTGGATTCCCAACGTCTTTTACTTACACTAATTTTCAATGGAGAGGGGGTCCAACCAGACACCCTGTTATAATTCACATTTGGCAGTTTTAAGCCTTAGAGTGTGATATGTTTAATTGCAGCTGTAATAATGATGTCCTAAAACAGTGTAACACATGATTGTTATAATATTATTATAAAAAGTCTAATAATAGCAATGATGATCATATCATATTAGCACTATTGGGTCAGATAGCATTGACATGATTGTTTTAGACTCGTTTAGACTGCTTTGCAGTTTCAGTCAGGTTATTGTAAAGTAATTCTATAGCTAATCATATCGTTTCTATTGATAATGCCAACTGTCAGCATGCTCCGATACATGATTAACCTTCCATTGGCATAAGGAATGATAGAGGATATCTATCATTTGCTGACGAACCTGAGGTTTGAGCCCAGGTCCTTACATCCGAGGCGTACACTCTAATCGCTATGCCATATCCCCTCCCTGTTACGACGTATCCTCTCCGAACAAAATGGAAAATTAAATTAAATTAAATTTCTGACAAATATGACCATAATACAATATATAAACGTGGATTACTTTCGTCTCACTCTCAGCATCATAGATGTCACACTCACTATTATAAGGTTCACTCCCAATAATCAAATTTAAAAGGTTCTCAGCTGTTTTGAGTGGCAATTCTTTTGTTTTTATCCATTTTACATCGTTGTATCTCATGAAAGCAACAAAATGTCTGAAAGAGGCATTTATACATGCATACACAGGGCTTGTCTGCAATCATAACATTTTCTCAAAGCGCGTATAGGATAAAAAATAATTGATTTTCATGAAAGCCATATTCCCCCTAAGGATATCATAAAATGGTTTTCATAAAAATCACTATAGCCTCCCCCCCCCCCCGTTGGGAATCAGAGTGTGCTCATAACATAAATTACAGGTCTGTGCTTCAGAACCTGTATAAAGTTTTAATTATCTTCTCGTTTCTTAATATGCTTGTATATTTAACAATGAAAATGTTGTGAGATGCAGAAATGTAATTGAACTATCTTATAGTATGTAGAAATCAACAACATCCTGTAGGCCTTACTGTTCTGACCTATATTTCTTTCGTTATAGCTATTCTTTGTAGTTTTCTTATTCTTCTCTTTTTATTCTCTTTAATATTCTATCCCTTTTAGTTGTTTAATAATCGCTATTTACTATATTGCAGTATGTTGATGATCGCTAGGACAGCTTATTTATTTCGCTACAGCTACCTGAGTATGGCAGGTCATTGTTAGATTATATTGGACAATCTACTAAGATGAGGAAGCCAGCGGAAAAGCAGATCAGGGTCCACGAAGTTTCGAACTTGATAGTCGATGGTGGGAGTAAATGCCGAATTTGAAATATAATTTTAAGCTTAGTTTTAGAAATTTTAAGTATAACAATCTAATTAATAGTAAAGAGACTTTTGGTTACGCCATCAAACATTTAAGAAACTAATTAATTCATCCATTAATTAGAATAAAATTAAGAATGTGCTGTATCTAGTTTCTGAGTATTCTTGCACTACTTGACTAACATTCATCAGCTATAAAGTAGTACGTTTAACATGATTGCCATAATTTAGATACGAGACACTAGATATAGTGTAGGTCTAGTTGGGTTTTAATACTGTTCATGTTGGAATTGCTTCAACTGTTTTATTTATAATCCGGATTCGCTTTCTTATTCGGTTAATTGTTCTTTCTGCTCGTTTCCTTAAAAACATAGTGTTCGTGCTTAATGTGTAAATACTTTACTATGTGTTTTGAATTGATAGTGTTCGAAAAATTGTTGAACTCAAATTAAACTACTTAACCAAGATGAATTTGTAATTAAATTATTCTGATGTGTAAATAATGTGAGATGTTAACACTGTTTGTTTACAGTTATATTTCCTTTCACTCGACAATTTTATTATTTTTACGCTAAGTTCAGATAGATACCTATATAGTTTTCGTACAGTATTGTACTCCAGCTAATGGCGCGTCTACACTAGTCATTGTTTTAAAGTCTCACTCGGTGATTTACCAATAAATTTATATTCTAATTTACCAACTCGTACTTGGATGAACTTTGATCGCTATACTCACCTGTAGTGGGAAAAATCAAATTCCATCGCAAGCTAATTCGTTTATAACTCTTATAAATCATCCCGTTCATGAGTTACAGCTCCGTCACGCTTAAGTAACCGTTAGTTACATCATTATAGTATAAGATAGGCTCGGTAGATCGCGTTGATAAATTCTATTTCTTGAATGAAGAGAGTTCGTTCTCTAGACAATCTTAGCCCCATAAAAGACAGTTCCTTAGTTCCTTAGGATCAGTTCCTTAGAAAACGGTCAAAGAAAGGCAAACAGAAGATAACAGCTTCGCAAAACACTACCTGCTCAGTATGCAAGGAATCAGGGACTAACAAGCTAACTTGCTTCAAAATGCTGTGGCATAACCATTTCTAACACGGACTTAGTTCTGAAACTAGTCAGATTTCTAGGGTGGACCTGCCCTGATTGCAAAGCGCTACTCAAATCTAAGTTCCTCAAGGGACCAGAATTGGATATGCAAATTACTTCTCTTAGGAGTTTGACTCCAACTGGACACCTGTAAGCAGTGGTGTACCTCAAGGTAGCGTTCTTGGACCTATACTATTTCTAATTTATATAAATGACATGTGTGATAGTTGTCCCGATATTAACACCCTTCATCTGTTTGCAGATGATGCAAAACTCTTTTCATGTATAAAATCACCTACTGATTTGTGATTCCGTACAACAAAATATAAATCATATCCTTCATTAGGCTAAAGAATGGCAATTGGAGCTTGCTTGCAACAAATGCCAAGTTATATCTTTCAGTAATAGTAGAGGTACTTTAATAGAGTATAACTACAAACTAGGGTCAGTCTCCTTATTAAGTGTAAATGAGGTTACTGACTTAGGAATCCTATTTTCCCAGGATCTTTCCTTTTCATCACATATCCAGTACATTTGTAATAAGGCACGTAGAAAAGCTGCAATTATACTAAATTCCTTCAATTCAAAAGATAAAACCTAAGCTTGCGGTTTAAAGCTTTCAGTGTATTTGTCCGCCCAATATTAGAGTACTGTTCAAATCTTTGGTCACCCTATCGAAAGCAAGATATTGACGTAATCGAATCAGTGCAAAAAAGATTTACCAAACGACTTTTTGGACTAAAAGAACATCCTTTTAGACCTAATCTCCTATTATAAAATAATGAACCAGTTGATTGATTTACCTATTCAGGATTTTTTACTTTTAATAGACGAATCACAAGAAACAATGGCGCCACTCTTCATGCTAAACCCTTTAGATGTAACGCTGAGCGTTACCACTTTAAAAATAGATGTATAAGCATATGGAACCAACTACCGTCTAGCACAGTAAATGCTCCCTCTGTAGATTCGTTTAAGAAAAGGCTTAACGAAACTGATCTTAGCAAATTTATGAGAAACTGCTACGCGCTTTGACATTATATTTTAACCTATTATTGTTCTCGTTCAATTTTTAACTAAGTGCGTTATTCTATTGTTTTTATATTATTCTAAATCATCTAAGTAAATTCAAGTGATATCTGATAGTGATATTGAAGGTCCTTTGATTGTATAACTTCACACATAATTCACAGTAATTTTTAAACTTTATTTATCTCTTAACTGTTTTATAGGACTCAATGGAATAAGCGTAAATTGCTTTATTTACCTGATATATGTTTTTTAATGTGTATATAATTTGTTTCCTACGATTTATCCTCTCGGAATATGTAAGTGCTTCACCAAGGCCTTTATTTCCGTTTATACGCTTTTTCTTCTATTGTAGAACATTTGTCATGGAGCTCTTGTGGAATGCGTGTGATAAATGAATAAATAAATAACATAACTTAGCATAACATAACAGGGTCAGGAAGCAATTAAATGCTTGTTTAAGACTCACTAAACACTTAACTAATACCAATTAATAGTAATAACATCTCATAGTTCAATGTAAGACTGAAAACTACATTACACACATACATTTACCAAAAAGAGCAAATGATCAACTAGGCCATAACTATTTACATGAAATTTCAAATGTATATTTCTATTAATAGCATGCAAGTACATTTTACGATGTATGCATATGTGCATGTACAGTGTAGGCCTATATCCGTGTAGGTTTATGTTCGCATGTGTGCCCGTTGTGCTATGATATGCGCTTGTACGTGTGTGTATGTATAAGTGCATTTGTATAAGTGAGTGTATGTGCTTGTGTCTGTAAAAGCATGTTTATTTGTGTGTGCTCTTAAGCGTGTGTACGTGTGCTTGAGTATGTGAAAAATGTGCATAGTCCCTATAGGCATAGGTAGGCACAGGTAGGCACATGTAGGCATAACAATGCATGTATAGCGTACGTGTATGTAGTCAGTACCGCTGTATGTGACTATCTAGTCTATTGTTCCATACATGTGTCTATTGTCAAGTCTACATGTATGTGTCCCATACATGTGTCTATTGTCAAGTCTAAATGTGTGTGTCCCATACATGTGTCTATTGTCCTATACATATGTCTATGTGTCCAGACTATTTGTCCTATACATGTGCTATGTGTCCAGTCTATGTGTCCAGTCTATGTATGCATGCATGTATGTATGTATGTATGTATGTATGTATGTATGTATGTATGTATGTATGTATGTATGTATGTATGTATGTATGTATGTATGTATGTATGTATGTATGTATGTATGTATGTATGTATGTATGTATGTATGTATGTATGCATGTATGTATGTATGTATGTATGTATGTATGTATGTATGTGTGTATGTATGTATGTATACACTGTATATGTATGTGTGTGTGTGTATATGTATGTGATCAGAGTGATGTGACATGCTAACATGGAGGTGTCATGTTTGCTAGAAGTCAATACAACTCGAAATTCCTCACCCGACTTATGCATGCCGTGATTATGCATAGAATTCTATTGTTGAACTACGTGTACAGTACTGTATATTAATTACTGCAAACACTGAAAGCCCCCTATAAACCGACTTCATAAAACACTTCGCATTTTTACAACGACTTGATTAAAGGACATCGATCGATCCATCAGTAAACCATTCAGTATGCCCTATTATAGTTACATAATTCTATAAATATAAAAAACTAATATCAGTAACGACATATTGTAATCCACTTTATGTAAGGGTAGGAATATAAGTGGGATGATTTGCTAAAGAATACAATCTAAGGAAGGATGCAAGAGAAAAGAGTTTCAGGAAGACAGAGACCTGTAATGCTTGATGATATGAAAATAAATTCTACATGTGTAGAGATGAAAAGGAAGGCCGATGGTAGAATTGGTTGGAAGAGATATATGCCATGGACCTGCCGTTAGACAGTGCACTAGGAGAAGAAAGAATATTTGTTTGGATAGAATTACATATAGAACTACATGAAGTATAAATCAATCTCTCGCTCTACACTTGTTCTACGTTATTCTATGCCACATAGGTTCTATTAGTCAACTGAATACATTATTCAAAATAATTATTTATTTAATAGGATATTTAAAATATCTCTCATATCTGCTATACTTAGTTATAAGTTTCGCGTTCGACAAAGATGAATGTGAAACTCAAAATCTGATCGAAAGCTGCCACTTTTATCATAATAACACTAGAAATAAAGCTGAATACAGTTTCGCTTTGGTATTGAGACTTCAAGTAAGTTTTAATCAGGGGTGGAAAACATACTTTTGCCAAAATAAATGTAGATTTTAGGTTTTTCCGCAGTAGCAACTTACAAAGCTAAAATTCCTGAATCTTTGAAACCATTACAGAAAATGATAAACGTAACATAGAACTAGGCCAGTTGGCTTGAATAAGACTTAACTAATAGCCTAGCCAATAAATGTTAACATTTGTCATAAGTTAATGTAAAATGTAAACATTTCTTCAAATATAGTTATTTTAAAATTTTAATTTTAATTTTAAATTAGGTTAATATTAAAGTAAAATTGTCGGAGTAAAATTAGTAACATTTTCCAAAAATGTCGAATTTTTAGGTCTTTTAAAACTCCTGCTTTTTGGTTTTTAAGGTTCTTTGGTATTTTTTAAATCTAAAAA
Source organism: Enchytraeus crypticus (assembly GCA_905160935.1). Lineage (NCBI taxonomy): Eukaryota > Metazoa > Annelida > Clitellata > Enchytraeida > Enchytraeidae > Enchytraeus > Enchytraeus crypticus. The sequence goes on along the minus strand of CAJHZI010000741.1, from coordinate 607,432 downwards.
CCTAAAACCTAAAAAACCTACTTTTTCCACCCCTGGTTTTAATCATAGGCACACTCAAGAGAAACTAAAATCTCAGATATGCACTGGACCAATGGTAATTAAATGTCCTTTTGATTAAAACATCTGACATTTAAAATGGGAATAGGTCTATCATGAATAGTTGTTTCAATCTGCTTTAATTTAACCACTAATAAAATAAATAAGTGAATGAAAAAATAAAATAAAAAATAAATAAATGAATTATCAAACAAATAAAATAAATAAAACAAAAATATAAACAAATAAAATAAAACAAATAAAAAGTAGAGAAATTGTAACATTTTGCATCGCATATAGGGCCTACATGTAATTATATCGCATACATGTACTCCCAAACTGCCGATAAATGTTATTTTTACAGGAAAGTACATTTTATATCTTAATCATTTGGGAGTGGAAACCAGCGTTAATTATTAACTGTATGCAAGCATAGGCTGCCCACAAGTTAGCGCTAGCAAAGTCATCATATTAGTTAATAATTCTTTTCAAGTGGCCGCTAAGTTCACATTATTATTTCTATCACGTTTTGTTTGCAGTGGATTAAATATCAGACATGGTATATTACTCTCTGATCGATCGGAGATTCTACAGAGACTCGTCGAATGTTTACGTCAGAGAGATTAAAAATCGAAGTTTTCCCATGACCTTTAACAAACGTCGACCTACATGACAGATTCATTAAAAGCCAAGTACAATGTAGATGTACTTATCAAATCATATGTCTAATAACTACATAATATATTATACAATTCTAATATTTAAGCAATGCAGATTTAATTGTAAGATTCCACTTTGATGGTACAATAGCCTTACAACCAGGAGGCTTACGGTTCTAATCCCATCTGAACGAAAACGACATTAATTAAATTTATATTAGCATTTAGTAATCACCGAGAATTCTTTTTTAAATGCTAAAGTTTTTATTTCTGCTTCCGTACGAACTCTCAGAGACGGCATACCTGGGATTTGAATCCGTTATCTTCAACTGGGCAAACAGGTCTGTGTTCTCAGGGAATGACGCAGCTGCCCAGTAAGTATCAGTCGAAGCTAAGGAAGGCACGAAGTCGTGACTACAGAATTTAGAATGTCTTAATAGCGTAGAGGTAAAGTCATGAAGTTTAAATGACAGATCCTGAGGTGAACTGAACACTGGTGGGTTCGAATCCCAGCCGCGCTAATCTGAGAGTAAAATCGCGGACATTCATTTGACTGGTTACGCGGAAAATGGAATAAATAGGCTAACGGTTTAAACATATGGCATTAAAAAGTGATAGATATCAACATAGTAGATCATTGCACTATAATGCGTGTTTATTTTTTTACACAGATTCTGTGGTCACGAATAGTGTTATTTCATGTAAGCGCAATTTAGATCAACTTGATTTTAATGAATATTTGATTTTTATAGCTTAGCATATACATGTATTTTACAATAAGAAATGTGACCATTGTAATGTTGTAAGTGCTATAGTGATGCTTAAATCTTTTATTATTTTATTCTCTTATTAGGGCACATGTCAGAGTCTTCGGACCTTTGTGTCCTTTTCATTTCATGTGAGTTGCTGTATTTTGTGAGACTTTTCTAACTCTATTGCGTGAACTGATTGAATCATTTAAATTAAATAAATAAATGATGTCAGATTTCTTGCAATCAAATAATTATCAGTTGACCTAGTAGAACAGTAGCTAGTAAAACAGTAGCTAGTAAAACAGTAGCTAGTAAAACAGTAGCTAGTAAAACAGTAGCTAGTAAAACAGTAGCTAGTAAAACAGTAGCTAGTAAAACAGTAGCTAGTAAAACAGTAGCTAGTAAAACAGTAGCTAGTAAAACAGTAGCTAGTAAAACAGTAGCTAGTAAAACAGTAGCTAGTAAAACAGTAGCTAGTAAAACAGTAGCTAGTAAAACAGTAGCTAATAAAGTATGCTACTCATTGGATCAGTATGTGCGGGGTTCAATCCTGGGCTAGCCCGTCACTGACATCGCTTTCGAGTGAGGAAACTGACGTTACCCTTAGCTTTACTTTACCAGCTTTTTTTTAAAACAGTAGCTAGTAAAACAGTAGCTAGTAAAACAGTAGCTAATAAATGAGTAGCTAATAAAATAGTAGCTAGTAAAACAGTAGCTAATAAAACAATAACACTTTTGACAACGTACGAATAAAATGCACTGAATGTCTACAAGTAACTCAGTTCTTTTGTTTATATTTCATGTGAATAATTTAGAGTGTACAGAATCAATTAATCGCTAATTGTAAAAAAGTCGAATACGGTAACTAAACAGAGTTGCCCAAGTTGTCTATATCCAATCGTGAATTTTGAATGAAAGGACTTGAAGACGAGTTGACTTAAAAAAGCTGGTAAAGCTAATGTCGATGTCAGTTTCTTTACTCGAAAGCGATGTCTGTGATGGGCGAGCCCAGTATTATTTAAATAATATTCAAGAATTTAGGCCGTAAATCCTCCAAAACTGAAAAGTATAGATTCCGTGATAAGATCGATTCCCAACAATATCAGCAACAAGAATTAGAGAGTCATTGCCGTCAATGACACTATCGAGCACTCCGTAACCACAACCAAACCAAAAGCGAAGTTATCGCACAATTTGCGTCGTGAATCTGAAGAATACCGAAATTGTTTAGAACAATAACGCAAAAACGATCAATTAGAAATAGATGACAACACGAAGTCGTTATTATAATATTTTAATCAACGCAGAGGTTACAGATTAAGCCAAACCAAACAAATACGGGTTCATCTCTCACAAAGGTGTTACACGGTCAACATTAGTCAATATATACACAAATTCAATACAATGAGCTAATAATAAGCAAAACGTTTGTTTTTCATTCCAGTGCTAGGTATAGTAGCAATGGTGTTGTAGCTACAAAGTCATACAAACAACGTTCAAAGACTTTCATTTTCGTTGTGAGCAGTTTCCGTCTTAAGCTTTCCTATCCGCAAAATGGGTAACGAATAACGCATAGAGCCAACCTATTAACACATACAATCAATTAGTCAAGCAGCACAGAAGATCTGAGGTGCTAAATCCTCATACAAAGCATCAAGACGTACAACATTCACGCAATAAATGACATCGATTATCCGTGAATCATTTTAACAGAACGCTCACAGCAGATAACGTTTATACCATAGAGGCGGTACATGAAATCGTGAAATTTCTTTACCACAACACTACGTCCTATTTCTAAGCCCAGAAATTCATACAAAGAGTAAGAACGCATCACAGTAATGATGGTTTAATTATGACGTAGTCATCCACTTTATTACAGCAGCTTTAATTAAAGAAAATAAACAAGTTCTGATCAGTGTTTCAGCAATTTGATAAAGCAAGATCACGGCTTGATTAATGCCTAGACCTTCTTCATAGAAGAAATATTACAGTGATTCGCTGTGTCCCTACTGTTAACACAGGCAAAGATCAATGCAGATGAATATTAACAATGTGGCTCTTGTTCGTAAGGCTAGCATGTTACAGATCAGCTCTATCTAACAGGATATAGCTGAGATGTTATAAGTCTGGAGAGGTTATTGCGTTAAAATCGGCTTTCAATCATGCTCGATGCAAATTCTAACTCTATGAGCTCCAGATAGTGACGTCAACTCTATGAGCTCCAGATAGTGTCGTAGACATCTATGAGCTCCAGATACTGTCGTCGACCTCTATGAGTTCTAGATAATGTCGTCAAACGATGAAATGATAATAAATACATTAATCTGAATGCGATCACAAACACTTCTATAAACTTTAGTCACTGATGAAATTAAATACAGCACTTAATCAAGCAGAAAAGCTACAATAGCAACAAAATTAATAATATATAACTATAATGTCTTTATTTAGTTCCCATTAATTATTTATATAACATTATTTGCAGTATCATTAAATAGATATTTAATTAATATTTTATAGCTTATATCGTTTGGAATAATATTAAAATTACTTAGCATTAACCATAGTTAGTAAATATTAGTTGACTACCAATCTCTTGGTGATAGCATAAAAATAGCGCAGCAATATAAATGCTGATGCGAATTAATTTTAATATTCTTCGACGGCATATTAATTGCACGAATAATTAAAAATTAAATCAGCACAAAGTCATGCAACCGTTAACATGGACATTTTGTAATAATTTATACATAAATTCAATATTTACCGTCAGTCAGCATACAGTCGATTGTAATATCAAATAAATAACAATTTGAATCTACATATTAGTTAGAGACTTGAAATACTAAGCAGCTCTTAACATGTGATATGTTACTAGCACGTTAAACCAATCAATTAATTGGCATAAAACTAAAATAAATTCTCTGTGCTATCTAAATACAGTAATTAAACTGTAATTGTATATACAGTATAAACATGGCATTGTAAAAGGTTTAATTAGTTAATACTCTCTCTCTCTCTCTCTTGTTATTTTCCTCCACATATGAGTGGGTCTTTAAATCATCTAACATACCTAATCTCGACCTCCTTTTCCTTCCATTCTACCTTCTATGACCTCTTTTAATAGACCTCCCCCCTCAGAAGTTAGAATTTGTCCTATCTAACTCTTCTTCCCATTTCTTTATATATTTATCAACTGTTTATCTGTACCAACTCTCTCCTGAACTTCCTCATTTGTAACCCTTTGAATCCAGCTAATCCTTTCCATTCTTCTCCATATCCACATTTCCATTGCCTCCAGTTTCTTAATATCTTCCTTCCTTCCTTAAGGTCCATGTTTCACATCCATACAATAGCGTGGTTCAAACCAAAGTTTTCACTATCTTTATCTCTGTGTCTTTCCTTAGACTTTTTGTTAAAAGTTCTTTCCTATTACCGAAAGCCTCTTTTACTTGTTCAATCGTACTGCATATTTCAGTCCCACATATCCCATGATCAGTTATAATATGACCCAAATACTTTAAACTCCTTTCCACGGTTATGAGTTAAGAGTTTCAATATTAATCTTCGTCAGTACTTATTAAATAGTTATTAATGATACTGATCTTAAATGTATAATTATGCATACCTATTATCATTAATTTCTTTATTTTGAATTTCTTTATTTCAATTCTTTAATTTCTACTTTTTATTTTTCGTTTTAAGTTCACCATGGTTCACATTTAAATTGTGTTCACATATTGCATTTACTTGATTGTTTGCATTGCTTGTGAACTGTACAGGGTTGAATGACCCTTTTTGGTGATCTAAATAAATAAATAAATAAAAAGGAGTAATAAGCATTAAAACTATTACAACTAATAAAAGTACGATCGAGCTCATATTCGTGTGAGTTCCAGCGCATGCAGTAGGGAAATGTTAAGAGATACTAAGAGAAATTCTGATAATACTACACACATACTGTAGTACGCAGTGATGTGGTGAATACACTAGCACAATACTAGTACACATATGCCTTGCTACTATAACATAGGTAATATAGAACAAAACAGAAAATGTGAAAAATTCGAAGAAACGAAGCTGATAAATTGATCTGATATAAAGTATAAAGTCCATATATATATATATATATATATATATATATATATATATATATATATATATAATATATATATATATATATATATATATATCATCATCATCTTCCCTTAATTCCAAGTTTAACTCTATATATTTCTATATATATATATATATATATATATATATATATATATATGACGTCCCTGACATCATCCCTGGATGAGGAAACGGACGTTAAACCTTTATTATATATATATATATATATCTATATATATATATATATATATTTGAATATATGTAGGGCCTATATATATATGTTGTATATATATATTTCTATAAACATATATATATATATATATATATATATATATATATATACATATTATAAGTGGGTTATATGTATTAATATATACATGTATATATATATATATATATAGAAAATATATATATGCATATATATTATATATATATAGTATACATATAGGCTTAATGTATATATTAAATCCATGCCTAATCATTGCTTTCTTTAAAACAAAACTTAGGTGACACAGCAAAAAGACTCTAGGACGAAAAAATACTTGCATTATGCTAATATAAATAGTGACATAGTGACTCTGAGCCAAACAAATCAGAAAGAAAATCACACAAAACCTGAGTAGTCAGCAAGTGGAACTCTCACAAGTGACTACACACGAGTGAGTAAGTATTTTCTAAAGGAATCGTGTATTCAAAGAATCTGTACACAGTACATGCTATATAATCAATACATAGTATAAACGATACAAACAGCCTTACCGAACACAGCTATGCTACTTTGATGTGTAATCATGTGTGTACATCAGAACACAGCTATGCTTCACTGATGTGTTATCATGTGTGTACATTAGAACACAGCTATGCTTCACTGATGTGTTATCATGTGTGTACATAAGAACACAGCTATGCATCATTGATGTGTTATCATGTGTGTACATTAGCGGAGTGCTACACATATATAAACATTCATGCTATATAGAAGTGTGTAGAAGCACAAGAGCTTCAACGAACATCAGTCAAGGTGTTAACACTTGTTTGGTTTCACTACCTTGGCAATGGCGTAAGATGCTAAACTTGTTGTCATGGAAACTCTTGTGGACATCGAAGAGCACACATATGCACACACACATGCAGACAGATATACAAGTGACAAACAACAGTGCAAACAGAGAAGGACATCCGTACAAGAATGCATTAGCATAAAACACGGTGCAAATGTGTGCACTAGTAGACAGTACAAATACAACCAGCACACATACAATTCCTCGTAAATAACAACGTCTTATTATCATCTTCTAAACGTCAGAAAACTGACGAACTGTTACAATTTCTATTTTATTCATTGCTGACATTATCTTGACAGATGAAACTGAAGTATAATCGATTCATCAGAGATCCTAATGCAGTGTAAGTACTTTGCTCTATCATCTATCATTATGATATCAAACTTTTTGTATTTCGTGCAAAAGGAAATTTAATGTCTGTTTCATCATTGAAAGTCTCTACCAGGGAAGTCTCGAGCAGACATTGCAACTACAGACATTAGTAAAAAGCTGATAATGCTAATGTTAACGTCAGTTTCCTCACTTGAAAGCGATGTCAGTGACGGGTGAGCACAGGATTTGAACCCCGCACATACTGATCTGCAGTCGTGTACTTTATCGAAGTCTTTTATGGCCACTGGCTGTGACAAAAGACGCCCACATGCATATAGAACAAAATGAAAGTGAGATCCAAAACAGCGTGAGTTTAATATCCATAAAAAGGAAGCCAGCTAGAACCTGCATGGGGAGAGATAAGCTCATTACGATCAGCCTATGATCCAAACAATAGTGACGCACTTGCAAATATCAAAGACATATTGGCGATGAAATCTACGGTACGACCCACTCAGCTCATGTATATTATCCTGTTACACATACTTATAAATCTAACTTCGCTTCTAGATTATGCAGTTCCAAGCTAATAGAAATCTTCCATTATAATTATTATACAAAAACCGTATTTTATATTCATTTTATAATCGTTCCTACCCCTTCAATTCCTTCCTTAAACTATTATTTTCTACTAAAACCTCTAATTTATTCCATCACACAGTTGATAACATTACCACAATATAGGCTATCGCGAGCATCACCTAGTACATTATTCACTAAGGCTAAACAATTTCTGGGCCACCAATCCTAACTTTACCATCGCCTAACTTACAGCACAGTAGCGCATCAATATGTTAAGGCACGTGGAAGGACTTAGCAAACAGAGCCGCCAGTGCCTGGTCAACATTGCCTCCAGCTGCTCTCAGCTCTTCCATCACCAGGTGGCGAGCGAACCCGTAGCCTACGAGACGAGCGACGTCCGCCTCTGACACAGGTGGTGAGGGAGGGGCTGATACAGTGGGAGAGGCAGGTGGCCGGGAGGTGGAGGGGGGTGCAGGGGTTGAACGGGGAGGTAGAGGCTGAGAGGAAGAGGAGATGGCAGTAGTAGGTGGCTGTGTTGAAGCGTCTGTAAAATAAATTATATCAAGGAAATATACATGATTTTTTAACATATTAGTATTGTTTATTTGTTCATCACAGCTCAGATTATAGTAACAATAGGAAAGTGGCAGTGTTGAAGCATCTGTACAATAAATTATATCAAGTAAATATACAGTTTACAGATAGGCAGTTAATAAAAGTGATCAATAAATAAAACTAGCAACCAGGCTGGTCATATAATAAGTGGGATGGGTTGCTGAAAGATGTAACAGATGTAAGCATGCATGGGAAGCAGGTGTAATTAACACATTAATTAATGCATAATATACTGAAATAATTTACAGTTTTTTTAAAGTATTAGTATCGTATATTTGTTCATCACTGCACAGATTATACTAACAATAGGAACTTGCATGTAGTTAGATAAACAAATAACAGTACAAATCAATTTTAGTATTTTTCAGTATACCTAAGCCTCCAAGTAGATGGATTACAGGAGCACGCCACAACTCAATTCTCTCACAAAATTGTTTCACAACTCAATAGAGTTTATAGATAGGCAGATGATAAAAGTAATAAATAAATAAAAACTAGAAACCAGATAGGTCATATAAATAGGGGGATGGGTTGTTGAAAGATGAAAGAATGCAAGGGAAGCAGGTGTAGAGGCAGAGATATATATATACATATATATATATATACATATATATATATATACATATATATATATATATATATATATATATATATATATATATATATATATATATATATAGGGAGAGAGAGATCGAGAGAGAGAGAAAGAGAGAATAGGGCGAATAAAGCTAATAGGTGTAGAGGCAACCCGAGGCAAGGAATGCTGAATTACTAATACATTCTAGAAAAATGAAAAGAAAAGTTTAGGATAGATTTAATTGGAAAAATTATAAAAAGTTATCTCGTGGACGAATAATATGTAGTTTGTATATCCTGAAATTATAACAGGTGCTATATATCAGACAGTACACTGAGAGAGAGAGAGAGAGAGAGAGAGAGAGAGAGAGAGAGAGAGAGAGAGAATTAAGCGAATAAAGCTAGCAGTTAAAGGAATTACTAAATGCTAGAGTTTAACCTACAATTTTAAAAGACATCAGTTGAAGGCAAGATTTGAACAGAGTTGATAAGTGCTCCGGCAGTATATTCTAATTTCTTAACTTATTTTTACATTATTATAGGCATTAATTATGTCTTTTAAAAACTTTCATAATACATTAAGAATATACTAACTGCCTAATGATTGGCAAATATTTCCTTAGACTTAAAAAAAAATTTTCAGCAGGCTATGTGGAAAACGTTTTTTTAAAAATTCAAATTACTAACGATCTTAGCGTCATCTAACTACTGAAATATACAGTATACACTCAATGACATATGGCCTTTTTTGACACTATACAAGAATATCTAGAAGCCTCTTAGTGTACTCAATAACAAATCAAAACTAATCATAATCAACATATCTATCATCAAAAAAGCGTCTAAAGCCAAACAAATGTTATTATTAGCGGTATCATATTTTGTCTGCTGACAGCGCTTACTCCTATTCGTGTTTCTAGGAGACGACGGGCCGCCACTACGTTCAGCCTGAGATCTCTCGAGAGCTTCCGCTAACTGCCTATCCTCATCCATCATGACATCGCTGTCGCTCGCTGGTCGATTGAGTCGAGCGTGCTCGGGCAGCTCTGCCTCGCTCAGGAACGGAGTCTGCACACCGGGCGTGGTGCCTATCTTCAGCACGTTCCCCTGCAGGTCTATAGTGCACTGTATGCACAAACACAATGTGAAAAGATTATGATAGGTCTATAGTGCAATGCATGCACAAATACAATGTAATAGGTCTATAGTGCACTGTAAGCACAAATACAATGTAATAGGTCTATAGTGCACTGCAAGCACAAATACAATGTGATAGGTCTATAGTGCACTGTAAGCACAAATACAACGTGATAGGTCTATAGTGCACTGCACGCACAAATACAATGTAATAGGTCTATAGTGCACTGCATGCACAATACAATGTGATAGGTCTATAGTGCACTGCAAGCACAAATACAATGTGATAGGTCTATAGTGCACTGCACGCACATACACAATGTGATAGGTCTATAATGCACTGCATACACAAGTACAATGTAATAGGTCTATAGTGCACTGCATGCACAAATACAGTGTAATAGGTCTATAGTGCAATGCATGCACACATACAATGTGATAAGATTCTGATGATGTAATATCAAATTATAAATAGTACAAGCTACTGTATGTGTGCAATGCCCAGCACACTAAGATAAGATGCAACGATTTGGATTTAGCCTTTATGATACGCCTATCAATATCACGTTCTCCAATACATCAATATTTTAGTGTGTACAACTCAATATAATGAAATCCAGAACTTTCTATTATAAGCAAGAGAATGGGAAAATTCTTAGTATGTCTTTTTGTCCACAGTGTCCTATGTGTGTTCAGCAGCAAAGCAGTGAAGACAAAAGTACAGAGCAATAAAATGCAACAACTAAAATTCATAAAGTATATAACTCTGTCATGCTTGTATTTACAAACTTTATAAACTGAGATGCAACTCTATGTTAACGTACTTCTCTTGAAATTGACACTTACATAGATATATAACTTCAACGTCACCAAGAAAAACTCTATCCGTCAACCAATGACAGTGCCCTCCTTCAAGCTAATCGATCAATCAGCTTACTTAATAAACAAAATTAGCATTTTACTTCTTAAACAGTGGAGTAACTAATCCAAGAGTTAATCCCTTGAGATGTAACTCGCTATATCTTGACTCATTGTAATAAATATGATTCTTCAATTTTTTCTTCAATATGTGATTTAAACGTTACACTGTTAAGGTTTATTTTTATATTTTGGCTGGTGATTGAAGTGGTAGCACTGAAGGATAAAGATGAACATATTATATTTTAAGTAATATTTCAGCAATTCTTCTCAGTATTTAAGGTTTAAAATCTTAATTTAATTTAGAATATCTCTTTCGTCAATTCGGCCAAGTCAATCAGGCAGAAAGTTTACTAACATTTCAAACAATTTATAGAATTAAACGTTAAATTAAATGTGAAGACTAGCTAGATTGATTGATTGATTGATAAGTAGAAACCTGATGACGTTTGAGCATATCCAACCCCAGTAGCATGTCCATAGGCTGATCCTCTAGTATAGAGAAAGATGATTGCAGATAAACTGAACCTATCTGAATCTGACCTACATAATTTAATTGATTTATTTTTATAAATCAGTCATTCTAAAATTGCATCAATCAATCCGCCAGTCAGTAAGCCAGTTAAAAATTAAGCAATTCATAACTATCAAGAGGCAGGAATTAGCGCAATTACTGCACATCGAGCCCAGTTAGCACATGGATGGGTGAATAACTTGTAAGACAGAGTGTTGACAGCTTTGAAAGGAAAATCCTATAAGTACATAACTCAAGACGAGCTCAACCAAGATAATATTGTTGGCAGAATAGAACCTACAAATCATCCAAATTCTATTAAAAAGCATCTCAGCCACACTCGTTTCAACATCAACCAATTGAACGAGTGTGACATACACTTTAAACAAATAGATAGCTCAGTCAGTCACTCATGCAGTCAATTGATCCATTAATTAATTTACTAGACATAACCTTTGAAGAAAATTTACTAGACTTAAACTTCTGGAGCACCTGGGCTCCAGAAATTGCTACAAAAATTTAAACGAATGGAAAAGTCTTAAATAGGGGATTGGCTAGTGGTGTGGTGTAGGACAGAGAGGATTTGAGACAGTCTTTTTGTATCCCAACCCTGGTTAAACTGGGATTCAAGGGAGGATGATGACGAAGCTTCAATAATATAATTAGCTACAGATAAAATGTTCTTGCCGATCCAGTCCATCTAGCATCATCCACTTCTAAAAACTGAATATAGAAATGACAATGACAATATAGAAAAACATGACTATAGAAATGAACGAATGAGAAGAAGAAGAGGAGTAACTGACAGAGATGAACCCGGCCGATGATGCGCTGAGTGCCGACGCCCTTAGCAATGCCCGCCCACCTCGTGTCCACCAGCCTCATGATGTTACACCTCTCAGCGCAAGACTGGCTCATTATCGTCATCTGAGCGCCTGCACCAGTAAAAAAAGCTGGTAAAGCTAAGGTTAACGTCAGTTTCCTTACTCGAAAGCGATGTCAGTGACGGGCGAGCTCAAGATTTGAACCCTGCACATACTGATCCGCGGTCGAGTATCTTACCGACATCGCCACTGGCTCCAGCCAACAACAAGAGCATATATTTTCTACTCCCATCACTGACATCGCCTTCGAGTGAGGAAACAGTCATTAACATTAGCTTTACCATCATTACCTTTTTTCAGAAACATCCACTTCCGTTCTTCCTTTTCTGATAAGACATTTAACTATACTAATACATATTTGCATAGAAAGTGTACTAGTGTGCATGAAAAGTGTACTAGTGTGCACAGAAAGTGTACTAGTTTGCATAGAAAGTGTACTAGTTTGCATAGAAAGTCATTCTCAATTTGCAAAGTTGATGTCACTTCTGACGGCTCAACCTTCAGGATTTATATGATCTCACTGCACAAGCATAAATCTAGACTGAAACAGTCCAGACTAGCAGCTTACAAGTTGAATAGGTTTATATCTAGAGAACAAGCATTTCATATGTTTCATATATTGATTCTATACTAAATATTAAATTCTTTAAATTAATTACAATCACATGAACTAGTACTGCCAATTTCTCAGACAATTCAACTGAACTGGTCTAAAATTGAGGAATAAGGCGATATGATATGCAAATCTTCATTCAAAGACAGGATAAAGTGCTACTCTATCAATGAACTCAAGCAAACTGACCTGGAACTCCAATACTTAATACTTTACTGGCTGGAACCAGTGGCGATGTCAGTAAGATATTCGACCACGGATCAGTATGTTCGGGGTTCAAATCCTGGGCTCGCCCGTAACTGACATCGCTTTCGAGTGAGGAAATTGACGTTAACATTATCTTTTTAAAGATTTAAACTGAATTTAACTCTATTTACATTTAATTGATAAGAATGCATGCAAAATTTTACATATCTACAAAGACCACAGATTGAGAATATATATATAATGTATATCTATTAGCCCTTCAGCTAGACAAGAAGTGTAATGAAGTGAACGACGCAGACCTGAGTCAACGAAAGCCTTGACGGGATGACCATTGACCTTGCAGTCTATGTAGAGCATGATGACCTGACCGAAGTTCTCAGGCGAATGTTCCATCGCAGTCTCCATGTTGTGCTCCACATTTCTCAGCCTGTGTCAGGTAAAACAGGACAGTATATTATAATATCATATTTTTTAAAATACAATACACAGCTTTAGTTTCCCCGTTTTGTGTCCGGGTTGTTGGAGGAATTAACCAACTGGTGACTGCACGAGTTGTAGAAGGCGACTAAAGCATTAAGATCCATACCAACGTCAGAAAGGGCATTCGTTTGGTGAGCGCCTAGGTTCCAGAAATTGCTACAAAAATTTTAACGAATGGAAAAGTATCAAGTAGGGATTGACTGATGATATGATGTAGGACAGAGAGGATTGAGACAGTCTATTCGTATCCCGACCCTGGTTAAACTGGGATTCAAGAGAAGATGATGATGATGATGAATACACTGCATACTTTCATAAATAGGCAATATAGACAAAACTTAAATGCAGAGTAATACAATATGAGTCTATCAACTTTAACCTTTATCAAGCCGCTCATAGTTGTAGTCAATCAAATTTAACCAAATTTTAAACAATTACAGGTTACATGTCAGAATAGCGATTTGCAAAGTTTAAGAAGTGTAAGTTTAATGGTTTTGAAAAAAAGTATATGTTCCACAAGTGGAACGTTGGCTGGAAATTGTTATTATACTATTACACATAGTAGTATAGATAACCGTTCTTACTCTAACATTATTATACAATTATTGTCCGTATTCCTAATAAACGACACAAATGAACATCAATTTTTTATTAATTTTAGCTAATTAAAAGTTATTATGTCTTATCTATGAGGCTAGAAGCCTATGGAGTGTAAGATGTTTCAACAGATTGCCTATTGTAAAGAGCTATGGAACAAAGAAAAACATTTTTCGTGGAGTCTTTTTTCACACTTTCCACATCTCTTCTTAGTGTTGCTGGTACACCATACACATCTACCCTGGGTGGTAGACTCTAGGTAGTGATGCTGACCATCATATCTCACACATTGTGGTACAGGCGCAGTTGGTCCTCCAAGGCGCTGACGGTATCCGCTTCTTAGTAGACCATGAACTACTTCCCTGCGAAACTGCTTGTGGCTTAGAGCTTCTGATGGCTGAGAAACAGTGCAGTGAATCTTCCAGGCCGCCACAACTGCCATGTTAATTGCGTTCACAAAGAGATTCCACCACCACTTCTTGCCCTTTATCTTAGGTCTGTAGGCCCCAAGCAGACAATCCATTAGATCAACTCCTCCCATTCCAGAGACATAGTTAGCAATCATACGAGGCTGAGATACAGTGTCCTTACCAGCCTTTCCCTTGATGTGGCGCTGCACTTTGTTAACTGGATTCACCCTATCGTAATTGGTTGCGCATGTAAGAACGTTATTATCTGACCAACGAACCACACCAATATCCCCATCACAAGTGTACTCGTACCATCCTCTGGGTTGCTTCTTGAATGCCACCTTGTTTGCCAGATTCGCACCACCCTCCCTGCCCTCACGAACCGTACCAGTTGCTCGTAATCCCTGTGACTTTAGGGTTGTGAGAAGCTTGTGAGACGTGAAAAAGTTGTCGAAGAACAATTCATGCTGGGCTGGTTCCTCAATTACTTTGACCAAGCTCAACACGACATGTTCTCCTAGAGTGATATTGGCTGGACGGGTTTCATCTTTTCCGCAGTATATGGAAGCCTGATAAGGGTATCCATCAGCCGAGCACAGCATCCAAACCTTATACCCGAATCGAATGGGCTTACCTCTAATAAACATCTTGGCCCTGTGTTGTCCATAATATGGAACCATGGATTCGTCTATGCTCAACTTCTGGTGAAATATTCCAAACTGAGTGAAGGACTTATTGAGTTGGTCATAAATTGGTTGAACTTTGGCAACTCTAGATTCCCCCAGGTTCTCATTATCTGCCAAGTGACAGAACCTCTTCAACTCCTTGAACCTGGATCTAGTCATCGCTTTTGCTACTATCGGACACCCGAGGTCGTCAGCAGTACTCCAATAGTCCTCTTCAGATGGCAAACCGAAGTATCCAGAAACGAGTAGTATACCGATATACTGACGAATTTCCGTCATTGAGACAGAAAAAGTTGGACAGTTCATTTCACGATGGGCATACAGCTCAAACTGAGTTTTCAAATATTGTACCATAGCTTCCGTAAAAACCTTTTCAAAGATTTCCATTGCGCTTAGAGAGACCAGGTGTGGAAAAGTATTGCAGATCAAGGGTGGATTGACTGGCATGGCGTTAGAATTTAGCTCTGAAGATTTTTTCCATTTTTTCTTTGTCTGCTCCGCTTTTACTTTCTTCGCAGAAACACTGGAGGTGCTACTCGAGTTCACTCTTTTCTTGCAAGGATTCTTTTGAACAGGAACTGCTACCTGACCACTAGCGTCTACATCACTACTGTGATTGTTGAAGACCTCCAATTGACCACACACATCGCCGGGTTCATCCGCCTCTAAATTGTCTTCTTCGATATCTTCAGTATCTGTATCCGCTCCATCATTAGGAGGTAAAATGCAAATGTCAATTTCGTCGCAATCGGAATCCGAATCTGATGCTAAAACTGAATCTACAGCCTCCTTTAGGCTAAGAAATCTCCGAATAGACATAGTAGTTGTGTCTTTAGTTTTATATATATATAATACAGTATTGAGCTTTACTCAGATTTTATCTAGAAACTTACAAAAATAGCATGATTTTTACATGAGATCAATAAAGCATAATATACGTAATACGTAACAATATCCGGCCAACGTTCCATAAGTGGAACATGACCAAGAAATATTCAATAGAATCAGAAATATGAACTATTGTGATCAATGATTTATAAATATTTAAACTACAATCATTTTAACATTCTTTTGTAAAATCCCAAAGAAATTGGCTCAATATAAATTTTTTTATAGCAATTTATATAAAAATACACAAAAAAATGCAAAATGTTGTGATTCTGTTTGTATTTTGCTACCTAAATAAGAGTTGGAACAAGAACCTCAATAAACACCTTTATTGTAGCATTCTTCTTCTTTTAAATGAAATATTGCATGCTTTGATATCATTTGTATCTAATTAGCAATAATTTCTTAAACATTTGTTCCATAAGTGGAACGTTGGCCAAATAAAGGTTAACTTCAGCAATACGTCTTTTTATCACCTACAATTTTAGCAAGACATCATTTTTATTTATTTGTACGTCAGAGTGAGTACACTACCTGATCTCCTCTGCTATTCTCTGCTGAGCCTCACTATCAAATGGGTCAGCGGTCAGCAGTCGAATTCTTTCTCTCTCTCTCTCCATCCTCTCTCTCTGTTGCTGCCTCAGCACTTCCGTGAATCTCTCTGCAACACAGGATAGAACCGAATAGAACTGAATAGAAGAGAACTGAATAGAAGAGAATTGAATAGAATAAAACTGAATAGAATAGAACTGAATAGAACAGAACTGAATAGAATAGAACTAAATAGAATAGAACTGAATAGAATAGAAGTGAATAGAATAGAACAGAAAAGAACTGAATAGAACAGAACTGAATAGAATAGAACTGAATAGAGCAGAACTGAATAGAGCAGAACTCAATAGAATAGAACTCAATAGAATAGAACTCAATAGAACAGAACTCAATAGAATAGAACTCAATAGAATAAAACTAAATAGAATTTAGAAGAAACCTGAATAGACCGGAATAGAGTAGAATAGAACTAAATAGAATAGATCTGGATAGAACAAAATTTAAAAATTAGAAGTCAATAGAACAGAACTTAATCGAATAGAACATAATATAAAACAAATGGATAGAATAGAATTTAATAGAATGAACCTGAATAGAATGGAATACAGTAGGGCAAAACTGAATAAAATAGAAGAGAGTAGAATAGAACTGCATAGTATAAAACAGTCAAAATAGAACTGAATCGAATAAATAGGAGATAGTCTTCCTACATTACATACTGGTTGAAGCCAGTGGCGAAGTCAGTAAGATGCTCGACCACGAATCAATAGGTGTGGGTTCAAATCCTGGGCTCGCCCGTCACTGACATAGCTTTCGAGTGAAGAAACTGACGTTAACCTTAGCATTTACCAGCTTTACTTTTACAGTACACACAACTCACCTAGGCTGCCACTCAGCAGAGCCTCAGCTAGTGGGGGAGGGTTAGATTACACACAACTCATCTAGGCTGCCACTCAGCAGAGCCTCAGCTAGTGTGGGGGGGTTAGTACACACAACTCACCTAGGCTGCCACTGAGCAGAGCCTCAGCCAGTGCGGAGGCTACAGTACACACAACTCACCTAGACTGCCACTGAGCAGAGCCTCAGCTAGTGGGGGGGTTACAGTACACACAACTCACCTAGGCTGCCACTGAGCAGAGCATCAGCTAGTGGGGGGGGGGGGGCTACAATACACACAACTCACCTAGACTGCCACTGAGCAGAGCCTCAGCTAGTGGGGGGGTTACAGTACACACAACTCACCTAGGCTGCCACTGAGCAGAGCATCAGCTAGTGGGGGGGGGGGGGCTACAATACACACAACTCACCTAGACTGCCACTGAGCAGAGCCTCAGCTAGTGGGGGGGTTACAGTACACACAACTCACCTAGGCTGCCACTGAGCAGAGCATCAGCTAGTGGGGGGGGCTACAGTACACACAACTCACCTAGGCTGCCACTAAGCACAGCCTCAGCTTGTGGGGGGTTTCTCTCCCTCAACATTGACAGATCGTGGGGGGAGCTGAGCAACAACTCTCTCAATGTGGCGGGGTCAGGTGACCCATCAGCTGAGGTCGCCCCACCGGCCCTAGGGCTCACTGCCACCTGCCCCCCTGGGGCGCCCGGGATCTGAATCTGACTAAAATCTATCTGAGGGGTGGGCCCACCTGAATCAGTCATTAGAAATAATCATTTGTAATTACATATTCATCATCGTCATTATTAAGTTGTTTTGTCTAATCAATCAAGATGACCCGACAATCAAAGTCTAATCATCATCATCATCATCATCATCATCATCTTCATCATCATCTTCCCTTTAATCCCAGTTTGACTAGGGTCGGGATATGAATAGACCTTCTCCACTCCTCTCTGTCCCATACCATATTATCAGTTGATCTCTACTCTCCCTCCTATTCGTTTTATAAAATTTTGTAGCAATTTCTGGAGCCTAGATGTGATGTTTCTGGCTATGTAATTATATGTTAAATATATATATAAATAAATATATATATTAATATAAATATATATATATATGTATATAAAATAAACAGGATCCAACTGCTTAAACTAGCAGATCAGTAATAAATGTACATTTATAGCACAAGACCTCTGATTTTGCAGAAAAGGAAAGATAGAGAGAGCAAAAGAAAATAATAGAAGTGTGATATAGAGTAGAGAAAATCTTATGGCAACTAGTTTATAAAACATAAAAAATGGCCTAATGTTTGAGAAACTATCAGAGATCTCCCACATTGTGCCCGGGTTGTTGAAAAATAAGCCAACCATAAACTGCAAGTGTCTTAAAAGGCAACAAAGTACTAACATCCAAACCAATATCAGAAATGGCACTTGGTTAGTGAGCTCCTAAGTTCCAGAAATTCCTAAAAAGAATTTTTTTAAAGAAAAAGTGAAGGTCTATTCATATCCAGACCTTAGCTAAACTGAGATTCAAGGGAAGATAATGACGATGACTGGTCTACTGCTTAAAATGAAAATTCAAAACACAGAGCAAATACAAAGAAGAAAAAATTGTTCACGATACCACAGTAACAAAAGTTTAGATTTCACGGAAGTCTATGACTGCCTAATCCAGAAAATGAATCAAGAGATGACATACTAGTGTTGTTTGGCAGAGGTCGACCATTATGAAAGATAACGAGCTCTCGAGCAGGCATGCCAGACTCTAGCTCACACAAAGCCTTGAAGCTGTCCAGCTCCATGTCCTCACTCACCTCCAGGGTGAATATCTCATCAGTCAGCGTCGTCACCGTCAGTCGCATTCTACAAACAACATCAGCGTTTACTCATTCAGCGTCGTCACCGTCAGTCGCATTCTACAAACAACATCAGCGTTTACTCATTCAGCGTCGTCACCATCAGTCACATTCTACAAACAACATCAGCGTTTACTCATTCAGTGTCGTCACCATCAGTCGAATTCTACAAGCAACATCAGTGTTTACTCAGTTCAACATGCTCCAAAAAGCCACTTTGGGTAACCTCAGGACATGTCACAATTTTGCTAAAACTTTGCTATTTTACTTAAAATATATATTGGCAACTTTTCCGCACTATTATGTATTAACTTTTGAAGAGAAAAATTTCTCTATTATAATTTGGCTCACCCGTGTATATATATATATATATATGTGTGTGTGTGTGTGTGTGTGTGTGTGTGTGTGTGTGTGTGTGTGTGTGTGTGTGTATATATATATATTATATATATATTATATATATATTATATATATATATATATATATATATATATATATATATATATATATATATATATATATATAACTTTTACTATAACCAATGACCATAATCTAAAACTGCATGGTTTCTTTATGCTCTTTGTATGAAACAGGCAGACACTAAATGTAGCTTTTAGTTTTCTATGTACATACTGTAAATCTCAGTAAATTACATTAATAACATTAGCTTGATTAAAAGAACTTATTGCGGAAATGTCTCTTTGCTCCTCAAAAACAAATTGTAAATGTTAGATCAATAACTAATCTCTTAGCATCCTTTGGCCAGGTGTATGTGAATCAGATTGTATGGTCTGCGGGATCAGAAAGATTTACGGTATGTTTGTTAGGCTATTAACACTAAACTTACATTGCTTATTCAGTTTCAGTTTATATTAAGACTCTGTTAATGATGAAGCCAACGTCTTTAAAAAACTACAGCTTCACCTTTAAATCCAAACTTTACGCATGCAGCTTCACCTTTAAATCCAAACTTTACGCATGCAAAGCGAACATTAATTAATACACACCTAGTAATGGTAAATTAAAAATAGATGGTTATGATTTGGCAATTAGGCAGAGCTGCGCAATGATGACTCCTAATCCTATCACAGCTTTGTTTATGTTGAATTTTTGAAAACAGAACTAGACTAAGAGTGAAACGATCACGGTGATACTTATTTAAAGTTATACTTTCAGTTAACTTAAAGATATTTTGTAATGAAATTATCATCTGTGATGATATCCATCATATCCATCACTTTTAATACCACATATATTTAGCCATTAGATAGTTTGGACGAGGCATAATTGTCCGGGTTAGTAGTCCTTTAATGTCCGGATTTTACTCTCTGATTAATCGCTGCAACTCACACTGGGTCACTGCAGTGGTTGCACGGATTCACTGAACTGGTTGTACGGAAATTGGTCTAACTTTCCTAACGGTTTAAACATGTGGTATTAAAAGTGCTAGATATCAACATAGCTGATCATTTCATTATAATGCGTGTTTTATTTTACATTACTAGGTCAGAAAGCACATGCATATATGGGATTCCCTAATTTTACAGTCTCTTTGTATTGAGGTATGAAATTACGACTAGATTGGAGTTGCTAGTCATTACGACTTCCTGAACCAGTATAATTAATTTAAGATAAGTTTTGCAAGGGGCGGTAAGTACTATACCTATAGACTGCTGTAATGGCCTGGAAACAGTCCAGAAATGTATGCCATTGAAAGGTTAATTATAGTCTATTTTAAAGGTCAGGGTCAGTTTAGCCTAAATTTACAGTCTAATTTACAAGGCGACTGAGAGAGAGAAAGAGAGAGAGAGAGAGAGAGAGAGAGAGAGAGAGAGAGAGAGAGCCTATACGCTAGTCAAGAAAAGAGCTTGATAGGTATAATAGTTAATAGGAATAGGTAATAGCAATTTTTATGCTATGATTTCAAGCCTAGCACAGTATCCTATCGCACGCTTCACTGCTTCAGTGCCCTCAGATCATGCCACAGAAATTTAAGTCCAGACACTGATCTGCGTTAAAGGTGACTGAACTAGTTACTAAAATGACTCTAATTTACCTATTTATAACAACAATTAGAGTGCTACAGTCATCAATGACAACATAGAGCACTATTGAGACAAAATCAAGCCGGCGAGCAAAAAAGAAGGTCCAGAAACGGTGCAAATTCCAAAATCTAGATATTCAGTCCAAAGTAAAGGGAGTCAAAGAAAAGGTGGTTTAGGCTTTTATTTATTTATTTTAGGTTTATTTGTTATCACACAATAACAATTAATTGCTACTGCGTTTAATTCTGTACAATAATATAATCTCAAATTTATCTAAAATTTGTCATTCTAATAATACGAACAACATTTATAATAATAACAAAAATTAGAGTGCTACAGTCATCAATGACAACATTGAACACCAGTGAGACAAACTCAAGCCGGAGAGCAAAAAGAAGGTTAAAAAACTGTGCAAATTCCAAAATCCAGAAAATCAGTCCAAATTAAGTATATATATATATATATATATATATATATATATACATATATATATATATATACATGTATATATATTCAATTTTGATTTTTATAATCATTACTTTTGATATTTGAATACAAATCATTTACATTGATCTTGAGTTTAAAGTTGTTTCTGGTAAATGATTTTGACTTGAAGTCATTCCGAAAATGAACTTCCCGAACACTGTAAAGAGGAATTAAATAATAAGATCAGATCCGTGAGATTTTTGAACCGTTTTCGATGGAATTTTTTCATAGGATATTGGCATCACTTGAAGTTCATTTGCTCACGTATTTTGATCGTGTAGTGGGCATCTTTTAAATTTGTGTAAAAAAAAGACAAGATGGCGGCTAATGGAGAAGCGTTTCAGGAAGCTTTGGCGAGAGCTCGTCAGGTTTGTAATTCTAACTATTTCTGCCTAATTTTATTGCGAGATTCTGCCTTTTGTTGATATTTTTTACCGTATTATAAAAATTATGGGAACTTCGTAAACTTTCTCTTGTCGATTGTGTTACTAGCCGGTCATTGTTTACATGGCGTGTTAAGGTTTCGCGTCGTTAGGGCATGTTTTGTGAGATGCCATCATGGTTTTAGAATAATTATTTATATTGTTCACTAATTGAGGTATTTTTTATTTGCCTTCGATGATATATGTTAGAATATATTGAGTTCGTATGTTCGTTCGAGCTTGATCGTCGATTTTTCTAGAACTTGTTATTTACCAGAACGGTAAGTGATAAGAATGTTACGTCTTGTCGACGTACGAAGAGGCAATTATCGCTTAATCTGATTTTTATACTGCTAGATAAATTATTTTCTTTTACATTTAAATGAAAAAATGTAAATTAATTTAATGAGTTATAGATAGGAATTTCTTATTTTCTGAGAATATTTTAGTTTTCAGGTTATAAAAAGATATACACTTTGATTGAGCAGATTGCGGCAAAGATTCAAGCTCCTCAAATCATGGGGCTGACTGAGCCGGCAGGGATTAAAAGACCATTCGATAGTGGTTCAGGTTTGTAGCTAAACAAATAAAAGTTTTGAATTTTTAATTATATACTTATTTATATACTTATGATATTTATTTTATTTATCTTGGCGCAGTCGTTTACTTGTTCTTGGAAGTAGGTGTTTGTTAGGTTTTGACTTATCTGCCTGCTGGTGGTGTTTAAAGAATAGTAGTCTAACTGAGATATCTATTGATGAGATTTTGCGTTACATAAAGGGACTAGACCAATTCTTTCACATATTAGACCATCTTCAGAGCATTATTTTAGCTTAGCGAGTGAACTTGGTGGGAAGTTGTCCGATTGCAATGCTGTAAATGCATGATTCAAATCTATTGCTCGCCCCATCACAGACCAGCTTTCAAGACTGAAAGTAGGACTCAAATTGGCTCTAGCTTTTGCTTAACATCTTGGTGGGGAGTTTTTACTTATCAGATGCTTATAATACGATGGTGATTATTTTACTATTTAATGAATTTGATGAATCAATTTGATTTTGATAGTTTTATAAATGTACGACTTTGATTAATTACACAATACAATTGATGGTTTAATGTTGTTTCAGCATAATTCCCTGTAAATTCAGACAGGATATATCTAATTTAATGCAATCTACACGTGCATGTTCATTACTTTTGCCAAGTGTAAGTTCAACTAAATTGACGACTAATTGATTGATTGATTGATTGACTGACTGCTGTGTGTTTACAGAATCACAACCAGAGGCTAAGAGACAGGCCACTACCACAAACAACTGTAAGTTCATCTCTATCTATTTTCTTCTGTTTAATGGCAGGTTCAAAGTATATTTCCTAATACTTAATCTTTTTGTAGGCACTCCACTGATCAAGAAGTTGATCACTATTACTAAGCTAATGCCAAAACTTAATGTTGTCTTTAGCTATGGCTTCTGAGTTGTTTTGATTTTTGATCTCATAGTAATGTATAGCCACAGACATCTGCAGAGGAGTTTCAAGTTACTGAAGTCATAAGGGAGGAGAAAGCATGCATAATTACTAATTAACATCTTGTTGATAATATTTAATCATATGCAGTCTATTCGAGCTGTTTAATAATTAGTCTATAATAAGTTGTTCGTTCTATAGTAAGCTGTTTCTAAAGATTATTGGGCCAAATAAAACAAATTGAGACTTTAGAACATTAGTGTGCATTGAATAAAGTAATTTATAAGCTTGTTGCTGCCATTCGCAAGTTCACAATTGCTAACGATGCCTTCAGTCATTTAAGTTGTTGATTTAGATCAGATGTCACTTTCTGGCATTAGCAATAATTTAGGTTTGACCACAGTTGAGTCATTTATTCTAATTCTTCGACGTGCTCTGAGTGCTAATGCTAGTAAACCAAGTTATGAACTACTCAGTGCTCACCTGAGTCGCTGTATGCAAGATAATTTACTGTTTAGTTACTGGACTGAATTTCTGTTTTCTTTTACTATTGCAGTTGTTGATACAGGAAAGGACCCTCAAAAGTAAGTTTTGTTTTTCTTCTATACATTATAGTCTTTCATAGATGTATTGATTTGTTTGGCAGTGTTTTCTGTTATGTCATTATCTTGGTAGTACTACTGATGTAGTTCTGTTGTGTCATTATCTTGGTAGTACTACTGATGTAGTTCTGTTGTGTCATTATCTTGGTAGTACTACTGATGTAGTTCTGTTGTGTCATTATCTTGGTAGTATTACTGGTGTAGTGTGTTGTTCTTGAAAAAAAATTCTGCAAGGTTAACTGTCATATGGGCAATCTTTTAAGTTATATCAGCTGTTGTGGCTATATATTTATGCCTAGGTGAAATCTTTCTACTTAATGCATGTAATAACAGTGGTATTGCTATTGATTATATTTATTTTATAAATAAATAATTTAGATGTTAACAATAATGTAGCTATTAGTAATAAGAATTTTGATAATAAATGATTAATGCCTCATTTTTTCACATTCTTGCTAGTTTATGAACTTATCTGAACAAAAAAAATTAAAAAGAAGACTAGTTCGAATCTTGCTTGTCAAAACGATGCATTGACAGACTAGTTGTGACTGACTGATTGAATGTATGATATTCTGCTGACAAAACTATTTTATTTCTATTTAATTCAATTCTGATCTATTTTACTAAGTAATGAAATAAATTTATTCGAATCTGTTGCAGACAAGCAGCGCAGGCTGCTCTAGCTGCTGCAGCTGCTGCGGCTGCTATAAATGCAAAGCTCGGCGTGTCAGCGACTGCCGGTGCTCCTCCGGTGGGGGGTGGGGCAGGTGACGCTTTCTCGTCATTCAGTGGCGGCATGCAGACCACTGAGATTACATACGTCCCCGACAATATGGTCGGAATGTGTGAGTATCCTTAGTTGCTCTTTTAACTTTCAAAACACTCGTTTTTGGTAAAACTTCTTACCTTTCTGATCTCTTAATCCAATATCAACCTTCTCGCAAGCTTTGTTCTTCCGATACCAAACTGCTCAAAATTCTTAATATTCTCACTTCGTTAGGTAGACGTTCATTTTCTTTCTCCGCTCCTACTGTTTGGAACTCTCTGCCTCCTGATCTTTGCTCATGTTCTACTACTTCCACTTTCCGTTGTAAGTTGAAAACAAATCTCTGCCCACCATAGATTTTATTTCATCTTGCCTGACTGTTTTTTTTTATCACCGGACCGGCACTGTTTAGATCTTTTATTTCTCTTCAGCACATGTTTTTTCAGATCGTTTGGGGTGAATCGATTTGTAGTGACATGTGCTGGGGGACGTCCCTGACATCATCCTTGTATGAGGAAACGGACGTTAAACCTTTGTTATTATTATTGTTGAGTATTATTACTGCTACCAGTGTTGCTAGTTGATTATTACAAATACATTTAATGTCC
This sequence comes from Enchytraeus crypticus, assembly GCA_905160935.1. NCBI lineage: Eukaryota > Metazoa > Annelida > Clitellata > Enchytraeida > Enchytraeidae > Enchytraeus > Enchytraeus crypticus. The sequence continues at coordinate 581,680 of CAJHZI010000741.1, read as the reverse complement.
GTAATTAATTACTGCAGTGGCAATTGACTTTTGTGGGATATGAAATTATTAGGATTGCAAGTATTATCTCTGATTAATCATTACATTCGCTATTTCTATCTTAAAGTGTATGTGATTAGTTACTACAATCACATTTGGTGCCTGATGGTATCTGTAACTATTTTATTATAATCACAGATATGGATATCTCTGCAGTTAGACATTACTACATGTTTGGATGTTGGATATATTTCATGAGATTGTAAAGTTTTGTACAATCTTTTTGACTTTAGTACTAGACTAGATTTTGAGACCAGTGTAATACTAGCTTTGCGATAATTTGATTGTTTACCATGATAAACATGAAATATCTCATTAAAAGGTTCATTATCTGGTATCAGTGGGCAACTCCCTTTAGCTACGATTTTTCTAGTATTATTTGTAAACTAGATGTATCTATGTGCATGCTAAAATGCACACATCTAGGAAAAATGGGCACTTTTTAATGAATGTGGATTTGAACCTGAACAGCTCAATCCTAAGGAAGACTTTCTAGCAATGTACTATATGACTCTCAAGAAATCTATATATATATATATATATATATATATATATATTACTTTCATGGCATCGTTATAGTTATAATTTAGAATTAAATCAACTTTATCATAAGCACAAAATTTATATATATATATATATATATATATATATATATATATATATATATATATATAAATTTTGTGCTTATGATAAAGTTGATTTTGTGCTTATGATAAAGTTGATTTAATTCTAAATTATAACTATAACGATGCCATGAAAGTAATACTCGCCAGAAAGTTGTAGTGGACAAACAACTGAACTGTAATTAGCATTAATATTTTGGAATAATAAATATGGCACTGTGATTAAATTAAAATATATACTCGCCATAAACTTATACTCGCTGAAATTTATGGTGGACTAACGACACTAATATTAGTGCTAACATTTAGGAATTATAAGTATGCATCTGTGATTAAATTATATAGACACCATAAACTTATACTCGTCAAATAACAGGGCTGTAATTAACGTAGCTGTTAAGGAATTCTAAATATGCCGTTATAAGGTCAGCGTTACTTCAGACAGACTGACAGAACTGGCTCATTATCCTATTAGATATTTGGTCTATACTACTACTGCTGTCCCTATGTGTGCCAAATTGTTAACAGTTGTGTGTGATGACACTACTTTATTAATTTATCATTAGATGAATGACAAGAAATACTTGTATTTTGATATTGTTTAATCCTGCTCATTGTTAGCATTCCTTGTCTTTGAATGAATGTTAGAAAGATGCATAAGCTATGCTTAATCATTAAGTGTTGAATTGATTGATTTTGACTGACAGTGATAGGTAAAGGAGGAGAGCAAATCGCTGCTATACAGTCTGAGACAGGATGCAGGGTACAGTTTGCTCAGGGTAGGAAAAGCTTCCATTGTACTATTTACTTATTCATGAATGAGTTCTTAGTATCGCTTGCCTTGGATCTTGGACTTGCACCGTTTTGATCTCGCTTTCTCTTGTGGTCTCTGTGTACTCAGTCGTCATCGTGTGGTAATTTGGCGCCTGTTTGTGTAGTGTCTGCAAGAGACGTCCCTGACTTTGCCTCATGGTGAGGAACCGGACGTTAAATTCTTATTGATTGATTGATCTATGAATGAGTTCTTAATATCTGTTGTCTTTTGCATGGATGACTCGAGAAATGAATCTGTACGGAATGGATTTGAAAGCTTCAGGTGCTAGAAGTAAAGTGCAAACAAAAACTGAGTTTAGATCAACATTTCTTTAAATAAATTCCTTAGAAACAATTCAAACTGAGTGGCATATTAGTGAAATTTCTTTTTTAACTTCAGATATTCTGAATAGTGCTTTTGAATTATTTTATCTTCAGTTGTTCTGATACTCTATCAAATTATTGTTTGCAAGGCTATTGAAGTAGAATGGATTGATTCAATAAGTGAACTTTAGGTCAGGATATTAAAGTATATGAGCATACTGTTTCATGTTTGAGTCTCTGTACTCACTGATTCATTGATCGCTTCTGCCTAAGTTGATAATAAAGTTAAAACTTTATCGTTTTTTAGTCTGCTTTTGATTATGTCAATAGCTATTCTCGAATGTCCTTTTTCACATCTTCTGGTTGTCTGTTTTGTTTAGTTTTCACTAGGTGTGTGTGATCTACGTGGTTTGAGCACTTGACTAAAGTAGATTTGTTGTGTTTTTAAACTGAGCAGAGGCTCCTGGAATAACTCAGAGGGAGTGCACACTCTGTGGAACGAAGGCTGGCATCGAGTATGTCATTTTGTATTCTTCTATAAATTCCCTGTGTTTCTCCGTTCGTTAATCTAAATTCATCTTGAGTGATCGTGTATTAGCGTGTCGAAGTTTGTAATTCCATTTAGTGACCTTCATTTTAATTTTAGGTAAATTTAAATTTGACAATTTTAATTGTAATTGAAGTTTGATTTGCTGAACATTCTGCTCTAGTAAGATTATTTCTGGCTTTAAAGCTAAAGTAATACAATCAGGGATAGAGAGGTGATAATATGTGATATATGAACAGATCTCTAGTATTGGATAAGCAGATTGCTACAGAATTTTAGTGTGTGATAGAATGCAAAGAGGTTGATGTGGTGTTTGGTATGATACAGATAGCAGGCACTAAGTTCTATTGGTTCCCTTATAGTTACAAATGATTGGTTATAACTGATCGGGTGTTGTGTATAGAAACCTGGTATAACTGATTGGTTGTATGTAGAAATTTTTGGTTATAACTGATTGGTTGTTGTATGTAGAACTGATTGGTTGTTGTATGTAGAAATGATTGGTTTTAACTGATTGGTTTTTATTGTGTACAGACAGGCTAAGGAGATGATAAATAAGATACTGGGTAAGGTACAGACAGGCAGCGTTGGAGGAGGTGGTCAGGATGGATATCTGGAGATGATGATACCTGGTAACAAGGCTGGGCTCGTTATTGGCAAGGGTGGAGAGATGATCAAGCAACTCCAGGTACGTTGCCCTGTCTTTTAACCTCTATTCGTTTTAGCTAACAGCTTGTTTGTTCATCTTATCTCTCCCTATACCTGTTATCCATCTTTTTGTTAACCTAATCTCCTGTTGTGGTATCAAAAGCTAGTTTAGTTAACATTTGTTGTCCCTGTGTAAAAGCTTTTCTTCATCTATTCTACCTCGGATCAGTATGTGCGGGTTGAAATCCTGGGCTCACCCGTTACTGACATAGCTTTCGAGTGAGGAAACTGACGTTAACATTAGCTTTACCAGCTTCATCTGTTGTCCCTGTGTGTAGCTCTTCTGTTCTCCCTGTGTAAAATTTCTCTTTGGAGAATCATTTTTTTTATCGTTGTCCCTGGAACAATGATACCTGGTTGTAGTTGATTAATTGTTCATTGTGATTGATTGATTGATTGTAGGAGAGGTGCAACGTGAAGCTGGTGGTGATACAGGACACTAATGCTCCCTCAGCCCAGGACAAGCCTCTGCGCATCACTGGTGAACGACAAAACTGTGAGGTAATTTAAAGCTGATCTTTAGACTGCGATCTCTGCTGTTATACTTTTATACTGTGGCATAGTATTACTACAATCATCATTTCATGCAATATATGACATTGACCATTGACAAAGGTCAAAGGGTATCTTTTGTGTAGCAAATTTTTATTGCTGCAATCGTGAGTTCACGCAATATATGATAGTGACAAAGAGTTTCTTTGTGCAGCAAATTTGAGGGGTGAGTCAATTTGTATTTCTGAATCTTTTCTACTATTTTTGACCAATAATAATATTTAAATTTTATGAGCAAAAAGTATTAGACTATTTCTGATACTAATTGCGAAATAAATCTTGTATTTTGTACGTTTTAATTCTTCAGATTTCATATTGCATATACTCATTTATTCTGAGATGGGTTTTTTCCGTATGTGTATTAATTTCTCGATCTATATTGTGGGCATTAATAGAGCAAATACCGCAAGTATAGCACTCACAACAAACTCAGATCTAGAAACTCAATACTCAGTAAATACATATCCTGTCGCAAGTTTTTAATGCATCTGGGGCAACAAAGTGTTTGCTGTATTGTTGTACATTGTGTTATAACAATTGATCGCTTGACTCGTAGTTCTTGTTGACTCTCTTGTTGTAGAGAGCGAAGCAGATGGTGCTGGATCTACTGGTGGAGAAGGATATCGAGGTAGGGAGCGGATCAAACCATGACTTCGTGAGTCTGATAGGATTTAATGTCCGCTATTTGCTTGCACTAGCAAGCTTTGTTGTCCTTGCTGCTATTGGTCTTGTTAACATTCTTTTAATGATTGTTTTCACGTATCTATGTGATCCATTTCACATTAATATAATATGGTCACCAAATAAATTAAATTCGTTTTAAAATTATTTCTCCCATTTTGTTTCTTAAATTTTTCATTCTTGTAGCTATTGTGATGTTTTAATGTACTATTAGATGTACAGTTATTTGTTTTGCTGATTTGTTTTTATTTCAGTTTTCAGCAACTCTTTATACTAAATTGTTAAGTTGCTCTATAGTAGTACTTAAAATTTTGAAGTTCAATTATTTGAATCCAGTTACTATAATATATCTTACTGCTATTTATCCGTACTGTAATAGAACAGCTGTATCGTCAAAGACGTTCACTAATAAATAAATTATATAAATTCTTTAACAGCAAGACAGTTAGCACAAAACCAGGAATAAACCTTGTCTAGAATGGATGAGAGATGAGCCAGTTTTTGATCAGAATCATGATTAGAAAAGGAAATATATAGTTGCATGTCATCTGCATAGAAATGAAAATTTATGGAGGACTGAGCAAGCAGGTAGCTAAGAGGAGTGATATATAAAGAGAAGTGCAATGGACCTAACACTGAACCTTGAGGAACACCGCGTAGGAGGGGTAGTTCAGAAGAGCGATTTTGACCAATAACAACAGATTGTGTGCGGCATGAGAGATATGATGCGAGAAGGGAAAGAGCAGAATCAGATATGCCAAATCAAGATTTAAGCCTATTTATTAGGATGCCATGGTCAGTTGTATCAAAGGCAGCAGAGAGATCTAGAAGAACCAAGGCAGAAACCTGTTTACTACTCATGGCCAAGCTAAGATCATTATGTATACGAAGAAAATCGGTTTCAGTAGAATGGAGTTTTCTATAGGCAGATTGATAATGAGAGAGAGAAGGGAAGGAATCAAGATGAGTGTATAAACGGGTATAAATTACCTTTTCAAGAAGTTTAGAGATGAAGTTAAGATTGGATACGAATAAATTTTAATGCTAATAAAATATTTTCTTCTAATGATACCTGTCAGTTTCGTGAATGGCATTACAATTTTAGCATTATTCATTGTTTGTAGTTAGTTATAGATAGCAGCATTTCATAATATTTGTAGTAGATTTTGGCGTAGTGTGTAATATGCAAACAAATGAGAATTATGATTATTACTATTATTTCATGTCTCGAAAACAAAATTTATTTTTAATTGGTCACATGCTTATGTATTCATATACAGTATGCGTACACACAACACACACACACACACACACACACACATATATATATATATATATATATATATATATATATACGTGTGTATTGTATTTCTTGGTAGTCTAATTGTAGCCAGAGACATTCAAAACAATAAGTTGTACTTTCACTACTCGGTTGGGGCTAAATGTCTATATTGAATTATCCGCATTTGATTCAGTCTTGGCCACAGAGAGCTGCAGTTATTATATATTTGTTAAATTATTTTGCAATGTATTTTTAGTTTCCTGCAAAATTGAGATTTTCAGAGTAATGAATATTTTATATTAAATTTACCTGCATTTGTTTTATGGCTCCAGACTGCAATGATAAATGGAACCCCAAGTGGAAATCAGACAATACTGGAGGTTCGTCTCATATCTTGTATTTATATTCTCTCAGTAGTTTAACATTTGCTCAATCTATTACGTTGTTCATGAGTGGGCATCACACACTCCTAATATGTAACCGTGTTTGTAATAGGCACAGACTGTAATCTTGTGAAAGACAAGCCTAGCATAAATTTAACTAAGCTCTAATGTTTCTCTGATATCTTGATGGTCTATTGCCTTTGTATGTGATTATGTGGTTTCTTAAATAAATTGCAATGCTGCTTCAATATATGGAATGAATAATTTGCTTTTTGTTCTTTTTGCTGAGGAAAAATTCTTAGGTATAGGGAATCTTTAGTAAAGGACTGCTAATGCAAGCTGTGTACATTTGTTGTACTATAGAGCTCTTAAAGTATGATAAGTTTGCCTTGCTCAATTTTTATGTTATCGTATAATTTTCAATATTAAATTTTTAATTATATGTTGCATTTCTCCCTGTATCTGTTACATTGCTATGTTATCTATCTTATTGTTACTGTCTGCGGTTTGTCAGATAGATTATGGAAATAAAAGGAACAGATTATTTTATTAATATGCAAACCTTAATGTGACGTGTGTTTGTGTGTTAGTTTCCCATTCCGAGGATAATGGTCGGGGTGATCATAGGCAAGGGCGGTGACATGATAAGAAAGATTCAGGAGGAGAGCGGCTCTAGAATTCAGTTCAAGCCAGAGGGCGACACCAATGGTCCGGAGCGATTGTGCACCGTCGTGGGGAATCACGAGGGCAACAACCTGGCAGCACGCATGATTCGCGAACTCATCGAGGTGGCCATGGTAAGCTGCCTGTATTTGTATGCTGTGTAGTGCTGCGTTCAGCACGCATGATTTGTGAACTCATAGAGGTGGCCATGGTGAACTGCGTGTATTTGTATGCTGTGTAGTACTGCGTTCAGCACGCATGATTCGTGAACTCATCGAGGTGACCATGGTAAGCTGCGTGTATTTGTATGCTGTGTAGTGTTCGCAGCTAGATTGTTCAGTCAGTAGCACACTTTTTTGCATTTATGTAGGCTGCCTTTAGGTAGCGCGTTTATTGAGCCGGTTTACTTGTGTATCTGTGTGGGTCTGTCAATTATATTTGTTTCACATTTCTTGCCAGACATTAATTAGCTGGCGTTGTTATAGGTGTTTATGACTTGAATTGCTCTGTGTGTTTACAGCAGAAGCACAACGTTGGCTGGCGTTGTTATGCTTGTTTATGACTTGAATTGTTCTGTGTGTTTACAGCAGAAGCACAACGCTGCAAGCGGTGGGGCAGGTGGGGGAGGATTTGATGGAGGTAACTGGGGAGGTAACACAGTGGACACGACGTACTTGGTTCCTGCCAACAAGTGTGGACTTATCATTGGAAAAGGTTTATTTCTCAATGTTGTATTTATTCGGTGCGATTATTCTTATATATTTGAGCTCTGAGACCTAAGAACACACGTGGTGTTTCATTAGTGATGTTCTTGTTTGCTGAAGATGCCCAGTGCAGATATTGAAGTTTACGATGGCATCATTTGGAAAATTTAATTTTGATTGAAATCTATTATAGACTATTAATATAATATTATGTGTCATTGCTGAATAGAAGCCTAGTCACTTAAAAGATAATCAATTTATTGATTTACTGAAACGTGCTTTCAATTTTTTATGCTTTTTTGTGATAATGGCCCCATTCACAAAACAGATAATTACTGATTTTAAACCTTAACAATGGGGTAAACCCATGCTACAACCTCGAGGGGCCAATAATCGAGATTAGTTGCTCAACTGTTTAGAAGTGCTATTTTTGCTTATGAAGTAAACTGATTTGTAGATCAGCCAGAAGGACAGCACTGTTGTTTGTTGATCATCCAAGAACTGGTACAGGGGTGTAAAAAGTTTAATATTTCTATTCATGGAGAGTTGCGTGGTTTATATGTATGCTTCTGGTCTTGTGATTTCTTTCCTAACATAACACATTAGGCTATATTGTGTTACACAAGTTTGTATATTTATATTTTTGTATGTTTATGTATTATTGAGATATATATTGATTGATATATATGTAAACTTTGTAGAACTACTTTACGTCTTTAAAGGTAAATTTTGTCTTTAGACTTTAGTAGTGTGTGTGGTGGTTAATGCAGATGATGAGATTGCAATCACTCGTATTTATTGTGCTCTAGCTAATTTTATAGCTATGACTGGAGGCAGACTACATTCATAGGTTGCGGTCATCCCTCTGGGTACTGCTTTGTCTCTTTAATGGTAATATCTAGCATTCATCTGTCTATAGGCTTTAGTCCTGGGCATTCTCTAGTTGCTAACATGCTAACACAGATGTTAAACAAGGTATAGGTTTTCTCTTCTCTTAACCTGGTCGGCCTGCGTGTGTCTGTAGGCGGTGAGACTATAAAAGAGATCAACAGGATCTCTGGAGCGCGTGTGGAGATGAGCCGAGAGTCTCAGAGGAATCCCAATGAGAAAGTCTTCAAGCTGTGTGGCACCGAGGAGCAGGTCGAGCACGCCATCAAGCTCATCCAGGACAAGATTGGACCGGTTTGTTTCTCATACCTATCTTCTTTTTTCCTATCTAAATGGATGTGCTTTTCATACTTTAGTATTTTCATGTGATCTTAACATGAATTTAATCATATATCCAACTTAATCTCTTTTTTCTTACAATTTATTTTCTTAAGATTTATATGGTTCTGTGATGTGAGACTCCTATTAGCTGATTACTTTTGAAACTTTCTATAATAGTTACTTAAGTACTTTCTGCTTATTTGCATTAAATCCCTTATGCAACTTAATCATATTTGTGTGCATTACATTTCAGACGGGATATCGCGGTGACAATTTTGGATCAGGGGGATCCAGAGGAATGGGTGATCCATTTGCCGGCCTGAGCGGTCCTCAAGGTGGAATGGGTGGACCACCGCGTGGAATGGGAGGTCCCCAGGGTGGAATGGGAGGTCCGTTTGCTGGTCTCAGTGGTCCGCAAGGTGGAATGGGTGGACCACACGGTGGAATGGGTGGTCCTCAAGGAGGTATGGGTGGACCTCAGGGAGGATTTGGAGGTCCTCAGGGAGGCATGGGAGGTCCTCAGGGTGGAATGGGAGGGCCTGGCTACATGGGTGGCCCCTCCGGTGGAATGATGGGGCCAGGAGGTCCTGGGGGTCCTATGAACAATCCTGGATTGTGAGTCACTTATCAGTTCTATACTTTACGAAATTATTCAAACAGAAATTCATGAAGTCCAGAATCATATTGATCAGATTCAGAAATAAAGTTAAGAGTAAATTGTTTTGATAGTGATTATCTTCCAGAAGTTAGATCGTGTCCTTCAAAAATTCTAATATGTATTTTTCTCTCTACTTTAAAATAGAAATTTTAGACTGTACACATTACATAATTTTGTATGTTCAAAATCTAATTGTTCTTTAATTTATCTCATTTTCTTAAGTGGAGACCTTCGAATCAGATTTGAGTGCTTATTTATATGTCTTCTATCATGTGCAGCAATCAGCAGACGCAGCCGTTCTATAGTCAGGGTGGTCAGCAGCCACCAATGGGAGGAGCCCCACCACAGCAACAACAGCCTCCGTGGGCAGCTGGAACCGGTGGGAACCAGTATGGCCAGCAGCAGCAACAACCCGGTGGATATAACAGCTACAGCAATGGAGGAGCACCAAGCAGTGATAATAGTATCTGGAGCTCTGTCTTACCCTAAAATTACTCGTTATAGAATATTGTTTGTTGAAGAAGCTCAATTGTTTGATTTTGTTTGGGAGTTTTTAAATACGCTGAACAATAATAAGCTATTCTTTTATTTAAATACAATCTGGCAATCGCAGATAGTTACAAAATAACAGATAGCGTAACAGTTACAAGCAGCAATAAAAACCAGATAAAAAGCAACAGAGAAAGTACAAGCTAAGTTCACGAAAATCTGTCGATTGAATTCCCGCAGTAGCCTTTCAGAGAATAAAACCGCAATCATACAAAGAAAATGTTAAGCAAATCTAATCACGTGCCAGCATGCTCCGGTGTGTAGCATTTGGCATCTTACGGCAGCTTAGATGTTTAGTTCGAGGCTACTCTAGCACGCGTAATTCAAGGGCTTTCATAAATATTTCCGAGATTTTTGATAGATTTTCTTTAATTAAATTTAGAATTGTTCATACAAATTCCAAGATATACACACAGTATTTTCCTGTGGTAGTTCTGTTAATATTTTTACGTTACAGATGATGTAATTTATTTTCTTTTAACCACGTTGTTGCAGAACCTAGTGGTGACTCGTGGGGTGCAACTCAGTATCCGGGTCAGAGTAATCCGGGTCAAGGTCAGGGAGGTCAGCAGCAGGCTCCGACTACTCCAGCACAGCCACAACAACAACAACAGCAGCAGCAGCAGAGTGGACAGCAAGGCGCTGCTGGTGCGTTGTCGTTATGTGCTAACGTAATATCTATAGACGCTTATGCATCACATTAGTATATATGTCTGGTTTGAATATTTCGTTATAAACGCTGGCGAGCAGGATGTGTACAATTTGTATTCTGCCATATTGGTATATGAGATTTATTGATTGGCTTGAGTGGGTTTTTGTGAAATTGGAAACGTGATTATTAGTTTTGTAAGTTTCAGTGTGATTTCTAATTATTGCTTTGAGACTAATTAAGCCTTGATAATTATTATGGAAGTCTTTATCTTATGCTAATACGATTAATGTCAGAGCTTATGTCGTCAGGACGACTCGTTCTACATTAAAACATGTCTCTGAATGACCCGTTCAAGAAAGATAAGCTAAACTGCTGGTAAGGTTAACTGGTGATAAGGTTAACTGCTGAGAAGTTAACGTGGTGATTAGGATAGCTAACGATAAGTTAAGTTGCTGATAAGGTTAATTGCTGATAAGATTAACTGTTGGACGTCTTTGACAGAATTCTCAAATGCTTGTTGAGTTTCAAATGCTTGTCCTCTATCTATCAGAGAAATTAAAAATTGTAGTCATATAGTTCTGCCACAGGCCTCTATCTACTTTGTGAATTCTAAATGTATGTTGTTAATTCAAATTGTGCATGATTTTTAAAAAAATATATTAATGTAACTTCAATAATTTTTACAGTGTACTGTAGGGGAATCTTTACTAATTTGGATGTCGTTGACGTCACATTTGGCTGAGGAAATGAACATTAAATGCTGTATGTTTAGGTGGGAGCAGCGGAACGGGAGGACAGCCAGACTACAGACTGGCCTGGGCTGAGTACTACAAGCAGCAGGGCATGCATGACCACGCTGCTGCCATACTGGCTATGACCTCTACTCCATCAGCCAGCTCAGGGGCGGCCCAAAACAGCCAGCCCCAGCAGTCGCAGCAGCAGCAACCACAGCAGCAACCCCAGCAGCAGCAGCAGCAGCAACCTCAGCAGCAGCAGTACAACCAGTATGGCACTCCTCAGCAGGGCCATTATGGGGGCCAGCCAGCAGCAGCACCGCAGGCACAGTACGGAGCATACGGGGGAGCACCACAGGCACCGCAGGGGTACGGCGGCACCCCTCAGGGGCAATATGGCGGAGGGGCAGCGCAGTATGGTCCCTATGGAGGTCAGCCATCCCAGCCAGGAGGTGGCCAGTATTCTCGCTAGATCCTAGTGGTGGGGTGAGCCGAGTGGAACTCTGAGGTAAGTACTTGAGTGTGTGTGGATTGTGTGGTCTCTTGCGACTGCGTTGATGATTGTCCTGTTTGTATCTCATGTCTTCTTGTGATTTTTTTCTAGTGATATCATATCTGTATATACTAGGTGATGTGAGATCCATGTGTTGTCAACGTATGTGAATTGCTAAATTAAATGTATTTGTATGTAAATTTGTACATTAATGTTTAGGATTTTAGCATTTAATGTATAGCAGTGTTTACTGTTTACTGTGTTTATTGTTTACCTGTGTTTGCTCTTTGTTGTGGTGTTTGCATGATTTGTAGGTCTACTGCCAGACTGATACTGCTTCCACTTCGTGATACTATAATACTACAGTACTATTACGATTGAATGCAATATCTAACAAATGCACCGACTTTTATGAAAAAAAATTACTTCATTTTGTGACGAAGCCTGCCTCGCATGTGATGAAGACTGCTTCAGTCACTTCCTTGCACGCAAAAAAATATATGTTTTAATATGGTGTGATATTTCTTTGGATGTTTTAATTTAGCTGTTTGTTATAAGATTATCTATATTTGTATTTTGATAATGCTGATGTTGTTGTATTAGTATGTAATTAATCATTGTTGGTGTATATAACTGTGATTTGCTTGCACGTAATAGCTTGTTTTACAAAGATTTTATCTTGTCTATATATTCTTGTAATGATGTGTATTACTGTCCTATCCTGTACTCATATACATGTATATCTCCATGTTGCATATAGTATTTAACCGAGAAGTAAAATATTTGATGTATGAAATGAGTGGTAGTGCAGAACTTTGAGATATTTGGTTTTAGCAGATGCAGCACGGTGAGATTATAAATTCTTGTATGCGTCAGAGTGAAAGTTAACATTGAATGCCTCAAATCTTATATACTGTATATTAATCACTTGTACGTGTATAAATATCAGTACATATTTTGTAGGTCAATTCACTATATATATATATATTTATAATGTAGTTATGCTTGATATTTATGCTGACTTGATTTCTTTTGGACAGTCTTATTGATAGGTTTACTTTCTAGGTTAGAAAATTCATTGTCATAGCTGAGGTTGCTTCGAGGCTCCAAATACTGCACGACCCTTCAAGCGAGGGTCCACTGAACCGTATTTCGACTTAATGCTAGGTCTATTTTGGTTAGCGGACCTCGCTACTGGTAAGTCGATGCTTTTTGGGCAACAGAATTTGATTGTTAGTTTAATATAAATATTTTGAACATTATATATTACTCTAAGCTGATATTACTGACTGCTATGATTTGTACTGTCATGTGTGTGTTGCTTGTTTGTTTATTTGTTGCAGCATTGAGAACTGATTGAATAACAAATCTTGTAACATTCTTGTTGCATACATATTGTTTATCTGCTATCTACTACCACTACTGCTTCTACAACACAGGGCCATGAGAATGCGTGATGGAGATAGCAAGGATTAACCTGTCAAAGTTAAATCTATAGAATAAATCTATAGATGCGATTGTATTTAAGTTCAAATGTGTTTAAATTTTAGGAGCTTGTGCAGTTCGAAATTACTTAAGGTTTAGAGTTGCTAATAGTAACGAATAGAGGGAGGGAAGAAAGGAAATAGGAGATAGAAAAAGTTAAAAACTAAGAGAGAGAGAGTGAATTTATATGAGAGAAAGGAGAGATCTTCCTGAATGTTCTGATTTGATTACTTATGAATATTAGAATTGACACTTATAGCATTGTGCTTTAATTACTTGATTTATAAACTACTGATGTATTGTACGTGGTGTGCGTCGCATTTCTTCATTATCTGATGATAATCTATATGTATATTCATAGATCTTCAATTTAGTGTCAGCAAAGTAATATGGACTGTATGGACTGTGGGTGACAGCTAGGAAGTGGATAAACAAGTTCACATGTAGCTACTACTTGTCAATTGAAATTTGCATCTTTTTAGCTGTCGAGCAATTTCTCACATATTCATCTAATATGCAGTTGCCATTTAGCCTCACTTTAAAAATTAGTGATTGTCTCTGAAATTGTCTCTGAAATGGAATGAATTCCTAACTATTCACTATTGTTTAAGCCTGTTGCTGTATTTTAGGTCCCAGGGGTCTAACTATTGATTGCAATACACATGTTGCTGCCTACTGGCCTAATGTCAGACGGTATAATTAATAATAATTATACCTGTTGAGTTTCTTTACATATCGTACCAATAATCTTATTTTATGTAATAATATTGTAATAGATTATATAATATATATAGTCATATATAAATATTTGAAGCAGCTTTTGATGATACTAATTGCGGTTCAACATTTATTTTATTATCTGAGATCATCTGTGTTGATGACACCAAATCAGTGCAGTCATAGCATTATGATACTTGCTTCCCAGCTGCAACATGCGCTTTTATCATGTCCTAACCTATTGACTTTAAGAATGCCACCTCTTAGTTCGTTTTTATACTTTGTACACTTTTTAAGCTTAGAATTGTTTTAATACTTTTAGTCTGTTTGGGTTTTGTGTACATTATTAACGGGTCTGATTATAAGAACGACGGAACTTTGCAATGTGATGGAAGGAATTAGAGACAATTTGTAATTCCACTTCAGATTGATTTGCAGATAATACCTGTTAAGTTTTCTTTTTTCAGATTGACCATGCTTGTGGTGATAAGCATTATCAGTATTTTATTTTATTTACAATATTAAAGAGCAGTTCGGAGGTGTTCCACTTTTAGTTTTCTCACTTGTCAAAGTAGCCAGTGCTGCTTTGTATTGTTGTTAACATCTTTTCGTGTTGTGTTAGATTATATAACCTAGAGACTAGACTGAAGTAGGCAGGTAGTGTCTCGTAGTATGCCGACAGATCTATTTATTGCACCATAGGCATTGGCCAATTACGTAGTCCGGAAATATATCTGTTATCTATATATCTATTATATGTATATATTGCTATTTACAGCTTTCTGGATACGTGTTTGTGGTAAATTGTGGTATGGCGTAAATAATTAATAATCTTGTAATTCTAGTATGGACTTCAAGAAGACAGAAAGAGTGGAGGCGTTATATACCATGGACCTGCCAGTAGGCAATGCACTAAGAGAGAATAGGGACGTTTGCTTATTATCGTTGCTATTAATACAGCCTGTAATGGAGCTGTATTAAATACTGTTTAAATTATTAGATTTTATTAGCAGGCAACTTAAAGCTCTGTTAGCATCTTTACAGACTTCACAGTATGTCATCAAGTAATTAAGCTTGTTGTATTTCTACAGGCTTCTAGGTATAGAATCGGTGGAGTTAATAAAAGGGCTGCATGTTTCCTCCAATCAACCATTAAACAAATTGATTATTGATTGATTGTTACTAATTTCAATTGAGTGCAAAATAAATTTTGTTCTATGAAATTTAATTATACTGTTATAATTTTGATGTTTGATTAATTAATGATTTTAAGAAACGATTATGATTGTCTGCTCATATTGTGTATTTGATTCAAATGAAGCGCACGGTAATGATTACAATGTATATCATGTGGATCAAATAGCCCGTTGCGGCTGAAATAATGGTAGAGATAACGGATCTAATGCCGACCATGGCTAGTGCTTCTGGCTCTCCTCGCATACTGTCGTCTGTTTTATTAATTAATTGTAGGTACACCATTAATTGTAGGTACACTATTAATTATAGGTAAATTACAATTAAATCATTGAATTATGGCACTCTCAGCTGAATTGGTTGTTTATTTTAACATGTTTATTTGCAAGAAATCAATTCATTGATTATAATTTGATTTGTTCATGCAACTCGCAGGCTAATATAAGATTACAGGTGGTGGCAGTCTAAAGAGTTACACGTTTGATCAACGCATTATTGACTACATGCATATATCCTAATGGCTATTTGAGGGATGTTGAAACCATTCTGGTTAATAGTAAAATTAGCGTACGTGTCTGTCGTGAATACTGTGTTTGTATTTAAATATTTGCAGGACGCCATTTTGATTCTAATTTTATTAGTCTTTATTATCTGATGTTTTAAAGAAAATATGCTTAAATATTGTCATATATTGCTGTATTATAACATTGTAGCGTTATAAACTGTTACGTGGTTTGTTGTCTTATTGATTTACTATTATAACTCTAGCCTATGTCAGAACAGATATGGAGTGCTCGGCATTGTACAAGTGGTCATGAAAACACGGGAATGGAAAATAAGCGTTCATTCAAGTCTCATTACACAGCGGTTGTCGTATTAATTTGATTACGCTATATATTCCATTAGGGCGTTTATCTGATAGTTTAACGTTTGTTTTCTCATCAGATACTATATGAAATATCTCCCAAACACTACAGGCTCGAACCTTTACTCTGAGGCTTAGCAAGTTTAACAATAAGATTTGTATCACGTAGATGCGGTTAGATATGGAATGGGATTCAACCCCGGGACTTCTAGTCTGTCAGGTTATGTGCTAGCAACTCGGTCAACGAATCAGTTAAAACAAACGCGAATATATGGTAATCTGATGGAACTACAGGACAACCCATGAGGTTATCTCGTTATTCCACTGAAATCAATTTTATTTCAGGTAAGTTTCTTTAATCAGGAGACAGGTGGAGTATGTTGATATCTTCATGATGAGAGGCTTCTCATCATGAAGATATCAACATACTCCATCATGGGTATGATAGTAAGATATCAAGAGATATCGTCTCAGCACAAGAATGATTTATGAATGCAGCGGCTCTGCTGTGATAACCATTAGTCTAGCCATAGATATGACCTCCATGTACCAGTATAGTAATAAGATTCATTAAAGCAATAAGCTTGCTTAATTATTCATTTCTCGCTTTCTAACAGGTCATGTCAGTCGGATAAAATGTGAATAAATAATTGATTGATTCAATGCTCGATACTTGTGAAAAAGCAGATGATAGATTGACAGACTGTCTAATAGATTGATAGATATATTGTTTTGCAGATCTTTATTTTGATAGATTGGCTAATCGTTGTTTACTAGACTGAATGACTGATGATTGATTAACTTATTGACAGATTGATTGATTCACTGAATGACTGATGATTGATTAACTTATGGACAGATTGATTGATTCACTGAATAACTGATGATTGATTAACTTATTGACAGATTGATTGATTCACTGAATGACTGAATTTTGATAACCTTATCTTTTGACAGATTGATTGATTCACTGAATGACATATGATAGATTAACTTATTGATAGATTGATTGTATTATTGATTGAATGTTTGAGATATGACTGATGACTATTAGTATTTAATGATTGATTACTCTTTAATCATGATCATGGATTGTTTAAGGAGTCGGGAAATGAGAGTGACTGGTTGATTTTCTTGGATAGATCTGAATATGAAGACTATTTGATAACAATTGATGATTGACAAATATGATAAATGGTAAGACGACTGAAGAATGTTTGTTGCTGAAACCTGATTTATGTTGATAGTGATTATACTGTAACGAATATAATACTACAGTATTATGGTATAATATATTGTATACAACTATATTATTTAATATTATTGCTTTAACTCAATTTAATGTATTATTATTAATATGTAATATATTACTATTATAATTATCACTGGTTAAATATTTATTCTCCACAATGAATGCCATTTTCAGATGACCAATTAAAACTCTATGAATACTAATTGCAATGTGATCTGTGATGACTAGTTATAAGATTTCTGATGACTTGTTAAACTGATATGATGACTTTGATTATTTTGTATTAAATCATTACTTGATTATTTATTATTTGACAATTAGACGGGCATGAAGACTGATTATTTGATAACTTATTGGTATGAGGACATATTTTAATTATAAATATCTGATAATTTCTTACTGTATCATAAAACCTTCTATTTCTTAAAGCCGTCTTACTGGACCGGACATTAGGTCTGCTGTTGACAGACACTCCTTCATGCAAAATATTCCAACATCATAGATTTTTCTGTCACAAGATCTTTGAGCTAGCTAAAACCATCTTCCGCCATTGGTCAATATTCTAACCCACTTGCCTCAGAACATGGACTTGAACTGTTTTGATCTCACTTTCTTTTTGGTTTTTGCATACTCAGTTGTCATTGTGTGATGCATTGGATTCTGTTAGTGCAAAAGCTGTTTGAGACGTCCCTGACATTGCCTTGTGGCAAGGAACCGGATGTTAAATTCTTATTGATTGATTTATTGATAACTATTAACTAATGTGATGACTGATTATACTCACTGATTATAATTATGATTATATCTGATGACTTATAACTGATGATGCTTATTTTAACGACTCGTAACTGATAATTTTATTGATTATTTTATGATTATCTTATGACTTTTAATTGATTATGATTATCTGATGCCTTATACTAATGAGTATCTGATGGCTGTTATTACTGATTATGATTATCTGATGATTAATTACTGATTATTATTATCTAATGATTAATTACTGATTATTATTATCTGATGATTAATTACTGATTATTATTATCTAATGATTAATTACTGATTATTATTATCTGATGATTAATTACTGATTATTATTATCTAATGATTAATTACTGATTATTATTATCTGATGATTAATTACTGATTATTATTATCTAATGATTAATTACTGATTATTATTATCTGATGATTAATTACTGATTATTATTATCTAATGATTAATTACTGATTATTATTGTCCAATGATTAATTACTGATTATTATTATCTGATGACTAATTACTGATTATAATGATTATTTGGTGACTTGTAACTGATAGTTTGACTGACTATATTATGATTATCTGATGCCTGCTTACTGATTATGATTAATTATCTGATGAATTATAATTGATTACGAATATCTGATTATATGAATATCTGATGATATGATTATCTGATGACTTATAATAACTGATTATATTAAGATTATCTGATGACTTATAATAACTGATTATATTACGATTATCTGATGACTTATAACTGATTATATTACGATTATCTGATGACTTATAACTGATTGTATTATGATTATCAGATGACTTATAACTGATTATATTACGATTATCTGATGACTTATAACTGATTATATTACGATTATCTGATGACTTATAACTGATTATATTACGATTATCTGATGACTTATAATAACTGATTATATTACGATTCTCTGATGACTTATAACTGATTGTATTATGATTATCAGATGACTTATAACTGATTGTATTATGATTATCAGATGACTTATAACTGATTATATTACGATTATCTGATGACTTATAACTGATTGTATTATGATTATCAGATGAATTATAACTGATTATATTATGATTATCTGATGACTTATAACTGATTGTATTATGATTATCAGATGAATTATAACTGATTATATTATGATTATCTGATGACCTATAACTGATTGTATTATGATTATCTGGTGACTTATAACTGATTATATTATGATTATCTGATGACTTATAACTGATTATATTGCGATTATCTGATGACTTATAACTGATTATATTAAGATTATCTGATGACTTATAACTGATTGTATTATGATTATCTGGTGACTTATAACTGATTGTATTATGATTATCTGGTGACTTATAACTGATTATATTATGATTATCTGATGACTTGTAACTGATGGTATTATGATTATCAGATGACTTATAACTGATTGTATTATGATTATCAGATGACTTAACACTGATCATGACTATCTGATGATTTATAACTGATTATATTATGACTATCTGATGATTTATAACTGATTGTATTATGATTATCTCATGACTTCTAACTAAATATATTATGATTATTGGATGACTTGTAGATAATTGTGACTGATTATATTATGATTATGTATTGCCTACTGTTACTGATCATGTATCTAATGACTAATTACTGATTAGGATTATCTTATGACTGATTACTGATTAGGATTATCTTATGACTGATTACTGATTGATTAGGATTATCGGATGATTAATTACTGATAGGGATTATCTAATGACTAATTACGGATTAGGATTATCTGATGACTAATTACTGATTAGGAGTATCTTATGACTGATTAGGATTATCTGATGATTAATTACTGATAGGGATTATCTAATGACTAATTACGGATTAGGATTATCTGATGACTAATTACTGATTAGGATTTTCTGATGACTAATCAGAAAGCTAAACCCAAGTTTAACGTTAGTTTCCTGCTCGAATAACATGTCAGTGACTGGAAGAGCGCTGGATTTGAACACTCATCCACTGTAGACAATTTGCCAAAGACTCATTGGCTCAGCCCAATAAGGATTGCCTTATTATGATTATGATTATAGTCAGCCCGGATTATTATTATCTTATGACTGATTAAAATTATATTTATCCGATGGCTAGTTACTGATTATGAGTATGTGATGACTTATGACTGATTATGATTATCTGATGACTTATGACTGATTATAAATATCTGATGACTTATGGCTGATTATGATTATTTAATGAGTTATGACTGATTATAAATATCTGATGACTTATGGCTGATTGTGATTATCTGATGACTGATTATGATTATTTGATTATCTGATGACTGATTATGATTATTTGATGACTGATTATGATAATTTGATTATTTGATGACTGATTATGATTATTTGATGACCTATGGCTGATTATGATAATTTGATTATATGATGACTGATTATGATTATTTGATGACCTATAGCTGATTATGATAATTTGATTATTTGATGACTGATTATGATTATTTGATGACCTATAGCTGATTATGATCATTTGATTATTTGATGACTGATTATGATTATTTGATGACATTGCTGACTATGATTATAATTATCTGAGGACTTATCTGAGCTGATTGTGATTATTTATGACTTAGGTGCCTGCCGATTATGATTAACTAATGACTAATTGCTGATTTTTCTGATGATTAATTTTAAGAACTATTAAACTCAAGTTTAACGTCAGTTTTCTGATCGAATATCTTTTCAATGACTGGGAGAGCACTGGATTTGAACTCAGCACCTACTGATCTGCTGTCGAACAACATGCCAACAAGCTGCTGCTTTAGCCCGATGATACTGATAATTACTGATTATGATTATCTGATGACTAATTACTGACTACTGATGATTATGATTATCTGATGACTACTGATTATGATTATCTGATGACTACTGATTACGATTATCTGATGACTACTGACTATGATTATGTGACGACTATTGACTATGATTATCTGACGACTACTGACTATGATTATCCGATGACTGCTGACTATGATTATCTGATGACTAACTGAAGCATAAGACGCTAATCTCATAATTGTTGTTTAAGTGCCACAGACCTGCCATTTGACAGTACACTTTGAGGTTAGAGATGGAGTTTATTAATTCGCATTATGAGGGGGCTGAAATGAATCAAGTGGAACTGTGCAAAATTTGTATGTTTAGATGAGAAGGCGTAAATGGATGATTATATAGATAGCCTGTACGTCCGCGACTTTGCTAGTTGAAGCCTGTAGTGTATTAATCGTTTGAGCAATGTAAGGCAAAGTTCTATATAATTATAATAGTTTGCAATAATTGCATTACTAGTAGTAATGTAATTGATGTCTTTTGCTCTCAGTATTAAATGTTTTAATCTCATTACTAATGTGATGTTGCTGTAGTGTTTGTAAAAAATGTTTGTAGTTCAGTGAATGTTGTTGTTGTTGCACCTGCTGCCCTATGATGCTATTTGTTTTTATTAAATGTATACTTGTTGTTTCAGTACTTTTATATTGTTTTACTTGTTTTGTTTTATTCTGTTTAGTTATATATTATTATCCTTCTCTTTTTATTGTATGTTATGTTACTATGGTATTGAGAGTAATTATTGCGTTTGTGTTGTCGTAGGATGTCTATTCTTTGTTGATATGTTATGATGCATCCATTACATGTATTGTACTTGTTATCTGTTGCTGTAGAAAGTATCTCTGTCTGTATGCTGTTGTCTGTTGCTGTAGAAAGTACCTCTGTCTGTATGCTGTTGTATGTTGCTAGTGCTGTACAAAGTATCTCTGTCTGTATGCTGTTGTATGTTGCTATTGCTGTAGAACGTATCTTTGTCTGTATGTTGCTATTGCTGTATGAAGTGTCTGTCTGTATGCTGTTGTATGTTTATATTGCTGTACGATGTATCTCTGTCTGTGTGCTGTTGTATGTTGCTATTGCTGAGGAAAGTATCTCTGTATGTCAGTGTTTGATGCATCTCTCTTTCAGTGCACTGTACACAGTATAACGCAGCAGTTCATTTAGCTAGAAAATTGAACCAGTGTCCGAGTTCTTGATGAATTCAATGTTTGACTAATCATGCAGGCCCAAAGATGAACAGGTCGTTTCAACATACGGAAAATTTCATTTATAACATTGTATGTTTCTAACTTCAGCTTTACAAGACTCCATATGAAGTGGAAAGTTGTTTGACTTTGGTGAAAGTTTTTGGTAGGTTTAACGTCAAGATCAGAAGCCCAAAGGGCTTCTCTTGAAGACATCACCGACAAACCATAGCAGCAGCCAGACTTGACCGATTAATGATCAAGTTCTCAGTGAGAAATGCCCAACATATTAAAATGCCTTCTTCGGTGCACTGCCATGAGGCAGGTTCAAGGTACATATTCATACTCAAAGACTGTTTTCTTGCTCCATAAGAGCACTCCTTAGATCAATTTAATCCCTTCACAAAGTCTATGCCTTATCCATACATTATGTAGCCTATAGCCTGGGAAAATATGGCTTCTGAGGTGGTTTCCTGTTGCCTTCCTCAGTTAGGTGGATTAATTACCATTTAATCCTGGGGGAAAATATTTCATGGTGAGGTGGGACCCCTCTTGCCATCCTCAGCTCCTACCTTTAGTTTGATGCATATACTACAGTTAATACGCCTGTATGGTGTTGCTAACTTTGTGTACAACAAACCTGTACTACTGTTGTATTGTTATCCGAGTAGGTGATAAACCTTTTGGCAAAGCGGTGTTGGTTGTTTGTCTGTTGAAGCCTTGGCGTCATTTGCTAGCACTGATCTTTGAACGCGTGTACAGTTTTCTGTGCGAACATATGTTCAGTGGATTGTAGTTTTCTTTGAATGATATGGCCTTTTGGATGTTTCAACCGTGTATTCTGGATGTTTGTGGGATATTTTTCCGCTCTCTCTCTTTCTCAGAAAATGATATATGGATTAAGCTTATGAAATATATATTTATAAAGGATATTAAATTAAAGCTTGGTGTTGCAGGAATAGCATAGTATTTTAAAATAAATTAAATTATAGGCCTACGTTAGAAGTAATTGCAGTCACAACTTTGGCAGCTAGGACTTTGTACAGAGAGACACATTATTTCAGGATGACAGTTGATTAAATATGAAGAATATACAGCATGATTTATCTTGTTTTTGTTGTTCAGCGAATTTATGGCACTTAAGAGAGTAGACAGGTAGGTTAGTACGAAACTCGTAGGCCTCTAAAACTAATTGTGCTGTCTAAAGCACAATTTTTGGCTAGGTTAGTAGTACAACCAGGTTCAAAGTAAAAAGGATGAGTGCATTTATACATGTGTTTTGTCCGGGTCAGAAAATAATGGACCCACCTCAAGCTGTACGAGGCTACTGGCAAGAATTGAGGAATGGAACGGAAAGCCTCCTCAGAAGCCTTATCATTCCTAAACGATAAGTTAATTACATTAAGATTTTGGCAAAGTGTTACCTATGTTGAGAGATCAAAATTGTTGATCAATGAAGTAGCCTACTCTGATGGGAGCTCGAAGACAGACTGAATTAGAGCATGTATCCTAGACCTGCAAATTGGTTTGACATCAGAGATAGAGAGAAAAAGGCATATAATTATTTAATATAGGGTCCCTTAATAAACGTAATTCAGGTATTGTGAATTCCGCGAAACAAATTAGGCGGGAACTAAGCCCCTGAAATTCTGTGCTTAGTCCATTTTTAATTCTTTGTCCATATAAACTATAAATGGACTGGAATCAAGTCAATCAACTCTACTTATTTCGTCTTTCTAGTCTCGGCCTTGCATGACTGCATAAGTCGCGGGTGAGTATAAAATCTTGCCGCAGACAACCTATTAGCAGAATCAGGGCCGCCAATATAGGTCTATTAGAATTCTAACAATATAGCCTACTTTATAGGTTTTTTTAACATAGCCTATTTGATAAGTCTTACTGTGACATTTATGAAAGTTATCAGAGCCGCCAATATAGGCCCCTACTAGGATTCTAACGGCTGCTTGCTAAATACATAGGCCGATATATTCAATATAGTACCGTTTGACACTAAATATAATTCATTTTTCCCTTGGCTGCTTAAGATTTCAAAATATATATATCTACTCCATTAATCTGTTGAAGTGTAAGTCTCGTTAAGTGTTTTCCAAGCCTGTACATCACAAGCAAAATATACCTCAAACAGAGACTCACAGCTATCTGATTTCATTTTAATGTACACCTATACAACGATCGAAAATATTAAGTAGTGGTCTCATATGTTTTTATAATGGTCTCAAAAACATGAAACCAATGCGCAAGACCAGAACCTTCGAGACCAAGACCACGCAGATCTCGAGTTCAAGTCTGACATATATATCATTAAATTGTGTTTCAATAATAAAATTTATCAGTTTTACAAGTTTTTCATTTGTAGAGATGTACAAGCTTGGAATATCCTTAAAACCAGAAAATCGCGTGTATATAATATAAATTAGAATAAGAACGGTCAGATTTCATGTATTTGTTTACAGTATTATGAATTGTATCGTTCTGCGCTAACAAATTTTGACAGTAGGCTAATGAACTTACAGTATTGAACTAGAAACAAGTAGCCTACTGTTCGTTTATACGTTTGTATTATTGATCGGTAGCCATTTCAAATTTGATAACATGCTGAACTGTATGTTATCATTAGCATAGGATAAATTAGATAATATTTCTCATTAGGTTGTACACTGGTCATAATTATCCAGGAACAGATGGCCTTATCAGTTGCGTTATTTAAGTCTAATTGTATAACATAATAAAGTATACAGTAAACCTAGGCTCCAAAAATTGCAACAACATTTTCTAAATCCCCACCATAGCTAAATTGGGACTCGAGGAAGATGATGATGAACACAGTAAACCGTGCTCGAATTATGAATTACGAATTATGTTTAGTGGCAGCGAACACGGGTAGGCCTATAATTATTCAGCAGACTCTGTAATTTATTGAGACCTGCCTACAATATACATACATTATAACCAAACATAATTTACGGTAGTTCTAGGATCATTTCTAGATTTAGCGGCAACTCGACCAAAGCTAACAGAAGTTTTAGATGGTAATGTTAAGTAATGTGAAAAATGGTTGTCAAAAATTTGGCCACATAATTAAAACAAAACGATCTTGCTAAGGTCGTCACTTTTAAACCATGCATAAAACTCTGTGATTAATATTATTAGTGATACTTATAATCAATATTAATTGCGTAATAAATAATTACTACTTAAATTTGCGTAACCAGTGGCTAAAGCAGGGGCGTCTTCGCCACATAAGCGATCACGCAGTTAGCGTCACGAAATTCTCCTGAGGGAGGGGGTTCCTGAAAATCAAACTTAGGTACGGTACCCCACTACGTTGCGTTTTGTGTCAGAGGCCAAAGTGGGGGGGGGGGAAATAGGGGAACTCAGTTCCACTTAAATGAACAAAGAAATAAATAAAAACTATTCGCTTCTCTATTATCTATTCTATTTTATTAGAATGTCATAATAGCATAGGGGTAACGTGATGACGGTCATGAAGTTTTAAATGACACATCCTGAGGTGACTTGAACCCTCGTGGGTTTGAATTCCAACCGCGCTTATTTGAGAGTAAAATATGGAACGTTCACAGGACTAGTTATAGATACGGAAAATGGTCTAAATTGCCTAACGGTTTAAACATGTGGTATTAAAAGTGATAGATATCAACATAGTTGATAATTTCACTATAATGCATGTTTCCTTTCCTTTCTGCCTTCCTAGCCAAGTGCTTTTGCATATCGTCATATTTCAAATGAACAATGATGCTTGATAGGCTATTTAATAGATATTTTGCACGATACAGCATTAGTTTACAGAAGTTGAGAGACCTCTGCTAAATATAACCAGAACATTGTGCGACATTTTGTTAATGGCCGTGAAAACATCAGTACAAACGAATCTCAACAACAGCCCAAGTAGGCCTACAACATTGCATGTAACTTAACTGCACAATTATAAGTACTCCACTCTATACCGCGTGCAGCACTTTACTACATAATAAATACTCCATACACTATACTCATAGCTCATAGTTATCCGCGTTGGGTCCGGGTTGTTTGCAGAATAGACCAACCGGTGACTGCACGTGTCATAGAAAGCGACTACCGCATAGCACAGTACTTCTATCTAGTACTACTCTATATCACAGTACTGCTATCTAGTACTACTCCATATCACAGTAACTCTATCTAGTACTACTTGATAGCACAGTACCTCTATCTAGTACTACTCTATATCACAGTATCTCTATCTAGTACTACTCCATAGCACAGTACTTCTATCTAGTACTACTCTATATCACAGTACTGCTATCTAGTACTACTTTATAGCACAGTATTTCTATCTAGTACTACTATATAGCACTGTACTTCTATCTAGTATTACTCTATAGCACAGCACTTTTATCTAGTACTATTCTATAGCACAGTACTTCATTCTAGTACTACTCTATAGCACCGCACTTCAGCCTCGTATTTCAATGAAATTAGGTCTATGGAGTTGGGCCAATAGTGTAAGAAGTGATCTACACCATTTCATAATATTTCAGAGAAAAGGAATCACGGGTGACAGTAGGGATCTACTTTTAAGATAATATTAAATATGAAACTTCTAAATTAAGATGTAGAGTGGTTACTTTCAGAAAGTTACTCCTTACAGTTTCGATATCCATACCCCTAAAACCTAAAAATATCATAACTCTACTGCTGAGGTAGCAGTAGAGGATTGCACGGTTAAAGAAACACAGCTTAGTGACATTTTCATTTGTAAAACATAATTTTGAGAAAAACCGTGTGCTTATCGTACATTATTTCAAATCATTAAAATATCATTTCTAATCAATGAAAGAGGCTACATGACGCAACACACCCACGTACTGCACCAGCCAGTGCGAGCACTGTCCAGTACTCTGAGTGAACTTGAACAAAATGCTTCTGTTCCCAGCATCAATTCTTAGCTAAATCATCTGTAGAGTTTTATTTGTAGCTGTAGCGTCATTCTATCCAATGTTATAAAACTCGTTTGACTTTTAGACTGTTCTATTTAATAGAAAAGTTATCTATAGACGAATCTGATTTAATTAATGATTTTTCACAATATTAACTAGCGTACAAATGTTTAGCAGAGTTTAAATGTTCAAATCGAGCAAACATGATACATAACATCAGTGAATTTTCAACAAAATGCCATTAACCTTAATTATTATTTTTAAACTTCAACACCGTCAAGTTCGCACGTGCAGGTGATACAATTAGCATCCAAACGACAGTAAATAATTAAAATTATATATATATATATATATATATATATATATATATATATATATATATATATATATATATATATATATAATGATGATACCACAATTCAATAATCCTAATCTGACACAAGCAGGATTCAAATCTACAAGAACCTTGAGTCCATCAGAACACCACTACAGCACTGAGCTCACAGAGAACCCATCATGGCGTCTCGTGGTAGATTCGAGTACTCGATCGTATACTCGGGATAACACTGGGCGTGGTTAAATATAACATATATAGACGGGTTGTTAGTGTCGTTAACACAAGAGTCGTAGCACCGCCCATACGGGTTGGACGAGTCGATGGGAGGCGGCTTACGATAGTTGCCCCGCCCCAAGGTATATTCCCCTATGAGTACACGAGCCAGGAACATGCAATGGGTGTGCTTAGGGCCGGCCAGCATCGATACACCTCTGTCCCTACTGGTGCCCTGCTGCTGCATCGAGAGGTGCGGAACATGCGCGGGAGGGGGAGGAATGTGAGATGGGGGGGGGGGAAGCTGCTGAGGCATGTTAGAATGGGCGGGACCCATTGGCTTGGACTGAAGCGAGGAAGGGGGTCCTCCCACCCAGTAGGGAGGAAAGTTCATGGAAGGAAAGGACGTAGCGACAGCAGAAGGGTGTGATTGATTAGAAGCAGGCGCAGAACCGTTACTAGACTGTTGCGAGGCTCCGCCCATCAGTTGGCACGGCGTAGACATGATTGGCAGACGGGCAAATCTGCAAGACTGAAGAGCAGCAATGCTGACGGAATGACTGCTACCGGGAAAAGCTGCATGGAAGAGAATCTGCTGAGGGCAGGGCCCTCCTGAACTGCCGCCTGATTGGGAACCACTGCCTGCAGAGTTCTGTTGGGCCTGCATTGATTGGTGCATAGCGTGGTTGAACATGAGAGAAGCGGCGGGATTGGTCGGTGGCGGTGGCGGAGGTGGAGCCTGAGATGCAACAGGGCGCGGGACTGGTTGATCTGTGTACATGTGGGAATAGCAGGCGTCACGTGCAAAATATGACCCTAGAAATACAAAAGAAGCATAACATACAGTTACCTAAAAGAAGCACCAAATTTACATAAACAAACTTGCAGTCGATAATTAAAGTTTTTCAAACAGTTTCCAGAGTCAAACATTCACATATAATTTCTTTTGTTAGTTGGTTACACACACGAACACGGCACGAATTGTAGTTTCGTGCTAAATAGGAATCTTTGTAGCTTTCGATTCTCTTATCATAGCATTTGATATTACAGCATTATTGACTTTAGCTAACTCTGAGTGCAGCTGGTGAAGATTTTCGTATAAATTTTGAAAACTCCTGGGTTTTCTTTCAATGCTGTTCGCACTCAGTCTTCCAAAGAGTTCGCTCATCCAAGCACTAACCGAGCCCGACGTTGCTTTACTTCATTTCAGAAGCACAGCTGTACTAAAATACTAAATCCTTCAATAAACAGTCAACTGTTTTAAATTTAACAGTTTCAATTTAACAATTTCTGCAGTAAAAGCTAAACATTCCACCTCATGCTGATATAATTAATTACACAAAAGCCGTAAAAGTATCTTTCTTCAAAAATCCTCCTCCTCCCAATATTTAGCACGCGTGAGTTCGATTCCTGGGAAGCCGAGCAGAGAGTAAATCTTTGACGGCGGGATTTAGCGCACTTGGTTTAGTTGCGCGTCAATTATCGAAGTTAAGCTACATCGACCTCGGTTAGTACTTTGTGGGTGACCACGTTGGAAGACCGAGTGCTGACCGCTAAGGGAGGAAAAAAATCCCAGGGTGGTGGAAAGTTATTCTTAAATCTGCGTCGGCTGCAATTGATGCGCCATCAAAAGACAAGCATCTGTGCTTCCTGACCCAGTGTGACGTTATATATGTTATGAAATTCCAGTGCGGGTGAAAGCATAAAGCCTAGCTTAACTTACCCTGTCCATACATGGTCCCGTGAGACCCGCACAGTCTCCAATCAAAGTTATTCCTGCAGATGGCGTCCACAACACTACGACAGGTTCCGTGGAAGAGATTCTTCTCTATGACCGGCTTGGCGTTCTCTCTCTCCATCTGTCGCTTCTTACTGCACAGGCAAGTTCAGATCAGAATAAAAACAGATATGAAACCAATAATTTTACTAGCAAGTATTATACAAGGTACTTGCTATATCCTACAGACCTATACTTGATTAAAAGAGAAATACAGGCCTTCTATTAGGCATAATATTTAAGTCGTGAGGAAATAGTTACATCCACTCTACTGGTACAGACATGAGGAAATAGTTACACCCACTCCACTAGTACAGTCGTGAGGAAATAGTTACACCCACTCCACTAGTACAGTCATGAGGAAATAGTTACACCGATTCTACTGACAGTCAAGATGAAATAGTTACACCCACTCTACTAGTACAGTCATGAGGAAATAGTTACACCCACTCTACTGGTACAATCATGAGGAAATAGTTACACCCACTTTACTGGTACAGTCATGAGGAAAGTTACACCCACTCCACTAGTACAATCATGAGGAAATAGTTACACCCACTCTACTGACAGCCATGAGGAAATAGTTACACCCACTCTACTGGTACAGTCATGAGGAAATAGTTAAACCCACTCTACTGGTACAGCCATGAGGAAATAGTTATACCCACTCTACTGACAGTCATGAGGAAATAGTTACACCCATTCTACTAATACAGTCATGAGGAAATAGTTACACCCACTCTACTGGTACAGTCATGAGGAAATAGTTACACCCACTCTACTGACAGTCATGAGGAAATAGTTACACCCACACTACTGGTACAGTCATGAGGAAATAGTTGCACCCACTCCACTAGTACAGTCGTTAGGAAATAGTTACACCCACTCTACTGGTACAGTCATGAGGAAATAGTTACACCCACTCCACTAGTACAATGATGAGGAAATAGTTATACCCACTCTACTGGTACAGTCATGAGGAAATAGTTACACCCACTCTACTGGTACAGTCATGAGGAAATAGTTACACCCACTCTACTGACAGTCATGAGGAAATAGTTACACCAACTCTACTGGTACAATCATGAGGAAATAGTTTCACCCACTCGACTGACAGTCGTGAGGAAATAGTTATACCCACTCTACTGGTACAATCATGAGGAAATAGTTTCACCCACTCGACTGACAGTCGGGAGGAAATAGTTACACCCACTCTACTGGTACAATCATGAGGAAATAGTTGCACCCACTCCACTAGTACAGTCGTTAGGAAATAGTTACACCCACTCTACTGGTACAGTCATGAGGAAATAGTTACACCCACTCTACTGGTACAGTCGTGAGGAAATAGTTACACCCACTCTACTGGTACAGTCATGAGGAAATAGTTACACCCACTCTACTGACAGTCATGAGGAAATAGTTACACCCATTCTACTAGTACAGTCATGAGGAAATAGTTACACCCACTCTACTGGTACAGTCATGAGGAAATAGTTACACCCACTCTACTGACAGTCATGAGGAAATAGTTACACCAACTCTACTGGTACAATCATGAGGAAATAGTTTCACCCACTCGACTGACAGTCGTGAGGAAATAGTTACACCCACTCTACTGGTACAATCATGAGGAAATAGTTGCACCCACTCCACTAGTACAGTCGTTAGGAAATAGTTACACCCACTCTACTGGTACAGTCATGAGGAAATAGTTACACCCACTCTACTGGTACAATCATGAGGAAATAGTTAAACCCACTCCACTAGTACAGTCATGAGGAAATAGTTACACCCACTCTACTGGTACAGTTGTGAGGAAATAGTTACACCCACTCCACTAGTACAGTCATGAGGAAATAGTTACACCCACTTTACTGGTACTGTCATGAGGAAATAGTTACACCCACTCCACTAGTACAATCATGAGGAAATAGTTATACCCACTCTACTGGTACAGTCGTGAGGAAATAGTTACACCCACTCTACTAGTACAGTCATGAGGAAATAGTTACACCCACTCTACTAGTACAATCATGAGGAAATAGTTACACCCACTCTACTGACAGTCATGAGGAAATAGTTACACCCACTCTACCAATACAGCAAGAAGTTGTTATTCGTGCAGTGTTGTTAGTTGCTACACAATAGACCCACACACAATACACAAATGGACTCACATACACAATGCACAAATAGACACCCATATATACACACATATACTACACAATAGACCCACACATACACGATGTAGAACTGCCAGAGAATTTGATTCTGGACTCGACGTATGCCTATGATGCTCGCTCTCGGCTGGTTCATCGTCTGATGGAACAGTGCGGACACCCACTTGTACTCGTCACACCCTCTCACTATCTCCACCAGTCTGTACTCCTGCAATCAATCATTATCATCATGATATATATCTACACACTTGTAGATATACTGTATATAATTGTCTTTAATTTAGTGTATCAAGCAAGACGTTTCGATAAAAATTTCCAAAGTTATTAGCCTTCAAAGTAGTTGCATTTATTCTGGACCACTCAGTATGTGTGTGTGTGTGTGTGTATATATATATATATATATACACACACACACACACACTGTGAGTCATAAAAAACATGTGCGCAGTATTTCGTCCACAACTTTGACACTTGTGAACCGATTTTGAAAATATTTTTAGAATTATAAAGAAGAAGACAAGTATTAATCTTAAATCTAGTTTTTGTGACACTTCCGGTTTATTTAAACAATAACAGACGATTTTACAAACATAGTCTGTTTTTGCTGAAATTTTAAAATGGTGTTTACTAATGAAGATAAAGTGCTCATAAAAAACTTGTACCTCTTAAAGGGTGATGGTGCACATTGGTTGATTGCCGAATTTCCATAAAAAAACTGGATTCAGGGAGGGCTAGATTGCTTATTTGAAAAATTACGCCGAAAAGAAGAAAATAAATAACGTGGACGAGTTGAAGCAACGCCTGGTGGACGTTTGGCAAGACACGCAGCAATCAGTCATTGACAACGCAATAGATGAGTGGCGCAAGCTCCGAGCTTGTATTCGCGCCAAAGGAGGACATTTTGAGCATATGCTTTGACAGTTGACAGTAGCTGTTTAACACTGTTTGTTTGGTGTGTTTCGTTGCTAGTTCCACTGGATGTGTAAACATTCTGTAGCGATTGATCTACTTAAACTGAATATTTTCAGTCGCGCACATTTTCAATCACTGCTTCAACGCAAAAATAATAATTAACAGAGTCACTTAACGTTATTTTATAGCAAATGTTATCCTGATTATACCCATGCAAGAAGTTACAAAATCGGTTCACTAATACCAAAGTTATGGGCGAGAGACTGCGCACATGTTTTTTTTTACTCACAGTGTATATATAATATATATATATATATATATATATATATATATATATATATATATATACACACACACAGATAACATCAGCAATATTGAAAATCTTAGACTGATTGATAGCTGATTGATAGAGAGGGCAAGAGTCTAGTAAGAGTCCAGCACAACATTAAAGACAGAAAGACATGAACAGCTTTCCTTCGTCCAGCCATCGTTAATTATAACAAAGCCTGCAATTTTAAAGATTAGTTCAGGCACAAGTTTAATTAATGACAACAAAGAGTGGCATCAGTGCCTAGTTTATCCGAAGACACATGTTACCAGTTTAAAGAAATTATTAGGGACAATTGCTACAAAAATTGAAACCAATGGAAGTCTCAAATTGGGGATTGACTGATGGATGATATGATGTAGAACAGTGAGGATTTTAGACAGTCTATTCGTATCCCGACCCTAGTTAAACTGGGATTTAAGGGAAGATGATGATGATGATGAATAGTAATAAATATATAAATGTAGGCCTGTAATACATTAGTCAGTTTGCATTCTTGTTAAAAGATTTGGTTTATTGATTGATTCAACGGAAGATGATGATGATGATGACAAAGAGCCAGTGCTCATTGCTCAGCCCTCACCTCATTGGGGGACATGGGCTCCCAGTTCTTAGGCAGCTCAATCACAAATCCGTCGTTCTGTCTATCACCCTGTCCCAGAGCTCCATGAGCCCCGCCCTCAGCCCCGCCCATCAGATCATCTTCACCAATGAGAGACGAGGAGGCGGCGCCACTGAACGCTGAGTTGTCGGCCTGCAGCATGAGCTTTGCCGCATTCTCGCAGTACTCCCTGTCCAACTTCTCTTCCAATATCTCCACGACCATCGGAGGTAGTGAGTTCCTCAACTGAGCTACACAACAACAACAGCATCATGAGCTGCTCAACTCGCACTGTAGTCTTTAGTTGTAGCTAACAGCGTTGATTCAGCAGCACCCTACTCAACAAATAACAACTATTAAATTTATCAACTTTAATTTCTGATCAGCATCAATATAATATTATGCTGTTGATCCAACATTTCGTTCAGAAGTTCATAAATGGGCTACGTTGCCGACTGACGGCTGTCTGTAGAAAATTCTGCTAGGAACTTCTCTGACATCAATCAATCAATCAATAAGAATTTAACGTCCGGTTCCTTGCCATAGGGCAATGTTAGGGATGTCTCTTGCAGACTCTATACAAACAGGCGCCAAAGCACCACACGATGACGACTAAGTACACAGACGCCACAAGAGAAAGCGAGATCAAAACAGTGCAAGTCCAAGATCCAAGGCAAGCGAGTCAAAGTTTAGATCAATGGCAGAAGGAGATTGGCTTTTAGCTCGCCAAGGAAAGTACCAATACAATTACAAGATCGAAGATCTTGTGGCAGAGTTCCATATTGTCGGAGCATAAAATATGAAGGAGCGTCTGCCCATGACAGATTTAATGTTTGGTACATTGAGAAGGTTTTTCCTAGAGGAACGAAGACTACGAGAGGGTTGATAGATTGCTAAAAGCTCAGATAGATAGGATATATATATGGTTTACCATAATTTAAACCTTTGAAAGCTAAGGAAGCTATTTTGAATTTTATTCATTCGGA
Source organism: Enchytraeus crypticus (assembly GCA_905160935.1). NCBI lineage: Eukaryota > Metazoa > Annelida > Clitellata > Enchytraeida > Enchytraeidae > Enchytraeus > Enchytraeus crypticus. The sequence goes on along the minus strand of CAJHZI010000741.1, from coordinate 547,374 downwards.
GATAAGAAGCCAGTCCAGTTTCTTTACAATACAGACGACTATAGAAAGATATAACATCGCTATCGGATTAAACGATGAACGAAACAAGTAGCAAAGGAATTTAAATTACATTTCTATGGGCAAGCCTTGTAGAAAGCAGAGCCGAGTTATATTGACTTGGTTCTCAATTTACGTGCCTGTGGATTTGATAACAAGTGTAACACGACAGACATACGACAGGTCATTCAAGCAACCAACGCCGAGGAGATACGTGACTTAATAGAGTACACAATAGACCATGTACAGTAATCAACTGTTTTATCGTGTATTAATTAAATGCACGATAAAACATCAAAAACATACGCACTGAACCTTCATTTGGCAAAGACTTAAGCATAAGAGTACAATTTGGAGTCACTTATGGCCTAAATTGTCATTTAAGTGCATCACTGACATGTTATCTATCGCAATTGTATATACAGTAATTGATTACATTTAAAGCCAAACGAAATACATTATTCACTTATTCATTCCAGACTTGGTATATTTTTATTTTCAGTCCGCTAAAAAGGCTGCTGCTAAAGTATGCCCTCCAAAAATAAAAACTTTTCGTATGCCCTTCCTGTGGCAACCTAAGGAATATGTACGAAAGGGAACGATAGAACAGAGATCTTAGAGAATTTGACAACCTAGAGCTTCGTTGCAAAAACAGAATCATAACAAAAATAAAATTTGACATGTATGATATAGTGTGATCAAACATGTCAGTTACACAGAATTCAGAGAAGTCGCTATCAAACTACAAATCTCCACTATTAGTGCTGCAGTAGTCAACCTCTTTCAAAGCGTGCGGCTGACAATCAGATTAATACAAAATTTCCAAGGAGCTCTGCTTCATCAGTGACATGCAGCAGATAGCTGCACTACACACAGCTGCCATAGAGAGTTCAACAAGCAGCTACTAATGACAGCTCTGCAGCTATTAATAGCTGCACTACAAACAGCTGCATGTAGGGAGTTCAACAAGCAGTTACTGCAGACATCACTGCAGATAGCTGCACTACAATCAGCTGCATGTAGGAAGTTCAACAAGCAGCTACTGCTGAAATCCCTGCAGCTATTAATAGCTGCACTACAAACAGCTGCATGTAGGGAGTTCAACAAGCAGCTACTGCTGACATCCCTCCGGCTATTAATAGCTGCACTACTCACAGCAGCCATAGAGAGCTCAACAAGCAGCTACTGCTGACATCCCTCCAGCTATTAATAGCTGTACTAAAAACAGCTGCTACATGGAACTTAACCAGCAGCTGCTGCTGCTGGCAATATAAACAGATGCTATCACACTCAGATACTATTCAAAAGTCACAGCTGTCAATTTATAGAATGAGTCGCTAACACATTACTAGTAGAGATTGATTGGTAGGCCGGACAATAGCATAATATTTGATATGCAATGTATACACAATGATACACACTTACTGTGTGATTTACATAGTGAGAATAGACAAGCCGGCACTACCACAACGGCTGGGTGGCCGAGCAAATAACGATGTTGCCGTCATAAGCAGGATGTCTTCGGCTCAAATCTCAGCCGGATAGCCTCTTACAATTCCATTGTTGCAGTAAAACAGACACTAAAATTAGCTTTACGTAGTTTTATTCATCTAGTAAATACATGCGTTCTGTCGGGAGTAATTAGATGACTTTATAAAATGAAGTAAAAAAACTACACAATCCGTAGCATGTAAACTAAATTGATAGAGACAGTAAATTATAATAAAAAATACACTACTGGCCTTATTTGAACGTTAAGCTACTTGTCTCTATGTTGTTCGTTAGGTCAAATGTTGCATAGAGTTACATCAATAGTGTGACTGAATAATCGAGCGGCTGATTGAACTATTGACTATTAGAATTACTGGCTGTGTGACGCATTTATATGTAAAGCAATTGATCTATTGACTAAGTAACTGATTTATCGATTGAGTGAATTATTGAGTGAGAGCTTGAGTTAATTATTATCGAGTTAATGATTTAGCAATTTTTGAGAGACAGATTACAATTGTTGCGTTAATTATTTAATTTATTAATTATGAGATCTATTAATTATGTGATACAGTGATTGAGTGTGAGTTATTGATTGAGTTGTTGATTGATTTATTGATTGAGTTATTGACTGCTGACTTAAAGAGTTAACGACATAAATTCATATTTACAGATCTCAAGACAAAACAGTGATCTTTAATTAAGAAAAGAGTTAACGTCGTAATACTTACAGACAAGGTAGAAACTATTGCAAGCCACGTAACGACACTTCAACGTTCCCTAAAACGTAAGAACAAAATATATCTAAAATACATTTTAAATTATTTACAAATTGTAGATCATTACGGCGTTACTACACTTATTACACAGCGAACTGCTTTCAATGAATCACCACATTTCAACAGTCACAAAAAATTTAACGCGACTGTAGAAAATTCACCCATAAAAGATACAAACTGTCAGAGTCGAAAGTTCATTGAGACGTTCAGACTCTCTTGGCTTCCTGGTGTTAAGATCGGCAATGAGCGCCACATATTATCAAGTACTTAATTGTTGGCAAAGTACAAAATATATCTCTATCGATTATTCTACACATAAATCCTTAACTTTCAAAAAGTTTGCTTCAAAATCTTCAACACAACCGAACTAAAACATTGTATTAATTAACAAATAATAACAAATATATAATCAATTGTTCTAGTGCCGACTAGCATAGAAGAAAAAGAAGATGTTTAAGATCAACAAAGTCCTGCCCCTAATAGTTCACATCTACTCGTTATTTACGCACATACAGAGAGCACACGTCTCATCACGTATAACTACATAGCAGAGATACGAGTTTATAAACCACGACTAGTGAGAACACATGATATCCTATTACTAGTCTACAACACCAAAACAGTAGATTTAGTAGAACTTACTATCTATAATGTTTTACCAAATAGCAGATGACGTTGGTTCATTTATATATATATATATATATCCCCGCGTTGTGCTCGGGTGTGGTTGGACCACTGCAGAATTGGGCAACCGCAAACAATCTGCCGCGTGTACGTAAGGAGCTGAGGATGGCAAGAGGGGATCCACCTTACCCTGATATATTCTCCCCCAGGATTAAATGATAATTAATCCATCTAACTGAGGAAGGCAACGGGAAACCACCTCAGAAGTCATACTTTTCCCAAGCTATAGGCTACATAAGGTATGGATAAGGCATAGACTTTGTGAAGAGATTAACTTGTTGATCTAAGGAGTGCTCCTATGGAGCGAGAAAGCAGACTTTGAGTATGAATATGTACCTTGAACCTGACACATGGCAGTGCACTGAAGAAGAAGATATATATATATATATATATATATATATATATATATATATATCCTGTCATGCTAGACGAAACGTTAACACTTTATTCAGACGATTTGTCAGCAGACAATATCCTAGTGATTACACGCCACTGCGCCCTCTCAAGGCGTGTAAATAGAATATTATGAGAAATGCAGCCCCAGCAGACAGGGGAGTAGACTGAAATTTCTGCAAGTTTTCACTGCTCGCCTGTACCTGTCTCAATGCTACCAGCAGCACGAGAAATGCTTGTTTGGCTGCTGGTAAAAGGAAGCCACGGGCAGCACGAGACACGCTTGTTTGGTTGCTGGTAAAAGGAAGCCACGGGCAGTACGAGACATGTTCATTTGGCTGCTGGTAAAAGGAAGCCATGAGCAGCACGAGACATGAATATTTGGCTGCTGGTGAAAGTAAGCCATGAGCAGCACGAGACATGTATATTTGGCTACTGGTAAAAGTAAGTCACGAGGAGCAGCATGTGACATGTTTATTTGGCTGCTGGTAAAAGGAAGCCACGAGCAGTATGAGACATGCTTGTTTGGCTGCTGGTAAAAGGAAGTTATGAGCAGCATGTGGCATGTGTATTTTGTCTGCTGGTAAAAGGAAGCCACGAGCAGCAGGCGACAAGTTTGTTTGACTTCTGGTAAAAGGAAGCCACGACCACTATCGAGCAGTAGCCGACATATTAGTTTTAGACTGCCAGAAAAGGAAGCCACGGCAATCAAGGAGGCCCTTAGTCGGAAATTTTAACGTCCGTTTCCACAAAAAAGAGTTCGTTTCCGCATCGTATCGATTCAGACATTGACTGAACGGACGGGATTGGAACAAATTGCCTCCTGCTTATTAGAAAAGTATTCTACAAATTCGGCTATACATCTAACCTGCAAAGCATATCATATTATGATATCTATAACATCATGATCATATCTAACAGATAACGAGTCACTGATATCATCAGTCTATCTAACAGGTAACGAGTCTATGACATCATCATCATATCCAATGATGATATCGTGATCCTAACTAAATGATAATGAGTCCAAGTACGTACATTTACACAAATTCAAAAGCTTTCTGAATATCCGACCACGAAGTAACAATGAAATATTTAAGTAATAAATATCTATTATATGTATAATTATTTATATAATTTCTAGAGGCTGTCATATTATAAATAAGTTTTCGTGGGATCAATAGTTTATAGAATGCAATGCATTAATTTCAAAACATACAACAGAAAGCTACAAAATAAAAAAAAAAAAAAAAAAAAGAAATTCAATCGTAATTCTTCTTCTTCTAGTGCACTGCCTACGGCAGGTCCATAGCATATAACTCGTCCAAACATTATTATAATAATATAATCAAGAGCATGAAAACGTTTTGTGTCGAATAGACGACCACTGCTCAGTAGACAGTGTACAGTAGACAGCCACTGTGCAATACAGCAAAAAACATAGTGAAGAATAACAATAACACCAACAAAGATGTTAGATGAACAGTAGACATGTTTGTCTGCAGAAAGGAAACAGAAACAAGCTGACACAAACCTTTCTGCCGAGAGCGAGGAGTGTTTTCACCTGACTCTGCAGACACTTGCCGCAGCATCCGTGCCCCGCCATGCAGTACGACAGCTGACTAACCTGCACCTCCTTCCTACACCCGTAGCACAGCTGTCGCTCTTCCACGATCACTATCACAGGACCAGCGCTGTCGGCAGCACCTCTCGAAGAGGTTGCTCCGCTCACTGAGGGCTGAGACGACGTCGCCGGCTGGACGGGGTTCAGCGCGGGCGCGTCGCTCGACGACTTGACGGCGCCGGTGGAGCGACGACTTCGTTTAGTGTAGGGAGAGAGCTTGCACGGAGAGCTCAGAGTGATGGTAGGGTTGAGAATGGGACTATGAGAGGTCGGTGCGGAGGAAGTCATGGACAGCGAGCGACGAAGAAGAACCTTGCAGTCACCTTTGCTCACCACCTTCCACCCCTCAGCCTTCTGATTGTCCACCCCCTGGGACTGAGTCACACCCTGGGACTGCGTAACATCACTTATGTTCTTTGTCTTCTGGTCGGGCTGAGGAAGCGACAACGATGAAGATACTTTCACATCGGAATCCTTGCGAGCAGCACTGCCTGCGACATCACCTGCCACACGCTGAACTCGACCACTGCGATAGTTACGATGTTGATGCTTGTGCTGAGATGAATTGATCCTATCCAATGAGCTCTTAGCGTTGACGCCACTGGAATTTACACTACTCGCAGTCTGTTTAGAGGAATTATTATTATCCGTCCTATCGGAGGAACTTAAAGTACCTATTGAGCTAATGTTCGACAAGGAACAGCCAGATGTTGTAACGTTAGATGTTTGACTAGAGGGGCCATCTTTGAGATCTAGCTTACCGATTGTATGACACGTAACGTCGTCGTCGTGTAAAACGCCTCTCATATCACTCACTGTCTGCCCGTAAGACGATATCTTATCATCGCTAGATAGCAGCTGAGATATCGCAAAGGTCAGTCCAGCAGGAGAAGCCCTCGAGCTCTTTCCACTGGAGGAGGATTCGCACAGCTGAGCGCTGTCACTGGAATACTGATCCACAATCGTAGGTAGGACTGATCCCACCAGGACCGAGTCCTTGAGTTCCGCTGATCCAGAAGCAGTCCGGGAGCATTCCTTCAACGCCGGGTAGGGCACCATCACAGAGCTTGAAGAGAGAAAAGATTTCTCAGAGAGATGATTAGTATTCTTATTGAGATCTACAGTCGTATTGTCTCCACGATCTGAACCCCCTACAGAAGTGCTGCCACTGCCCGAGGAAGAAAAGATACCAAACAACGATTGATCCGAGTCGTCGTCTTGGTCCGAGATTGTGCTGAACCGCGAGGTAACGGGAGCGCCGGAGTAGCTCTTACCTCTGCCGGAGTTGCTGGGAAACGACTGACTGGTCGCGAAAAGATCATCTCCACACGAGGCGTCAGAGAGGAAAGGATCATTTCCATTTATCACAGATATGCTAGGCACGGTCCTGACGGCACAGCCCACAGATAGAGACGATGACGACGACGACGCTGAGTCATCAGATATACTGGGCAGGCTATCATCTTCACCCACCTCGTACATTCTCTTCATGCCAGGGTGCGGGTTGACGCCGCAGGACCGGCCTGGTTTTGACGCAGGAACGAACATCGAGCCAGACCGAGTCATCGGCTCACCCTGACCCTCTGATCCTTTGTTGTAGAGTGAAATAGCCTGTGGAGCAGAGATAGCTCGAAGATGTCGTGGGGCAGAGGGTGTATCATGATCGACGTCAACCACGTCAGGTAACAGCGTTACATCATCCGAGTCAGAGTCATCAGAGAGAATGACGATAGGGTTGGACTCACTGGAGTTAACTTTAGACTGGAGACGTGACGTGGCAGGGACTTCAAGCGTCAGTATGACGTCATCGTCGTCGTCATCAAAGTCAAGGTCAACCGTTGTCACAGTTATCGCTGAATCACTGCTCTTGACTTCATCGTCGTTGTTGTTCGAGCTGCAGTCCAATCCTGGCTTAACCACATCAGCTATGTCCATATCGCTGCTGTATTTATTCCTGCTGCATTTACCGCTAATGGAATCACCTGCACGGCTGCTGTTACTACTAATTAAGCAGCTGTTGCCGCCGCTGCTGACTAAGCAGCTACTGCTGACAGAGCAGCCGCTGCTGGCCTGACAGCTGCTATCAGTTAGGGTAGTACGATACGACAGATCTAATGGCACCAGAGGGATCGGTGAGTAAATTCCATCCGTTACTGTAACAACAACAACAACAACTATAATGTAGCCTCTAAATTAAATTAACTTTCCTTTGTAAAATGCATACAATACAGAAAAGTTTGAATGGTGGCTTCACATTAATGTCTGAATTTAATAAGCAGGGGCAGAACGTTACAAAATCAGTTTAATAGGCAAGTAGTTTAGGTAAATTAGCCACTCGTGTCGCAGTGGCCTACATAGTCATACATTAAGATTTGGGATATGTACATGGATAGTTAGAATTGATGCCATAACCCAGTCTTACGTCCATTTCATTTCCCAAAGGGGCATCAGCGACCACTCTCGATTTCGAAAAACAAATCAGTAGATTTAATAATTATAATCAGAAGGTAACTAAATTTACTTTACGCAATCTACATGTACATTTAAAATCTTTGAATAATTCTGCAGATCCTGTCGCTCGATAGCAATTGATTTTAAAATACTGCACAATGTCCAGTTCTAAAACTTTTCAAATTATTAATATATGATAGTCAGCGTAAAGAGTATGAAGAACAAATACTGTTAGATGACGAGTAATTTAAAACACTGTAGTGCTAATATGTTTCTTTCATGAGAGTGACCAGCGGCATGTAGCAATACAGGTTTAATTCGCACTTTTATTAACGAAATTCTTAACATATACCAGGTAGAAACATAAATAGGAAAAACACAATAGCAAAAAGTAGCTATAAATAAAGTAGGTTTTACAAAATCTATAACTAACAATAACAAAATAGCCATAGTGATAAGTATGAGCACAAATTATATTAAAGAATTACTCTTTACTGTTTTAACTTTCATCAACAGCAGTGTTTATATTATATAGAAGCATACGGACATCGCAAAAATAAGAGAGAAATCATTTATATTACAGATTACTACAGCGTTCAGTCTGCCCTCATATACTTGCATTAAATTGAAAATAAAATTCTTCGAATAGTTTTCTCTAAAACATTTCACTCGCATAGCACGATAAAATTCCTAGTATAAATGTAATAACAAATGAAAAGTTGTCCAGTATTATAACTAAAATTTAATAATACTTATATTATCTAATCTTCCAGCGGATATCGATATGAACGCCAGTCGTATACTTAGAGATATGCGTATAAATGAACCAGTCTAACGATTTACTAATCATATCCAATGTGTGGCTGGGTTACGCAGTGTAAGGTTCAGCGAACTATTTACTTATTACAAGAGATACGCACCAAGCAACTATGCATGCACAAAGGAAAGCTGTATATAATTACATAGGTGTTAGCTATCTAGAGTGATTAAGACACTGTACATTGTGCACTGTACTGGTCTCACATAATCGAGTATATGTGACCAACTGATCAGCATTTCAGATGCTATAGTCTTATTATATTCTGTTTATACTTAATTAAATCTTCTAACGAGACTGGAGTCCCTAGCGTTCATCGTACCCCTTAATCCATTAACCCTGCAGTAGTTGTTAGCTACTGTTGCCACTCTAAAAGATAATCATAAACTCATTTTTCATATCATTATTAATCTTACACTGTCATGATATGACGTTGTATGCATAGTGTTATCATAGTATGCATATGTTGACATTGAATCATGTATAACAAGTGTGCACATGTTGACAAGGTATGCATATATTGACAATGCATGTATCACAGTGCATGTATACTTTGACATTAAATGTATGACAAAGTATACATATGATGACAATGTATGTATATTTTGACAATGTTGTATCACACTGTATGCATACGTTGACAATGAAAATGCTATCACAATCATCAAACTCATCTACATATTACATTAGTCAATCAATTATTTTCAATCAACTTATGATTGTCAATTACACAATCATTAGTCAATGATATTTTGATATTTAATTACTGATCATATCTGTGATACCATAATAGTTTATAAAGCAAAATAATTTACTTCAATCATTAACGATATAATCATAATTAGGTTTTAAAGTTAAAAATACACTACTACCGTCTGCTTGAAAAACATTACTTGTGTATGATACTCGCACATTCGATGCTAAATACAGTCGATATTGTAGCACATACACAATATATTACACATTACTAGCGCATAATCAACACGCACCGGCTGGCATTTATGTGTCACATAGTCACTCATATTAAAACCCTCAAGCAAGCAATGTGTAGGTGGCACACTATCATATATCACTACACCACAGCTGCACAGTTAACAGCACAACATGCAAACACATACACACACATACACGTTAGCAGGCAGGTTCACACAATCAATCAAGTTACAAAGCGCACACAAACAAACACATTCCAAGCACCACTAGCACACTACACATGCACAACCACTTATCCTTAATAGTTACCAGTACACACACTCACGCGTACACTGAAATAACTTTCCATCAACGCCAATAGCACATCATGTAGCCTCCACACTGACCTACAAGTGAGACAGCCTATAGGCTCCCGCAGCCTTACTCACATTTATGCTCCACTATCTCCGCCCAATGACAGGCGGATAGTGTCATCTAGCAATTACCGGCTGGAGCCAGTGGCGAAGTCGGTAAGATATTCGACCGCGGATAAGATGGTGCGGGGTTCAAATCTTGGGCTCGCATGTCATTGATATCACTTTCGAGTGAGGAAACTGACGTTAACCTTAGCGTTACCAGCTTGTGTCATAGATATCTGTAAATTTATTTCATTTAAGCTCTTGCACTAAGAGTTTGTGGTTCAGTGATATAAAACATGTTATTATAATAACATTTACAGATGATTTAGAGCCACTCATCTGTGGTCATGAGGACAGGAAAGCGGAAGATAGAGAAGAGTGGAGGCGTTATATACCATGGACCTGCCAGTAGGGAGTACACTAAAAGAGAAAGAGATTATAGTAACACACTTGATAAAGTACCGGGTTGTGGTCCACTTCAAGTCACTTGATCCTTTAGAACCCAAGGGCTAAAGCCAAAGCAGCTAACGCCTACACGCAATGCTAACGTCAGATTTATCTCTCGGAAGGATATCAGCGACAAGAGGGCCCCGAATCTGAACCAGCATATTCTAACCCGCAGTTAGAAACCTATTCGATTATGTTACTGACTCAGTCAGTGGGTTTAAATCACAGCAGCCATTTCTGACTTGCTTGCTAGTGATAAAGAAAGATAAATTAGCTTAGCAGCCTTGCCTGAGTCCATTGATTTCGCTTAAGGGGCTGCCTCTATTTTGTACACAACTGTCAATAGCCAGACACATTACATACAACATGTACACAGTCTGTACACATCTATCAGAAGTCAAACACATTATATACAACATGTACACAATGTGTACACATCTATCTGCAGTCAAACACATTACACACAACATATACACAGTCTGTACACATCTACCAGCAGTTAAACACATCACATACAACATGTACACATCTATCAGCAGTCAAACACATTACATACAACATGTACATAGTCTGTACACATCTACCAGCAGTTAAACACATCACATACAACATATACACAGTCTGTACACATCTACCAGCAGTTAAACACATTACATACAACATATACACAGTCTGTACACATCTATCAGCAGTTAAACACATTACATACAACATATATACAGTCTGTACACATCTATCAGCAGTCAAACACATTACATACAACATATACACAGTCTGTACACATCTACCAGCAGTTAAACACATTAATACAACATGTACACAGTCTGTACACATCTACCAGCAGTTAAACACATCACATACAACATGTACACAGTCTGTACACATCTACCAGCAGTTAAACACATTACACACAACATATACACAGTCTGTACACATATACCAGCAGTCAAACACATTACACACAACATGTACACATCTACCAGCAGTTAAACACATTACACACAACATATACACAGTCTGTACACATCTACCTGCAGTTAAACATATTACACACAACATGTACACATCTATCAGCAGTCAAACACATTACATACAACATGTACATAGTCTGTACACATCTACCAGCAGTTAAACACATCACATACAACATATACACAGTCTGTACACATCTACCAGCAGTTAAACACATCACATACAACATATACACAGTCTGTACACATCTACCAGCAGTTAAACACATTACACACAACATATACACAGTCTGTACAAATCTACCAGCAGTCAAACACATTACACACAACATGTACACATCTATCAGCAGTCAAACACATTACATACAACATGTATACAGTCTGTACACATCTACCAGCAGTTAAACACATCACATACATGTGTATACAGAATGTACAATGTATCAGAAGGCTCATATCAGCACAGATCGTAACACTATGGTTAACTGGCTCAACCGAGTTCTCTTCTTTCATCACTAAACTACATCCTACTAATCTTCGCCCGATCACCAATACCCACACACATATATTTTCTGTTTTCTTTCTAAATTCGAAGTAAATCGACGCTGCATGAGATAAATTAGAGTCAATTCGAACTAACGGTGTTCCCGTTCACGAAATCAGGAGAGCAAATCATGAATTTAGATTCGACTAGCTAACTAGGGTTTTAAAGTGCTTGAAAAAGGCCGATTATACGATTAGAAATAAATAAAACAGCATATAAACCAAAAGCGACTTAATAGCAAAAAGAGAAAAAACAAGATTTCAATGAGACATAATTAAACTCAGAGGCCATTTTCAAACGTTAAAAACTGTCATGACTTCTAATGTCCAATTTAATTAATTTCCATAAATTTGGAAACACATGTGCATTCCTGTATAAATAAATCCACAGAAGCTTCGAGAACTACGCGAAGGTTAGTAAAGCCCTGCAGTGTAGCAGTGTTTCAGTTATTAAGTACTGTACCACTTACTATTCATCAAGTGGTATAATCGTAACACGTATCAACGTCTACTCAATGGACAATGGACAACAAACGACACCAGACTAAACGCAACACTTGTTCAATGACTTCACGGGGCACATGTTAATTGCCACAAGACGTTAATTAATATAAAACTTTTAACGCCAGTTTTATCCAACGCAGCTCCAATGAAGTTCTGAAACGCTGCCCTTGCAGCAAGGTTAAAGTACAGCGTTCCTCTTCGACCACGACAACACAGAGCGGTTCAGAGTATTGTGACTCACCTGTATTCTAACTGACTGGACGTACCCTCTATCTGCCTGTATTCTAACTGACTGGACGTATCCTCTATCTGCCTGTATTCTAACTGACTGGACGTATCCTCTATCTGCCTGTATTTTAACTGACTGGACATACCCTCTATCTGCCTGTATTCTAACCGACTGGAAGTACCCTCTATCTGCCTGTATTCTAACTGACTGGACGTATCCTCTATCTGCCTGTATTCTAACTGACTGGACGTACCCTCTATCTGCCTGTATTCTAAGTGGTTGAACCCTGCTTCTATGCATTTCCTCCAAGAATAAACCCCTCACTGGTCGTTAATTCATTAGCAACGTCTGATGCGGAATTTGTGATCTACACGCAGCAATAGCTATCATATAAACATTGATTTTAAATCACAGGACTGATCCTCTCACTAAATAACCCCCTCCCGCACCCAACAACCCTGCGTGGCTCTATCTCTCTCTCTCTCTCTCTCTCTCTCTCTCTCTCTCTCTCTTAATATCAATACACATAAACTCACTCGATCTCTCTCTCATCTCCTGTGTATCTAAATTACCTGTCCTTTTTATTTCTCGATTCTGTCCAGTTTTTAAACTATTTCCATCTCAATTCCTGTATCTCTCTTCTGATTTCACTCCCCCTCACTCTTCACTCTATCACATCCATACCCTATCCTCTTTCTCTCGTACCACAAACTAATACTATCTTTCCCTCTCTCCTACTGGCTACATCTCTCTCTCTCTCTCTCTCCTCTCGCTCTCTCTCTCTCTCTTCTTCCCTCCCTTTCTTTCCTCTCTCTCTCTCTCTCTCTCTCTCTCTCTCTCTCTCTCTCTCTCTCTCTCTCTCTTTCGCTCACTTTCTAAACACACACTCTCTCTCTCTCTATCGTTCTCTTTCTTCCCTCCCTTTCTCTCCTCTCTCTTTATTTTCTCTCTCACTTCCTACTCTCTCTCACTCTCTTTATCATTTTTCTCTATCTTCTTTATCTCTATCTTTCTCTCTCTCTCTCCCTCTCTGTCCCTCCCCCCCTCTCTCTCTCCCCCTCTCTCTCTCTCTTTCTTCTTTATCTCTCTCTCTCTCCCTCTCTCTTTTTTTCTTTATATATATATATATATATATATATATATATATATATATATATCTCCCCCTCTCTCTCCCTCTTTCTCTCTCTCTCTCCCTCTCTCTCTCTCTCTCTCCTCACTCTGTTCCTGCACTATCGACAGATGTTCAACGCTGGCTCGAGCCACTTGTAATCATTGGCCATCCTTCAGCCCTCCATCCACCACAGCTACAGCAGCTGTCAATTAGCAACGCTAGCTGTCAGCAATGCAATGCTATACAAAGCTATAATGAGCAGTAGTATAATGCAGCAATGAAAAAAATGTAATACAATTTAGTACATAGAAAGATCAATTTTATTTGTTTATATAAACAAGTAAAATACATAAAACAACGTCTAGGGTTTATTTTGGTCGCACAGCATTTAGCAGTCGCTTTGGTATCGCCTTTATTCTTCACCTGACAAAGTCAGAACGGATGCGTGTTGTAGGAATAGTTGCTCGATCAATCATAAGCAAGCAACGAGTTAATGATAGTTACAAACACAGATAGAAATGACGATTAAGATAAAATAATAAAATAAAATCATAGATATAAATATATATAGCAGTAAGTCCGTAGTAATAGCACTCAGTCAGCAGCGAGAACTGTCAGCCAGCAGAGAATCTATTAGCAGTGAGAGCTGTTAGTCAGTCAGCAGTGAGAGCTGTTAGACAGCAACCACAGCTTTCAGTCAATAGTGAGAGCTGTTAGACAGCAGTGAGAGCTGTTAGGCAGCAACCACAGCTTTCAGTCAATAGTGAGAGCTGTTAGACAGCAGTGAGAGCTGTTAGACAGCAGTGAGAGCTCTTAGACAGCAACCACAGCTTTCAGTCAATAGTGAGAGCTGTTAGATAGCAGTGAGAGCTGTTAGACAGCAGTGACTGCTGTTAGACAGCAGCCACAGCTGTCAGTCAGCAGTGAGAGCTGTTAGACAGCAGCCACAATTGTCAGTCAGCAGTAAGAGCTGTTAGACAGCAGCCACAGCTGTCAGATAGCAGTGAAAGCTGTTAGACAGTAGCCACAGCTTCAACTGTGAGAGCTGTTAGACAGCAGTGACAGCTATTAGGCAGCAGCCACAGCTGTCAGTCAGCAGTGAGAGCTGTTAGACAGCAGCCACAACTGTCAGTCAGCAGTAAGAGCTGTTAGACAGCAGCCACAGCTGTCAGATAGCAGTGAAAGCTGTTAGACAGTAGCCACAGCTGTCAGCTGTGAGAGATATCAATCAGCAGTTACAGCGGTCAAGTAAAAATGGACAGAATAGAGAAATAAAAAGGACTAGATAATTTAGATACACAGGTAAAGACTGACATGGATGTAGACAGTTCATAAACAAATAAGCGATTTAAATTAATCAGGCAGATAACCAATCAAGAATCATTAACTATAAATCAAGCAATATAAGAAGAATAAGATATATAAAATATAAGTTAATGTGTCAGTCACTTAAGCATGTTGACCAAAAAAACAGAACTTTAGTTAATCTGATAGTGAGTCTGTCAGTCAGTCATCGGTCAATCAGACAGTCGGTCTTTGTATATATTATAAACTATGAACTCTATTGCGAACTATTACTAAGTACTCTATTATGAACTCTGTGTCTAATGGTTATCAAGGTGGTCAGCTAGATAAGATTCTCTGTTTCTTCACTGACTACCGATTTTTCTCACGTTAGATGTAGGAATCAACAGACATAGATGTAGACGTTATCCGACAGGATTGATTGGATAACAACGATGAATATCTTAAAAAGAATAGGAATTGACTGCAGAGATAGAAGACTAATTTTGAACTTGTACATGAATGAAAGAGCAGTAATCAAAATCCAACAAGAATACTCAGAAGAAGGTGAAATAGGACGTGGAGTAAGACAAGGTTGTAGCATTTCGCCGCTGCTGTTTAACATTTACGCTGAGGCAATGATGGAGGAAGCCATGGAAGACTTGGAAGAAGGAATAAACGTAGGAGGGAATTTGATACAAGTTGTACGATTTGCAGATGACCAAGGAATGGTAGCGGGCAGCGAGGTTGGGATTGCAGAAGATAATGGATAGGCTGAATGATACGGCCCTAAGATATGGCATGAAGATTAATATAAAAAAGACCAAGGCTATGAGAGTGTCCAATAATAAAGGTGAAGTTAATATCACAATAAATGGTACGAAACTGGAACAGGTAAGGAGTTTCAAATATTTGGGTTGTACTATAACCGATGATGGGAAATGTGAGACAGAAATATGCAGTAGGATTGCACAAGCAAAAGCGGCCTTTGATAGTAGAAAAGAACTATTAACAAAAAGTCTAAAGAAAGACACAAAGATAAAGATAGTGAAAACTTTGGTTTGGACCACGCTATTGTATGGATGTGAAACATGGACCTTAAGGAAGGAAGATATTAGGAAACTGGAGGCATTGGAAATGTGGATTTGGAGAAGAATGGAGAGGATTAGCTGGACTCAAAGGTTACAAATGAGGAAGTCCTGGAGAGAGTTGGCACAGATAGACAGTTGATAAATGTATTAAGAAATAGGAAGAAGAGATGGATAGGACACATTCTAAGGAGGGAAGGTCTATAAAAAGAGGTCATAGAAGGTAGAATGGAAGGAAAAATAGGCCGGGGCAGGCCGAGATTAGGTATGTTAGATGATTTAAAGACCCACTCATATGTGGAAATGAAGAGGAAGGCGGAAGACAGAGAAGAGTGGAGGCGTTATGTACTATGGACCTGCCAGTAGGCAGTGCACTAAGAGAGTGAGAGAGAGATGTAAGAATTGCTGTTGATACATTGTATGTCGTTTATGCATTTGGTGCCTTGGCTGAAATAAACATATTATCTATTCTATTCCATCAATCAATACCCAGTCAGTTTGTCAATCAGTCAAACCAACAATAGGCCGCTCGTCAGAGGGTCCGTCAGAATATCTATCTACTGGAATGATAACAGTAAGCATCTACTAACATTGGACAGAGATATCACAACAACACTCCCTACCAACGATCTGAATTCACAATGGCAAATCAATATCAGCACTGACACGCTTGTTCAGACCTTCAAGCACGAGGGCCCTATAGGCCTCGCGTAGGTTGTAGGCACACGGCAGGCTTACTTCTTTACGGCATTCAGCGCATGTATATACATGTAGGTTTAAGGATGACTTATGTGTATGTAATTTGTGCCAAATAGTTTTTATATACATATATGTATTATTCACGCAAAACTGTATAATACGTAGAATACAGTTTATCACAAAATTTACGCCTTCGTAACAAAACAGAGACGACGTGAAGAATTTTTTGATCGCTAGTGAATGTATGATTTGCTACTAATAATAATAATAAATATAATATAGTTATTATAGTTGGTAGCACATTGGCTGAGCGTGCGCCTCAATAGCCTGAGATCTGCGCTCAATTTCAGCGTCAGTCAGTACCGAATATATGTCAGATTGACGAAATCTCTCTCTCTTAGTGCACTGCCTACTGGCAGGTCCATGGTACATAACGCCTCCACTCTTCTCTGTCTTCCGCCTTCCTCTTCATTTCCACATACGAGTGGGTCATATGTGGAAATGAAGAGGAAGGCGGAAGACAGAGAAGAGTGGAGGCGTTATGTACCATGGACCTGAAATATTATTCTCAAATCCTCGTTAGATTAAGTGTCGATTTTTAACGCTATATATTTAATGCAACATCACATTTTGGACTGAGCCAGTGGCTTTGGAATGTTGTTAGACAGAGCATCACTATGTGTAGGGTTCAAGTCCAGTTATTATTAATATAATTATACAATTACAGTTATAATTACAGTTGTAATTACAGTTATAATTACAGTTCTAATTATAGTTATAATTGCAGTTATAATTACAGTTGTAATTACAGTTATGTTTATAATTATTTTAAAATTGTATATTATATATATATATATATATATATATATATATATATATATATATATATATATACATAAATATATATATATACATATATATATATATACATATATACATACACACACACACACATATATATATATATATATATATATATATATATATATATTGTTGAAGCCCGTAATTTAGTAACCACATCCACAGCTAGACATTTTATTTCCTATACCCCACCAGCTTTGCCATGTATCAAATGTATCAAATGTATGAAATGTATCAACACGATAAAATTATCTAAAAGCCGTTGCGTACTATAGTATAATTATATAATGTACACTATACTTATATTTGATTGGTCTACATTCCTCTAAACTACTTAATTTAACACACAAACCCTTAACCTTAGAAGCCTTTTCTGTATAAACACGTAATTTCTCACTCTCACTTCTATAATTTCCAGCTGTACAATTACACATTTTCATAAATTACTAAATCATGCACTCACTCAACTGGCTGCTTAATTGAAGAGTTTGGATAGTGAACTTAGGCAAGGACTTTCAGCCATGGTTTTGGAAAGTTAGACCTCTGTAATGACCATTGGTCATTACAGAGGTCTAACTCTAAATTTTTATTGACATTGACCAATGATAATTTTAGATAATGATAATGATAATTTTACATTCATTTACCAAAGTTAGTAATAATAATAACAATTTTATAGTCATTGACCAATGATGATTTAAATTGATCATTTTATATTCATTGACCAAAGATAACAGTAATATTTAACTAAATTTGTAGTCATTGAACTATGATATTTGTAATTGGTATTGATCATTTTATATTCATTGAAATAATAAGAACTAATCTTATAGTCATTGACCAGTGATATTTCTAATTGATAATGATCTTATAGTCATTGACCAATGATAACGTGAGACGTGGTAGTCCAGAGGATTGATTTCCATACCAAACTGAATTAGCATTTAAGTATGGATTTGTTCAAAACTAAAAATCCAAGCCAAAACGAAAAAATTAAAATAGTCATACCTCACTATTAAAGCCTACAACTGGTTATCACTTAAAATAAGTAAAAATTCGCCAGAGAGTCAACTGTATTACTTTGACAATTCAATAAGCTTCATTACACTAGAGCCTTTAGCTAAATCGACCAAGTATATTTTAACCTTATCATATACTCCTGTAGAATGCCCATTATTACTCCCAAGGTTACGATTTAACAAGACAAACATC
This sequence comes from Enchytraeus crypticus, assembly GCA_905160935.1. NCBI lineage: Eukaryota > Metazoa > Annelida > Clitellata > Enchytraeida > Enchytraeidae > Enchytraeus > Enchytraeus crypticus. The sequence goes on along the minus strand of CAJHZI010000741.1, from coordinate 528,819 downwards.
GTAACAGAAACGCCCGAGCTAAGGAAAGGGGTGGGGGCTATCCCCCTGCAGCCCCTCATGTGGCTGATTTGAACCCCTCGAGTGATTCGAGTTCATTGGCTCTACTTGACATCAACTTTCATAAATTTAATTTTACTTCGTATCCAATTGGATATAATTAATGTATTCTATTAGCTTATTGAAAAATTTACTGAATTCTACTCAAGTATAGCACAATGAAAACAGACTCCAAGGAGCCCGAACAAGTAAGATATATAAAAGAATAAGACATCCAGGTTCAAATATATTTAGTTTTACACATGTGTGTGTGTATATATATATATATATATATATATATATATATATATATATATATATATATATATATATATATATATACTTAAATTTTTTTATATATACAACTGATAAAAGATTACAAATCTTATAGTAAAAGTTTAAATTTACCCGTATTTTGTCCGGGTTGTTTGAAGAATAGACCAACTGGTGCCTGCACGTGTCGTAGAAGACGACTAGAGCACTAGGATCCGAACCATCGTCAGAAAGGGCATTCGATTGGTGAGCGCCTAGGCTTCAGAAATTGCTACAAAAATTTAAAAGATTGGAAAAGTCTCATTAGAGGGGTTGACTGATGGTGTGGTGTGGGACAGAGAGGATTGGAGAATCTCAACCCTATTAAACCGAAATTCAAGGATTCTTCGCATCCCGAACCTAGTTAAACTGAGATTCAAGGGTAGATGATAATGATACTAAAAATAGTTCACATAAACACAGGCAGAGGTTTGGATGTAAATTTGTGTATGTTAAGTAGAGACTATGATTACGTCTGGAAGAGAACTAGTCCACCTGCACAGCTATGCCTACAGCTGTACAGCTGCGCCCACAGCTGTACAGTTATGCCACAGCTGTGCCTAGAGCTGCACAGCCATGCCTACAGCTGCACAGTTGTGCCTACAGCCGTACAGCTTTGCCTACACCTGCACAGCTGTGCCTACAGCACAAGCTGCTACACCACGGATCTTTACAGCTACGACGCATCATTCGCAGCTCCTGCGGTTACCATAAATACTGACCGAAAGCATCATCAACGACAGTCCACACACGTCAAATCAGCCTAATTCTGACAGTCATCAATATAGGGTACACTACATCAACAATAACGATACAATACGAGCTATAGGCGTAGTCACACACAGCTAAGCCACAGCTGCAGCTATATGTATAGTCACACACAGCTAATCCAGCAGCTGCAGCTATATTCATAGTCACATACAGCTAATGTTGCTGCTACATGCATAGTCACACAAAGCTAATCCAGCCGCTGCAGCTATATGTATACTGTATATATATACTGTATACACACGGCTAATCCAGCAGATGCAGCTGCATGCCTAGTTACACACAGTTAATTCAGCAGCTGCAGCTATATGTATAGTCACACAGCTAATCCAGTAGCTACAGCTATATGTATAGTCACACGCAGCTAATCCACAGCTGCAGCTATATGTATAGTATACACACGGCTAATCCAGCAGGTGCAGCTGCATGCCTAGTTACACACAGTTAATTCAGCAGCTGCGGCTATATGTATAGTCACACAGTTATATGTATAGTCACACTGCTAATCCAGTAGCTACAGCTATATGTATAGTCACACGCAGCTAATCCAGTAGCTACAACTATATGTATAGTCACACGCAGCTAATCCAGTAGCTACAGCTATATGTATAGTCACACGCAGCTAATCCACAGCTGCAGCTATATGTATAGTATACACACGGCTAATCCAGCAGGTGCAGCTGCATGCCTAGTTACACACAGTTAATTCAGCAGCTGCAGCTATATGTACAGTCACACAGCTAATCCAGTAGCTACAGCTATATGTATAGTCACACACAGCTAATCCAGCAGCTGCAGCTATATGCATAGTCACACGCAGCTAATAAAACATCTGCAGCTATATCTATAGTCACATACAGCTAATCCAGCAGCTGCAGCTATATGTATGGTTACACACAGCTAATCCAGCAGCTGCAGCTATATGTATGGTCACACATAGCTAATCCTGTCAGGGAAATCGATACTGACAGATTGTCAGGGACATCGATACTAACAGGTTTTCAAGGACATCGATACTGACAGATTGTCAGGGACATCGATACTGACAGGTTGTTAGGGACATCGATACTGACAGGTTGTCAGGGGCAACGAAACTTACAAGCTGTCAAAGACGTCGATACTTACAGAAAGTCAGGAAATGCTAAACCATTTAAGTCATGTAAGAGTACAGAATATTATAGTTGATTACTGGATCACCACAACACTATAATATCTCGTATTCATTGCTAATAATATCTAAGTTAAAGTTCAATATAACAACAAGCAGAGGTTAGCCTTGGCACGATGGATTATTTAAGAGACGATAGGCGGTGGGGACATCAAAGATACAACATGAGGAGAAAACCATATTTATATAATTATGTTTGCGGAGTGGGGTTTAGTTCACCTGGTTAAGCATGCCCGTCAATAAATGAAGTCAAGCAACATCTGGCTCGGTTAGTAATTGACTGGGCGATTAGACCCGAGTATTGATAACTTTGAAAGAATAAAACCAAAAAATAACTGACAACATAATACTACGACATGGTTTTGGCAAGTAAACGCATATGTCTACGTTTCAGTTAATTAATGCTTAAACTGAAGTAGAGCAGACAAAGTGAAGCCATTGAGAGAGCCGATCTCCTGTCTACACAGAGTGCTCTACTGTCTACACAGAACTGCTGAATATTCTGAAACTTAAAAAAGCTGGTAAAGCTAAGGTTAACGTCAGTTTCCTCACTCAAAAGCAATGTCAGTGACGGGCGAGCCCAGGATTTGAACCCCGCACATACTGATCCGCGGTTGAGTATCTTTACAATTGCAAAGTTCAAATGCCAGCACACAGTATTGCCCGTAAACATGCTAATGTTAATTATCGATGGTAGCATTCGTGAAGAAGCTATGAGCATATAACTGATCGCTGGAATACTGCTAAAGGATTTACTTGTGCTTCATAAAAAAGCGTCAGTGGCGCCCGTCCCTTCAACTCATTACGCACCCCTTCGCAAAAATGTTTACAAGGAAATTCCATTATTTTAATTGAGATAGCGCAAAGAATACCGAAGATGGCAAAGAATGATGGCAAAAAACATTATATAGGAATGTTGTTTGCCATTTTTCTTTGCCATTTTTGGTGTCCTATGCGATATCTCAACGCACACGGATACAACAGCAGGAGATATAGCATCATATGCCATAATGATATAGAATTTTTGTCGATTGAAAAGCACCGACGGTTTGAAAACTGCAAAGCTTCTGTTACTGGACCAATAATTCCATCGATGGAGTGCTTATTTAGAAAACGTGAGAGCATAACGAAAGAATTAATAATTTAACACAGCGCTAGTGACGAGTAAATCGTTTTACGAGACATCGTTCTTAACATGTCTGCTATAACAGTTCAGTGCGGTATGTGTACGCAAAAATACTAATTATTAATAATATAATATAATAATTATTAATAATATAATATAATAATTATTAATAATATAATATAATAATTATTAATAATATAATATAATAATAATTTATGTTAAAGCGTTACAATGATATTTGACTGCAGGATTTTAGATAATCTTTTTATTTCTCAATACAAGGATCAACCGGTAGCGTTTCCATAAGTTGTCTGACTGCGCATCAGCGGGCGGAGAGTTCAAATGCAACACTCCCCGTTCCTGACATGCATCTTAGAAAGAAACTGACTAAAAATTGGCCTGGGCTTTAATAAACGTGTCAAAGTAATCTTTGAGTGTTTTAATCATTGACTTGAGATTTCCTGGATACCATATTCTAAGATTAATATAGTTAACAGTAAAAACAAATTTAAATTAAACACGAAATATTTCCTAGCTACTTGTCTTCTATTTTCCTGCATGTGCTAGTAGGCCTAATCTATTTCCATTTTAAACTTTTACTCTATTTCATACTACACAACTGCGTGCTATTTTATTAGCTGTTAAATCTCGTCACTTTTCTAGTCTTAGCCTCATATCAAATCTATCCCAACTGTTTTGGCTCTCTGCTCAAACGCTACAGCATATGTACATATCATCTACATCTAAACTTCTAAATATTTATATATTTAGTCGGAAAAGTATTTCCATTAAAAGTTAAAACTGGCACTAAGCAAGAAAAGTGTCGAGATTTAATGGATTCTGCTACTTCTATAGGAGTGTTTGAGAGAGAGAAGGTCAGACAACAGTCGTTGTTGCAGTGATAAACCAATAAATAAACAGATAAATAATAAATCAGCAATAATTATAATTAGTTTTGCAGTCTCTCCAGTTATGAGAAAATCAATATTAAGTTAGCGTTAATCTCGCAGCCCGAAGGAACCATCAGCTCATTATAGAGGCCTCACAACGCCAATAATATCCAGATACGTTCAGACTGCTGTCGATACACGCAGCAGCTGCAGCAGCTGCAGCAGCTGACTAGACCATGTAGTACAAGTACTCTCCGTTCTACTCTCATTAAATCAATACCAATCAATTATATCCGTATTGAGCCCGGGATACTTCAGAATAGACAAATCGTTGGTTGCACGTTTAGCTAGAAATCGACTAAGCAAGAACTGAAGAATAGAATGGGAAACCACCTCAGAGATCTATCATATGCTGAAGGCTATATTATTAAAGTTTTAAAGGATATGTCTTTGTGCTGGGATGATATAGTGCTCCTTATAAAGCGTAGCAGTGAATGATTGGGTATAATATTATGTACAGTGGACCCGCTATTTTGTCAGAACACCAAAGACAGATATATGAGTTAATATAAAAATGTCATAATGGCATTTTTCACTTTATGTGTCAACTTTACATTTAAAATTGCAACCCGTACCAGAATTTTGAAACAACAGCATGCTGATGTCTGGTTTAACACCCTTTTACTAATAGATGACAGATCATCAGCGACGGACGGGTCTAGAACTACATTCATACCAATTGCAGCGCACCACTATTAGGACCACAAATGACCGATTTATAAAATTTCCGTTGAATAAACGATAGAGCACTTGCTCAGCAAGCAAGAGCTTGAGCGATCAGTTATCCGCTGAGCCGAACCCCTTTCATATACAATAATAATAATAATAATAATAATAAAGGTTTAACGTCCGTTTCCTCATACAAGGATGATGCCAGGGACGTCCATCTCACCATATGTCACCGTTTATATGAAATGAAACCTATGCAAAAGCTTATTCATTATACAATCTTATACAAAAATGCCCAACAATATCAAGCACAACCACGGATCTGTTTCTAGGTCACTAAAGAATAGACCAAATGTTTACTGCGGTCTCATAGTGACGATTAAAGCATGGCTGAGATTATCTATAGGAAACCACAAGATAAGAAGCTCTTCGAATGTTTACTGTAATTGGCCATTGTATTGATTGATTGATTTGATCAGAACACTCGCCTAATGAGCAGGAAGGCATCAGTTCTACTCCCAGTGTGGTCGTCTCCTGCAGAATACTTATGGTATAAAAACAGACGAAAATGTTGACAGATCTTTACATTCATTCATTTTCATTCATTCATTTACATTTTTTCTCACTGCTGAGAGCTACTTTAACATATGGTTTAGCTTTTGATCGGACAGACTTCACCGGTCGTTAGAGTACTCTTTAGTGAGCGTGGAAGTGCATGAGAGCAGGAATTTATGCATTCGACATAAAAACTACACAATCAGAGATTGAGAGCGACAGAGGGAATATTAAACATGTGTTACTTCGAGTGCTACAGCCCAGCTGTTCAACAAGCAGCTGCATACAGCAGAACTGCTTCAAGCTCAGCGGCGCTAGCTGCACTCACAGCTGCCTAGAGCAGCTGAAGTATTGCGGATATAATCATACTTATCACACCTAGCCAGCTATCACTATATCAACAGTGCAGCTGTTCCGTCAGCTGGCACAAGCGGCACAGTGTTCGATACCGACCGACAGGAGCCACAGTTCAATAACCAGCTAAGCGGCAATGTTATTAGTGCGGCATTGCTACGAGCTACCACATGAATGCGGTAACCGCACGCCCATAGTACCAGCGTTAGACCAGTAGCCACTGCATACATAACATAGCGAAACGAAGCTAAATTAGAGCTATAGCTACACGGTCAGTGGTGACAAAACCTACACTCGATTACGAATAAATGATACAATGATAACGTAGATTATGACGATGATGATTGATAACAGTAACATGATAAGAATAACCCAAGGCTAGTTACACGGTTAGACGCATGTTACATCGTTTAACATTAGCTACCATTTGCACGATTCAAGAATCTTAAGAGAATATTTGAAGTTCAAGATTAGCTGATCAATAGTTATTATAACTTATTTTTTGTTGACTAATTGTCAGCCTGACAGAGAGCATAGAGAGCCAGAGGTTCAACGACCAGTACAGTCAAGGTCGACTCTCAAGAGACAGAGAGAGAATAGAAAACAATGGAGAATCAATCACACACACAGCCACATATAGAGAGATACAGAAAACTTAGAATGACAAAAACAGAGCTCAACAGGGAGAGAGAGAGTGTGTGGTGTGTGTGTGTGTGAGAGAGAAAGAGAGAGAGAGAGTGTGTGTGTGTGTGTGTGTGTGTGTGTAGTGAGTGAGAGAGAGAGAGAGAGAGAAAGAAGCAGCATACTAAACTGCTGTCTACAGCGTAGATCAAGTTGATCAACAGCTGATAAGCCTACGACAGTAGACTTAGCTGCTGCAGGCCTGCAGCTATCCGGCCTGCCTGTTTAGGCTACAAAAGGCCTAAAATAAAACGACACAGCAGCACGTATAAATAACATAATAAGCTAAGATCAATATCAGGGTCCACTGCTCTTTATCACACCCCTCCACCCCTCTCCTAACCTCATTCACCACAGCTGCTGCAATGGACGCGGATATGTGGGGGGAGTCATTTTACACCCTCCGGCAACTATTTGCTACATTACTGGCTGGAGCCAGTGGCGAAGTCGGTAAGATACTCGGCTGCGGATCAGTATGTGCGGGGTTAAAATCTTGGGCTCGCCTGTCACTGACATCGCTTTCGAGTGAGGAAACTGACGTTAAACTTAGCTTTTAGCTTTTTTAGCTTTTAACATGCCTACAAAGTGGCCCCTCCACCCCCGGATCTGAGACTGGGCCTCTAGTAGGCAGAAATTTTATCATATTTTTTATCATCATTGTCATATATGATATAAAATATAATATTAGACTCTACTCTCAATCTCCCCCCTATAGTCTCAATATTGTTGAACAGCCCGAAAACGAAGTCCACTAAATTCGATAAATTGCAAACATGGAAAAGCTCATAGACGGAAAATATAGGAGACTTTCTAACCATGTCTCTACTAGTTCCGTTGATGTGTTCAAGTTTTTGAAGATTAGACCAAACGTAAATCGTAATTGGAGGAGACTAAGCAAAAACTGAGGAAAATACGACAGAAACCATATTTTTCCAAGCTATAAGCTACCTTAAAAGGAGTGGATATGGCATTATCCTTCTGTGAATGGATCAACTTGATCGATGGCGTGATCTTTATGGAGCGTGAAGCATACTGTAAGTAGGAATATGTATCTTGGACTTGATCCTTGGAAGAGCGAGCATCTCAACTATATTTGCAGCCAATTTTTTCCAAAACCTCAATGGTGTACCGCTAAATGGCGGGTTCAAAGGTCCTATTCCTACTCAAAGCCTTTAAATCAAGCACACAAATAAACCATTCAACGATCTATATAAACGCTGGGTGCGCCTTTAGTAAAAAAACCTGAAATTTAGCTCTAAATTTTGAAAATACTGTTTCATTGGCGGTTGAACGTTGCTTACTTCAATATCTATGTTGGTCGGATCTTCTACGTCAATCCATCTTAAAGATATTCAGAGTATTAGTGAAGAGCAGAAAAAACAGACGTTAAACTGGTCAATATATAACCATGCAGTGTGAAACAACAAACAGTTTAAACATTCAAAGGCAGCTTTCTCGTATCCATCCTTTATGAACAACATTTTCGTCACATCGTCGTCTAGCAATTATTACCCAATAAATATCGGGCCATCAGGAAGGCTTTTTTCCAAAATTTTCCCTTACTCAAAATTATTTCAACAAGGCCCCTAAATGTACGTTTAGTGAATCATACAACAAAAAATCCAGTATTAAGCATACTACAAAGGAATGCTCTACTACTATTAAAATGTCACATGATATAAATACGTAAATAAAATCACACTATTTATATAAGCCAGCAGCCGTAGCATTATAGTATAGGCAGTCGACTGCGGAATAACAGGTACAGGGTTCATATCCAGTGCTCGTCCAGTTACAGGCTTGTCTTCGTGAGAGGAAACTGACGTCTTGTTGAATCTTGTTCGACGTTTTAGAGTGAGGAAATGACAGCGTATGCATGACTTCTCAGGCATACGCTGTCATTCGTGGCAAATCCTTTTCGTCTCTCAATCAATCAATGAATCAATCAATCAATCAATCAAATCAATAAATCAGTCAATCAACCAACGAACCAATCTATTAATCAGTTAATACAATCAATCTATCTAGCAATACAATCAATTAAGTTGAATAATAATACATTTGCAGAGCTAAGTTGTACATATTGTTGCACAGTGGCGCTACACAAGTAGAGAGGTAATTTAAGTGACAATAAAAAGCAATTAGTGTTATAAACAATGTAAACTTTTACAATATAGAACATTCTATAAGCTGAAAATTGTATTAATTTCGATTTTAGCATAGTCAAGATATAGCAACTAGTTCTATCAAAGGCATACAATGAATTACTATGGCTTCCCAACTGAAAAAGTGTTCGCCTTTGCATTGCAACTATAGCACGACTTTGCATTGCAACTATAGCAACCTAGACTTGAATAGCTGCAGGCAAGGCAAACTATGAAATTAAAATAGTTAACAAATCAATTCAGATCATCAGATAGCCTTACATCAGCAAACTAGTAAAACACAATTCCGCTAAAGGTATCCTATGTCTGTTATCTGCCTCTCTCTTGGTATATCTCTCTCTATACATCACTATCTTTCTCCTACAAGCTTTTTTTATTTCTTTTTTTTTTCTCTCTCTCTCTCTCTCTCTCTCTCTCTCTCAGATCAATATACAATATGACCATGGGGAAGAGTCATAGTAGATCCTAACAACTCTCTCATTCAGTGTAACATAGGCTTCTACAATCAATCCTTCTCCCATCACCCCTCCACACACAAATGTTCTACACCCCCACACACTCAGCTCCCACCTATATCCTACCTCTGTGCAAAGCCTAGAGAAACGTTGTTGTAGATTAAAGCATTGAGGTCTGTAAGTTAACTTAAGCATCAAGGCACTTTCAAAATTAAAATGCGCAAATCCTATGAAAATGTGTATGCCCTAAGGAAAATGTGCAATGCATGCCCAATGCATTGCATGCAATGCAATGCATACAATTCAATGCAGTGCAGTGCAATGCAATGCAATGCATGCAGTGCATGCCCGATGAAAATGTTTATGCCCCATGGAAAATGGGCATGCCCTATAATATTACCCTATATTAACTAACTTACATTGGATGGATATTTATATGGGGCTCTCTCTTTCCATAGCGTTCAGCCAAAAGGCAGATTCAATGCATACATTCCTACTCATGGTCTGAATGCATACTTATTACAGATCACTCCATCGACCAATACAGAACTGCTATCATACAGACCATCCTTACTTATAATACTGAATATATTGTATAAGACAGAAAGACGTCTGAGGTGGTTTTCCGTTTATACAGTAAGCATGGTGATTCGGACAAAACATTGGCATATGCGACTCTATTTCAGAAAATCTAAAATTTTCATCATATTCTAATTAACCAAGTCATTACTTATTTACGAGAAAAACAGAGAAATAGTGTGTCAGAGAGAGGGAGAGATAAAAAAATAGAAAGAGACTAAAAAAAATAATGAGAGAAAATGAGAGAGAGAGAGAAAGAGAGAGAAAGGCAATCCGTTTAAACATTAAGCAAACAGAAACATCAGTATTTTTGGAGACAACGGTTTTCAGATGTCCAGGCTTGCTCCTTCTGATGTCCCAACTTAACCCAGGCTTGCTCTTTCTGTTGTCACAACTTAACCCAGGCTTGCTCCTTCTGTTGTCCCAACTTAACCCAGGCTTGCTCTTTCTGTTGTCACAACTTAACCCAGGCTTGCTCTTTCTTATGTCACAACTTAAACCAGGCTTGCTCTTTCTTATGTCACAACTTAACCCAGGCTTGCTCTCTCTGATGTCACAACTTAACCCAGACTTGCTCTTTCAGATGTCACAACTTAACCCTGGCTAACTCTTTCAGATGTCACAACTTAACCCAGGCTTGCTCTTTCTGATGTCACAACTTAACCCAGGCTTGCTCTTTCTGATGTCACAACTTAACCCATGTTTCCTCTCTCTCTGCTGTCACAACTTAACCCAGGCTTGTTCTTTCTGATGTCATAACTTAACCCAGGCTTGCTCTTTCTGATGGAGTCTTCGGCTATTGATAGATAATAGACCATGCTTTCCTGTATTTTTAGAAAAAATTTCAAGTGAATTTTTAAGATATAAATAATAATATTACTAATACAAATATACAGTTCTTTGGGAATAACAACTCGTGACCTATAGTATAAGCCGTACAGCCGACCCACAGATAGTATAATCACAAGTGTGGCTTATGAGCGAGCCGACTCGCAACTATTACTTTACAGTAGCTTGGGTGAGTGTAGGTTAATATATTATATATTTGCAATATGGCCTACACCGGCTGCTAAGTAACTATTAAAATTCCCATATTATTATTTCTTCTGTACTATATTTGGATTCGCAATAGGCTAAGGTTTCAGCCATATTAGAAGCTACTTAAGGATTGGCCGTTATAAAGATTGTGTATAATGTCGTTTGTCAACTCAATCATTCGTTTACAACACATAAAAAGATTTATTTCACGTGTCGTCTCTAGAACCTTCAAAGTTTAAACAACATGCTAAAGTTATTACACTTATTAACAATATTCACGATTAGGTAGCTGAGTTGGTGGTCAGAGGAAGCATAAAGAAGCAAGCCACGGGTTCGCATTTCAATCGGAGTGTTCCGGGTGGTATCCTTCCGTCCGAAAAGCGTCACTAAACGCCGCTTTTAGAAAAGAATTGTTACTGCTTCCCCAGACAATAGACATATCACAGCCTGATCGATTATATTAGCCTATAAATTACAATTTGAAACCAGCTTTCGCCAAATATTATCACCGAATTGTAATGTTGCTTTCATGTTAACTATGTGCATTTATGTAATACAAAGGACTGTTAATATGATAACGGAAGTGCTAGGGCTTTAATATGAAATCTAATTAATTATCCCTTCCGTCGTTTTCTTTACCTGTTACGTAATTGTTTATAACTGCTTTACTCTTTGCTGCACTATAACTTTCTGCTGTTATCAGATTGTGATGAAGTAAATAAAGAGATTACTTTTAAATATAAATTTACTGAAATCTAAAGAACCTCTGCTCCGTAAATATAATAACCATGACACTTGCAAACACGGGACATTGTCTACCCAATGTCATTAGTAAAAGTGAGACGATGAAATACCACATACTAAAACCTTTCTACCACACGCAAGCCGATTTTATGACGCAAGCACAAGCTTTACTGTACAATAACGATATTTATCTACTGTATGCAAATATTTAAAGAACTTTTCAAGAAGCAAATTCTTAACCAGATAATTTGAGTGTAGACAGTATTGAAGTTGTTTATTTATCCTAACCAGTAAAATGGTGACAAGTTGAGTTGTATATTATTGGTTGACCAGAACATTTCACACACGTTTCTAAATATGTATTGATGATAAAAAGATTTGTTCTTGTCTGCACAGATGTCGCTAGTCTACACACGAATTAATTTAATCAGACTGGCAAATTAGCAAATCCATTGCACATTGCACATATAAGCACAAACTTTTCTCTCTTCAGGCACTGCCAAGTGGCAGGTTCAAGGCACATATTCATACCCCAAATCTGCTTTCTCGCTCTTTCTTAAACTTTTCTATATTACGTCAATTTATAGTATTATTCACGTGTAGTGTCTGGGACACTGAAGAATAGAACTGCAGTTAACTGCACATGTCGTAAGAAGCGACTGAGCGAAAACTGAAGAAGGCAACGGGAAAAAGCCTCAGACGCCATATTTTTCCAGGCTATAGGCTACATAAAGTATGGACAAGGCGTAGCCCTTGTGAATCGATTAACTCGTTGATCGATGGAGTGCTCTTTATGGAGCTTAAAAGCAGACTCTGAGTATGACTATGTACGATCTTAGTCATATAATTACATAAAATAAAATAAGCGTAAAAATTGACAAAGGAACCATCACAACCAAATAATTAAATGATTTCACTTCAGTAAGGCGAATTCATTCATACACCAGGCTTACAACAACATAGGTTTAGCTAAAAAGTTTAAACCGAAGAGAACTATACCACACTGATTAGACCTACAAAACATAAGCCTAGACCACGTGCTATCATGACTAGGCCCAAACACTGTACAACACTGTCTAAATGTTCATCAACACAAGCTGAGGCCAAATATTATAACAAGTAGGCCTATATAAATTGGTTACACTTCCATCAATATAGGCTTAGGTCCATGTTTACAAACAGAAAGGCCCATACAACAGTGACTAGGCCTATACAAGAAAAGTCTTAGACCTAATGTTTATCAACGAACAGACTATGCATGTAACCTTGTGGAGGAGTTATACGTGAAGTTTTACTGTAAACACTAGCGTGGCTAAGCGCGTCTACAGCAGAGTGGAGCCTCTCACTCTAGCCGTATCATATAAGCCACATTTTAACGTCAATTTCTATCACATAGGCAACAGTTTAACGTCAGTTTCTATCATACCGGCAACAGATTAGCGTCAGTTTCTATCATATAGGCAACAGTTTAACGGCAGTTTCTAGCATACAGGCAACAGTTTAACGTCACTTTCTATCATACTGGGAACAGTTTAACGTCAGTTTCTAGCATACAGGCAACAGTTAACAACAGTTTCTATCATACAGGCAACAGTTTAACGTCAGTCTTTATCGTATAGGCTACAGTTTGCCGTCAGTTTCTATCACACAGGCAACAGTTTAACGTCAGTTTCTATCATACAAGCAACAGTTTAACGTCAGTTTTCTTAGGATAAATTAATGAAATTAAGCATAAGTAACATTTAGATAAATGTAGTTCGAAGGTTAACAATAGGCGCTTTTATAACAATGTGCTTTCAACATTCAACTTGAAAATGAACTAAATGAAATAAATAAAAACTTTATTGTAAAATGAAAAGTTATTCCAATAATTTGATGTCTATGAATACCACAGTAGGCATTTCTAAACGGTTTTATAAATGCTAACGCCTGAAGCAAATGTAGATTTCCAGACTCGAAAGCATGTGTGATAGCATCGGACCTTGGATTTGAACCTGCATCTACTAATAGACGCACAGTTTGACAACTTTCGAACGTGTTACCAGCTCAGTCTAAGTAAGTAACAATTGCATCATGCAAATATCTATTGAACTTAATTACCACGCAGTGTGTATTGATGTTTGTGTACATGTTGTCTCCACAGGTCTCTAATATGTTAGTCTACTTTTGGTCTTGCATTTGATCTATCTTTGAACTGATTTTCAGAATTTTGAAATTTGCACTGTTTTTGGACCTTCCTTTTGCTCGCCGGCTTGAATTTGTCTCAATAGCGCCCCACGTTGTCATTTCTTACAGTAGCACCCTAATTGTTATTATGTTACGTTACCTGTTTGTCTTCATAGCTGTCTATATTGGTCTACTCGTAAGCTTCATAACTGTCTATGTTGGTCTCCTCGATAGCTTCCTAGGTGTCAAGGTTGGCATGTCTACAAATGTCTACATGCAATTGTTCGTTTCTGTTACGTGACTATGCGCGTTTGTACTATGATACAAATGAGTACACGCACGACGTCCTTGACATCATCCTTATATGAGGAAATGGGCGTTAAACCTTTATCATTATCATTATTACTACGAAGTTGTGCTCATAAGTGTTTCAGTGAGTGAGTGAGTGAGTGAGTGAGTGAGTGAGTGAGTGAGTGAGTGAGTGAGTGAGTGAGTGAGTGAGTGAGTGAGTGAGTGAGTGAGTGAGAAAGCGAGCCAGTGAGTGAGCGAATGTGTGTGTGTATATGTGTGTGTGTTAGAAGTGAGCTCACACACGTGATTATGAGAGAATGCGCAAGTACAGGTATTACACTGTACAGAGTATTCTTCAAACTCGTAATTTCCGCAAGCAAAATGCGCCATAGACCAATTCTGCATAAACCCATACTCCACTCCTACCTAATGTCCAGCTTAGAGTAGTAATATGACGACGACCGGAATCCGCCATATTTGAATCTACTGGGGCAGATAGTATATATGAGTTAACTGAGAAATAATTAGCATCGCATATAATCAACACTTAATAGGGAGTCTAACGGATTTTAAAACAATTAGCATTGTATGTAATCAGCACTGTATATAGTCAACATTTAATTGGGAGTCTTAAGAAAATTCCCCTATTGAACATTCAGATGAGTTACGAGAGATTGATAAGCAATAGACAATTTATACATGTATACTCTAACTAAAAAAGTTGAAAACAACTTTAACATTTTAACTTCTGTTGTCTTTCCACACTACTGCCCCTAAAACCAAGGTAACAGCATACAGGTTAGAGGACAACAGAGACGAATAAGAACACAAGATGAATGATAGAATGATCAATGCAAGCGAAGAAGCATTAGAATAATGATAGAATGATCAATGTAAAGAAGAAAAGAGCAGAAGATGACGAGAGAGCAGTGGTGCAGAGTTTTCTGTAGCGCACGAAAACTTGCGTCAAAATCTTAAATCTCAATATAATTATAATAGAGACACTGAGATTAATGCACTAAATATTAAATTATTCATTGAATTGAGATAAATCATGGGAAATTCTACCTACAATCAATTCAATCAATTCGTATACCATGCAGGTTCATTGACTTGGCTGAGCTAGTACAAAACATCTGCAGAATTCTCACTTAAATTGTCACATTAACGTAATATTATGTGATATTTTTTTACATTAGCAAGTTTTTGCTATTATGGTAAGAGCGACAAATCATAAATTTGCAACATCCGGTATATAAAACATCCGGTCCAAATAACAGCGTGAACAAGAACAGCAATGAGGCACCGTACTTTGGCAATGTAGTACAGAATTAAATATTTGGTTTATCGACAGAAGAGGTACTTTGATATCTCCAATTTCTCAGCCTACTACATGTATTCATTTGAAATCTAAGCGGAAATGTGATGTGGAGCAATGTACTGTGGAGCAATGTGCTGTGGAGCAATGTGATGTGCAGCAATGTGATGTGGAGCAATGTGATGTGCGGCAATGTGATGTGAGGAAATGTGATTTGCGGCAATGTGATGTGGAGCAATGTGATGTGAGGAAATGTGATGTGAGGCAATGTGCTGTGAAGCAATGTGATGTGGAGCAATGTGATGTGCAGCAATGTGCTGTGAGAAATCTGTGCTTACATTTCTTTTCTTCACCATCCTAGTAGAATTAGATCAACTGGCACGTCCATAGTGCAAATACATATTCTTACTCAAAGTTTGACATTACGTTCAATAAAGAGCAATACACCGAACAAGTAATTAATATACACAAGTTGGATTTTCGAAGATCAGTCATTATAATTTAAATATACATTTATATATAAATTTGTATACAGATTTTAACTCGAAATATTCGGCTAGCTTTGCATTGTCTTCCTAGATTTTCAAATGCAATTCGAAGCGTGTATCATTATCAACCATTTGAAATTAAAAATATAGACATCGAGACGGAGAGATGATAAAAACATCAGATACTGCACATTTGATACGACATGCGATTGATTGATGCTAGAAAGATTAGTCGTATGCAAGTGCTACTCTGTCAAGTGCCCGCTATCAGGAATGTACGAATGTGAAGTCAAAGGAAATTTAATATTCTATAAGTCTGTAAGAATTATTCTAAATTAAAGAAATTTTCAAATCAACTAAATGATTCATCAGTATGTAATTCAGTAGTATATCACATTTTATATACTCTCCCCACCCCCTCACCCCCACACTCTCCGTTCAGTTTAGATCTGACACATAACTCGTACATTATCTGGAACCAGTTACTGTATAATCTACACAGACACACGACAGTGCAGAACATATCCATACATATCAGTATAACCTGTGCTCACAATCCTATCACACTCTAAGCACAAAGGCATATATTTTGTTCAGAAACTACGTATTGAAATAAATTATCATAGATACACTAGATTAAGATCAGATACTCGTGAACACACAAACACAACAACAGACACCCTCACCAACACGTACACACAAATACAAACACGCATACAAACAAACATATCCAATCTCTCTCTCTCTTAGTGCACTGCCTACTGGCAGGTTCATGGCACATAACGTCTCCACTCTTACCTGTCTTCCGCCTTCCTTTTCATTTCCACACATGAGTGGGTCTAATATACATTTCCAAGATACATACATATCACTCACAGTTTAAGAATTTATCACATACGAAGCACCGCAGAATTTACTCTTTTCCAAATCTAAATTCCAGCAGATCAACAGGCGCCTATAGACAACGCATGCGTGCTCTCAAAGTTACACATAAATTATGTAGGACATAAATACAAGTAGACAGTGATAATACACGTCGAGAAGAATTAAGTATTTGAGCCATGTGCATGCTCAACATGTAGTTAATAGTTGGCAGTTGAAGTTCAGTGTTCCTAGCTTCACGTAAGAAGCCTTATAACAGAAATACACTAAGCTAAGGCGATGCACGTCCATAATTATCACACATTTTCCAATGTAAAAGCTCTACACTGGTCTCGGCAACTTTTCTCTTAAAGCGTAACAAAAGAGATTTCTCTTACTTTAATTTTTCTCTCATTTTAATTTATTTTATTTTAAATAGAACAGATCCTCGTATCATTGAAAGTTATCTGAAAACTGATTTTATTTTCGGCTGCAATTTTCTCTAATACATTTAACGCTTACGGGAAGCCGCGCTTAAGGCGAACTCTATCTTTGCATCAAATTCGCTAGTGGCTCGAACGTTAAGTGAAAGTCAGCCAAACCAAACACAATCACCCCTAGTCCTCCCAAATAAAAGCTTTATCTCTCCACTGTACGCCTAATCCTAATTTGTTACGCTAGAAGCCTATTAGGCCAATGGTTCGAATACCGGTTGCAGAGTATATAAATATCGTTACGATAAGGAAACAGGCGCTAAATTTAGGTTCTAGCTTTACAGGCATTTAATAATCAAAACAGGGTAGTGAATAATGATTAATTTAAGTTACGCCGAAGTAAAGAAACTCCAAGTCGTCTCTCTTCCTTTCTTTCTCTATCCATCCATCTATCTCTCAGATGTTCTGATAAGTGGCAGGTCCAATGCACATAATCCTATTCACAGTCTGCTTTCACGTTCCTAGTGGAATAAACAGATCTTCACCAGATGACAAAACAGACGTTAACATCCCATTGTGTCATCAAGCACTAGTATCTAGAGCAGTTTTGCAATGAGGCGATAGGCTAATGAAAACAAGGCTCAAGTGTGTATACATGTGTTTGAGCCAGTAATAGTATCACGGCCTAGCATAGGCCTACTGCACATGGGCTAGGTTTTAGGTTAGGCCTGCTCTGACAAATGACTTTATTGACTATCTAGCTAACCATTCATTTCTATATGCTTCAACATCTTTCAAACAGCCATATATAATTGTATGTATATGCATGTAAATATATATATATATATATATATATATATATAAATATATAGATATATATATACATATATATAATTATATATTATATAATATAAATTATATATAATATTATATAATATATATATATTATATAATATATACATGTAAATATATATATACAATGCTAATCTATATACACTATATTACAGTATGTATGTATATATATATTATATAAATAATAAATAAATATATACATATATATTATATATATATATATATATAATGTTAATCTATATACACTATACAGTATATATATATTATATTTAATTATATATATATATAGATATATATTATATATATCTATATTTATATATATATATCATATATATATATATATATATATATATATATTATATATATATATATATATATACAGTATATATACACATACCTATAGGCTAATATTATTTGAGGCTTCCCGCATTCCGACGATTGAGCAACACAGGCAATTAGATGTGAAATAATCAGCCAATGATAAGGAATTATTGGACAGACTAAACTTATATTTCAGAGCTTTTCTTACTTATTTTAAATCAAAGTTTAGTATATATACATTTTAATCTATAAAGGCTATAAAGCTAAGTTGAGTGTCTGCTTCCACACTTCAACAGCAATGAAACGGACGAAGCCAGGCAGGATTTTGAACCACTACCACATTGCCTTACAATCAAACGTGCTACTAACTCGAGCACACAACCGGTGCAGGAGAGCCTGAGAAGTGCACAATGCTTTTTCTCTCATCCTGAATGCAGGGTTACAAACTAAATATATCCATCCACTTTTCAATGAGAGAGATGTCGATCATTGTGGAGACTTTTGCCTTTTTATTTTGTCGTTGTTATATACAATTTTATTAAAAGAGCTATTTTTATCTTTCTACAAAAGCAGTAAACAGCTACAATACATATCGGGAAATCTAAACATAAGTCATCCAGAGGGACATATTTTTCTGTATAATAAACATATTTATGCCTGCACAATACACTAATATTATACCTTCTGCACATTCATATAGCACAGCTAACTGTCAGCATGAAAGTTTAAAACTTTCTGTTTAGATTAGATTAGATTAGATTAGATTAGAAGTTTAAACGATCTGAAACAGGACTAAAACTGAACTGCGATATACTTAAGATATATGGGTTCGAACCTTGATCGAGCCCATCAGACATCAATCTAAGACACACTTTATATAAATACATAAAGTTTGTGTAGTGCAAGTACACTGATAGCAATTGTGTAAATTGCCTTAGAAACAAGCAATCGATTTAGACAAGAAGTTTTAAAGGTCAGATTTCACCAAGGGCGATAATTTCATCAAATTAGCAGTCTAAACCTTTTTTCTATAAGCCCTATCAATTAAACTCCAGCAATTAAATTCTATCAGTTAAATTCTATGGATTAAACTCTATATTTGTTCAGAGAACTCATTTCAAATATGGCTGCTTTGTGCTTACCTCATCGTGAGCTCACTACATAACACAAAGTTTCTTTTCATGTTTGTATCAGACGTTAAGGAATGCATGACAGAATAACAAACAACACATTATATATATATATATATATATATATATATATATATATATATATATATATATATATATATGATATATATAATTATATATGTATATTGTATATATATATATATATAATATATATATATATATAGATATATAAATAATATATATTATATATGATATATATAATATATATATAATTATATATATCCTGATACCTGTGAATATACTACATATAAATATATATATATATATATATATATATATATATATATATATATATATAAATATATATATATATATATATATAATTATATATAGATATACATGTACACTACCATGTTGAGTCGTAGACTATACATGTATAAATCCAAAGCTACAGGATAAATTAGAATGTATATTTGTTGCGTACACAATCAACAAATCCGTCGATGGCCTGCTCTCTAGCACACAACAGGTAAATAGCAGAGAAATCTTGAAAATGATGATTTAGGATGAGTACAAGAGAGAGAAGCGAGTGAAGATTAAGATATGAAATTTAAAAGACTTAATATGCTTTTAAAAAATTTACTAAAAACTAAATTTTGATTTCTATTGGTAACAAATATTCCCACAGGAGATCCTAATACTAAAATACTTAACAAATGTAAAGATAATGAGAATTGAAATAAATTCAGCCAAAACGTTGTGCAGTGCATAAAACACTGAATTTGAGATCAGTTTACAATATAGCTAGTTGAAAATGGATATTTAGCTTTTGTTTGAAATATAGCTCCCCGTAAAATTAAGTTAAATTCTTATTGATTGATTGAATTCCATATTATTGACATTAATGGACGTCGTAAAACAGCGATCACATTCTGTTTAAAACTGGTTTAATTTTCAATTTTCAATGAGTATAGTTAGTACTAGCCAATGTGGTTCATAGCCATGCTTCCAAAGCTTTCTACAAACCAATTGGCTATGTGTAGGTAAATAGATGTTTGAGTAAGTTCATGAAGGTTTGAGGCCGATGCTATGTGAGTAAATTTATTCCCTACTTCTATTATATTCATCAGAAAGCATGCTATCACCAAGTGACTATGTCAGCTTTACCATCAGCTATATAATAAAAGGCTAGAGATATCAGGAGAATTACGACATACAAATATTAGATAATAAAATTTAATATTTAGAAATCTGACTGAATTGCCTGGCTAGGAGGGCATGAGTAGCAACAAGCCTTGACCTTGCATGCTCGCAGAATACTATCAGCTAACTTTATCTCACGCACACACCAGCTACAATTTATAGGACCGATGAAGAAGAAATCCAGTGGAGGTACTGCAGCACAAACCAGCAGCACTTGGGGGCACAAGCGAATGCCCTATTGATCATCTAATGAGCCAATTAGAAATGCGAGCTCTAGGATATAGATTACTATCACAGAAAACCTAAATACATTTATCACTCAAAGATCCAAGTAGAAAAATTATTCAAGCTACAAAGCTCTGCCTTTTGGATTTTTAGTGTCGTTTTCCACTATACTGGTAGTCAGAGCCGATTCGGCTGAGAGACGAACAAGTGAGATCCTGATTATTAAGCACCTGCCCTACCAACTAGGCTATCCAATAGGTACTGGTCCTTGAACAAAGGATGAAGTGTACATAATATACATATTCTGTCGGCAAAGGTCTAAACGGTGCATATCACAATATTTTGTGATATGCACCGTTCAGACCTTTGCACCTTTGCACCGTTCACACGCGTGCACATACGCCCACACTCCTATCACTTCATGACACTGATAATCAGTGTAATTATTGTTTGATTGCGCAGACGCTACTTTCAATTCATAGCTATGTAACATACGAAACAATGAATCAAAGCTATGTCTAAACATTGGTCTGCAACTAAGTTAAACTAAACTAAATTAAACTTAACAAAAAAATTAATGTAAATTAAAACAGAATAACAGCCAACAGCTCCTGTTGGCTGAAAGCATTTAAAGAATTCTACAAAGACTGGAAAAAATTGCAAGACAAATCAATCTTTAATATATATAGAATATATAGAATAGAATAATATTAGAACTAAATAGAATAGAATAACTAAATAGAATAGAATAATATTAGAATATTTTCTGATTTCTATTCCAACATACAATAATACCAATCTCAACCATAATACAATACTCACTATATCAGAAACTCAAAAACTTGGTTATGCCAAACATACAAAAAATGGAATGGCAAGTGCTACAGTGTTGAGCCGATGACTTGGCAGACCAGGCTAGATACCAATAAGTATAGCATGCCAAGTTTAGTTCTTTATGATAATGCATCACAGTGAGGCCACTTATAACTGAAGAACACAATATTCTAGAGTGGTCTTATAACAATTCCATTAGAGTGGGCCGTAACAGAGGCGAGTGTGTTCATGAGAACGGCTATTCCAACGAAAAAACAGCTCAAATATAAAATTAAAAAATTACATTATTATTAGCATATAAAAACATTCATGTAGTATATATTTAAATAAGCAATCTATCTATCTACAATATTCTACGTGTGTATATATATATATATATATATATATATATATATATATCATATATATTATACATGTATGTAAATTATATATATATATATATGCGTGTGTGTGTGTGTGTGTGCGTGCGAGTGTGCATGCGTTTGTGTGTATACAAGTATACGTATATACTGTGCATATATAACACTAATACCTAAAATCAATTTTGTATAGTAATATTAAAGTCATGCATGAAAAGTACAAATATAAGTGAACACTGATACTGATATTCTGTGAATTTCTTAAAATACTGACACTGTTGGCAATTCAAAACCTAACATATTTATTCACAAATATTTTAAAATAGAAATCGAGAATTTGACAGCAAAAATCTTATAAGAACATACTTTTAGACTTTTGGACTTCCTAGTATATAGAGATATCATAGTGAGACAAACGACGAATACACTGGAGAGTTCGTTCCCATCAGACTAGCCTGAGAAATTACTTCTAATTTCGTTCAGTTACATGTATAAGACATACAATATACAATGAAAAAGATTTAACCTCCGTATCCTAACCAAGGACATAACACACAAATATACAGAGCTTCCTCGCTTCATTTGCTATTTCTGTTCTCTTGTTCTTCTAAAGCAAATAATTATTCAAGAATTTTTTTCTGATGGGCAAATTTCAATAGAACTTATGACATTTAAGAATAAAATATCCTTCAACAGGGTGTTAATTGTTTCCTGACTGGCATGAAACTTTAAAATTAGGTCTCATAATTCAGACACTCATAATACACTAAAGTTCCAATCTACTCCCTAATTACCATAGGATATTGAACAAGCAGAATTTTAAAAAAAATTCTGACTTAAGTCAAGGATTCTGCAAATACAGAGCACAGAGAGCAAAGAAGTAGTTACCTTTAGGCTGAAGAAGGACAAGCTGTAGGGCTTCATTAACAACAGAGTCCATCAGTTGTACAAAAAGAAACAAAGCTTCAGTCCCCTTCTTCTTGAGTTATAACTATTCAACTCAAATAACTGTTCATATCTTATATTTCAAACTTTTAGAAAAATCAGATTCTCTAAGCTCAGTTTTGTAAGAAGAGAATACACAAGTAATACAGATTTCTGTAAAGTAGAATACAGGCGTTTATGTACACAATACAGTGCATTTCTGTAAAGTAGAATATAGGCATTTACGTACGCAAGTACAACAGATTTCTTTAAAGTAGAAAATAAGCGTTTATGTACACAAATACAACAGCTTTCTGTAGAGTTGTATGTAGATGTTTATAATAATAACAATAATAATAATAATAATAATAAAGGTTTAACGTCCATTTCCTCAAACAAGGATGACGTCAGGAACGTCAAATTATGTTCAATTCACTCATGTACCATGAGACAGAATATAGGTAGAATACCATAAGTAGAATATAGGCGTTTATGTACGCAAGTACAACAGAATTCTGTAAAGTAGAATATAAGCGTTTCCGTACACAAGTACAACAGCTTTCTGTAGAGTGGAATGTAGATGTTTATAACAATAATGGTTTAACATCGGTTTCTTCATACAAGGATGATGTCAGGGACGTAAAATTATGTTCTACTCACTCATGTATACCAACTGTATGACTTACAGTGTACATTATTAATCCCATTCACAATGTTAAAGAGTAAGGCCACTAAACACAGACTGCATAAAAGTGTTTTAGGCAGGACTGAGACAGACAAAGAAAGAGTGAAAGAATGCTTAAATTCTGAAGACTATTTATAGATATTTCAACGGACGATAGAAACTCTGCATGACAAAACGTTACATGTCATATATATATTATCTTATTTTAATTATACAGTACTTAATGAACTCTACAACAATTAAGACTGAAAGTTTGGACAAAGCCAGGGTTTGGAAATTAGTAAACCAAGACTTGGGATGACAGAGGAGTGAGGTGAGAGAGTTGGAAGATTTTAACATTATTGTTGCAGAGTAAAGAACCAAGTAAATTAATTAAACCCTGGAATGTTACAAATTGAACACATTAATTCTTTCACACATAAATTCAATCTTGTTTCTATAGAAATCTTTCTGAAAATTGTCAATCTAAAAGTCCACACTCCACATGACTAAAGACGTGACTAAAAACAATCGAGCCAGGAACTCATATGTAAGAGCTACGTTCACTCATTCGTTTCTGTCAACTCTGGTGTCATGTTCTCTGGAATATTAAGGTGAAGAGACAACTTGAAAATAAAACTAACTCTAACAACTTTAGAAACTTAACAGCATCTACCAGGTTTAAGATAATGGAAACTATATGTCATGCTTGTGCGGATGATTTTAAAATTCTACAAAAACTAGCCAACGACTCATGAGAAATGAACCAAGAAACTATTCTAGTTATAGATGCAGTGTTAAAGTTGCAAATATCAAAGTCATTATGGAACACTGTCTTTGATGATCAGAAATTAAAATTTGCAGACTACCACAACACAGGTAAATTTCCGATTGACTACACTGCCTAAAGGACTATAACATCTTGCATTAAAAGAGACAGAAGTTATCATAAATGATCCTTGCAGTATATAGTGTGTTTTGTGAATTAATAGTTTTGTTGTAGCATTTATATTTAGTTATCTAATATGCATTCTATTGACTACGACCTACATAACTAATACAGGTAAAACACAATCTGAGACGGTTACATGCAAGCTAACATATAATTCCTTACTCTATTTTGAGGTTAACTGCCAGTAATATGGATACAATCAAGTTCAAACCAATCGATCAGAAACCAAAACAATTAGTGCGCTACATTCGTCGATGACAACGTCGAGCACTATTGAACCAAATATAAGTCATCGAGCAAAATAAGGTCCAAAAATAATGCAAAATCCAGAAAACCAATCCACTATGATTACGAATTTACCTTCCTTTACTCAACTGAAAACAATATCACAACATTACAGAAATCTAGTTTATGAGTGCCAGAATCTTCTTAGCGTAACAAATCTCTATAAAGAAAGAAACATTAAAGAGAGCTAGCATGTAAAAACTAATTAACATACAACACATATAGCATCTAAATATATCCTATTATAGGCCTAATAACTTTCGCCACACATTGCCAGCAAATGGTTTGTTTACATCTTAGTAGAAGTCTTGAATCTTTCAATCCATAGATACCAACCAGAGGAATACTTCACTTTTCAAATCTCATAATAATAATAATAACAACAATTAGAGTGCTACAGTCATCAATGACAACATCGAGCACTATTGAGACAAAATCAAGCCGGCGAGCAAAAAAAGAAGGTCCAAAAACGGTGCAAATTCCAAAATCCAGAAATTCAGTCCAAAGTAAAGGGAGTCGAAGAAAAGGTGGCTTAGGCGCAGGTCGCTGCTCATGGACACTGGATGGAAAAGAGAGATGGAAAAGATAGGTCTTCAACTGCTTATGGAACTGTTAATAGGAAAGCAAAGGCTGATGTGATTCAAATTAAGATTTCCGAAGATTGGATGGAAGAGAATTACAGATCTGAGGTGCAGCATGCTGGAAAGAACGATTAGATAGCTTAGAGCGTGAAGGTAAGCTAGGTCTCACAAGAGTAATTAACTTAGAAGCAAGAGTAATTAACTTAGAAGACCGAGTAATAGCAGGCTGCATCACTTTAATCAAGTGAGACTTACAAGTTTGTCCAGGGATGGTGATGGACTTACAGGTTAACGAAGCTGTTTTGTATATGATACGCTCTTTAATCTTTAGCCAGTGCAAAGACTTCAAAATAGGCGCAACATGTGAGTACTTGGAACTACAAAAAATTGCTCGCGCAAGAGAATTCTGAACAAACTGCAACCGATCAATCTCAAAGCCAGGGAGATTTAAAAACAGGGAATTGCAGTAGTCCAACTTCGATTGCACAAGAGCAGCACCAATTGTAGCAGCTGTCTCACGTGACAAATATGGACGTATTCGACGAAGATCACGGATATGGAAGAAACATGCTTGTGAAGTTTTAGTTATGTGTTCGTGGAAGGTTAAGTGTTTATCAAGGATAACACCGAGATTTCTCACAGAAGAAACAAGTGATATTTTAATACCCGAAGATAACGAAAAAGTTTTCCCATTCAGCTTCAGAAGCTGTTGCGGTGTCCCGACCAACAAGAATTCAGTCCTAGATGGATTAAGTGCCAAGAAATTAGCAGACATCCAAGAGGATATAGACTGAAAACTTTGTTGCAGGAGGGTTTCAGCATTAGAATAGGAGTTAGGGGTGAAACAAGTGTACATTTGAGTGTCATCAGCATATAGTTCACGATCAAGAGAATGAGAAGAGATTAGAGTCATTAACTACATTAAGAGATTATTCTCATTTAACTACATTATACTGGTTCGGTCCGATATACATGCATAACTAAAGTTAAAAGTTATAGGTTGCGTCAAAGAATGGCCCCAGCCGTTCCATTAAATAAAATGTAACTTAACTTCCGCACTGATGTAAATTTAACTTATCGTGCAACTTTCCAAGATCATTCCTAACATAACATAACAACAATTAAAGTGCCATCGTCCTAGTATATCGTCTCAATGACATCATCAAAAGTAAACACACACTATAGTGAAATGATCAACTACGCTGATATATATCACTTTTAATACCACATGTTAAATCCGTTAGGCAATTTTGTCCATTTTCCATGTAGCCAGTTCAGTGAATGTCCGAGATTTACTCTCAGATCAGCGCGGCTGGGATACGAACCCCCGAGTGTTCAATTCACCTCAGGGTCTGCCATTTAAAACTGCATAAAGTTATCTACACATGAATAACGCAACCTTCTCTATTTTGCAGGGTTGTTACAGATTGCCTTGAAAAGGTTATTGTCAGCAGAGTTGAGGATCTATGTAACTCTGCTGACAATAATCTTTTCAAGACAATCTGTAACAACCCTACACACTTACTGGCGCACTTGTTACCTCCACAAAACAATCATAATTACCCAACCCGAAGAAACACTGCTAAGAGATACTTTTCCCTTCTCATAAAACGAAGCAGTCTAAGCGATATATCGAAACTTCATAACCCGAATGATTCTAGATGATGCTAGTAAATGAATACTATAAAATACTTCTTTACTCATAGTACAGTACGCCCTATATGGTAATTCTGAATAGTATAAGCCATTTGATTTCTGTAATGTTGTAATATATATGTTATCGAAAACAATTAATTTAATTGTAATTGTAGTTTCATCTCTCTTACATCTAGCCTATTAACTGTTATGCTATATCTGTAATTTGTTATGCTGTGTCTGTTGGAATTTCCGTACAGTAACTTTCTGCGGTTGTCAGATTGAACGAAAATTAACGAATATATTATTGTTAATTTATTACATCTTTAACCTTTGCGCTATTGAGACCTTCAAAATTGTAAAATATTCGATGGCGGACCAATATGTCACTGCATGTGTGGGGTTCAAATTCTGGGCTTACCCGTCATTGACATCGTTTTCGAGTGAGGAAACTGACGTTAAAATTAGCTTTACTTTTAGCTTTAGCTGTTAGATTCAACTTAGATATTATGTAAGCTTAAATGATTTTTCACTATAAGAGTGCACACATATTCTATCGGTATGCCAATAAAATTGCAGCCTTAATTGCGAAGCATCGATTATATGTACTCAGCTGAAAATTTCTTTGACTACCCAAAGTGAAGTTAATCAGTAAAAGCAGCACCACCCGTACACCGTAGTTGTTAACATTAAGAAAATATAGAAAATACATATGAAATTACTTTTTATCTTCGACAAAGTTGGATTTCTGTTTCCGCTCCAGTTTGTTTATTTCAAGATCTATTAAATCCCGGCCTCTTTCCATTGTCTCTTGATATTATTTGTTCTATCTTTTCTTTCGTTTTGAACTATATATATGTAACAAAACGCAACACCTATGGTTTCAGTTATGACTAGGGTCTAGATTAGAGGTAGGATTATGGTCAGGGTCAGAGCTAGGCTTAGGAGTCAGATCGGTATTTAATGGCTAGTGTTTATGTTTTTGTGAGACATATTTACCAAAAACAGAAATAATATTAAACAAATTTTTGTAATGATTGTATTGAATAAGCCGTAAGTTTGTAGGCATGAGAAATGCATAACTATTACTAAGATTCCTCTAGGCGTATAGTAATGTGTTGGAGGAGCGTAGCAACTGAAGAGCACTCTAACAGATGAGAGTATTAAAAGATAGGGGTCATTTGGTTGCTATAAAATTTACTTCAACTCACGTAAGCTATCTAGTGTATAATTTTTAAACCACACGATATGTATAATTTGTTACTCTATGAAAACATTTCCGTTATATTTTGTAGAAATTAAAGTTGTTAAAATGTTTATAAAACATATTAATAATGATATAACAATAATTATTTTTACATTGTCTTTGTAATATTATAATTCTGAAAAAGTTTCTATTATATTATTAATAATAATATAACGATAATTATTTTTTCCTTGTCTTTATAATATATATATATTGGAAAAAGTTTCTATTATATTTTGTAGAAATTAAAATTGTTACACTGTCTATGTAATATTATATATATATATATATATATATATATATATATATATATATATATATATATATATATATATATATATATATAGTCATAAAAGACAGATCTATTTTAAGCAAACGTGGTGACTTTAAATTTTCCCAAAAAAATGCACATGTTTGTGTATGGTATCTGTGTTGGCAGGCACTCTTGTCATAGAGTCAGTTTATGAACCATTAACCTCTGTATGTTTCATGCAATTTCTTGTTGAAATTAATTTTTATTTGTTTATGTTATAACTTCTGCATGGAATAAGTTAAAATAAAAACAACAATTTTGCCAAAACAATTAATATTTAGTGGAACAGTGAATTGTTTTACTGCATGAATAGGTATTTGGATTTTATTTTTTTAAACTTTTTCATAAAAAATCTTATACTGAGTTTATTGAAAGCGTATTTAACATGCTTAGCTAGAGTTTAGTGCCAGGGTGAGTTTATGGGTTCTAGGGTGAGGGTGTGGGTCTGTGCTAGGGTGAGGGTGTGGGTATGTTTCTAGGGTGAGGGTGTGGGTTAGTGCTGGGGTGAGGGTGTGGGTTAGTACTAGGGTGAGGGTGTAGGTTAGTGCTAGGGTGAGGGTGTGGGTTAGTGCTAGTGTGAGGGTGAGGGTGTGGGTTAGTGCTAGGGTGAGGGTGTAGGTTAGTGCTAGGGTGAGGGTGTGGGTTAGTGCTAGGGTGAGGGTGTGGGTTAGTGTGAGCGTGTGGGTTAGTGTGAGGGTGTGGGTTAGTGCTAGGGTGAGGGTGTAGGTTAGTGCTAGGGTGAGATTGTGGGTTAGTTCTAGGGTGAGGGTGTGGGTTAGTTCTAGGGTGAGGGTGTGGGTTAGTTCTAGGGTGAGGGTGTAGGTTAGTGCTAGGGTGAGGGTGTAGGTTTAGTCTAAGGGTGAGGGTGTGGGTTAGTGCTAGGGTGAAGGTGTAGGTTAGTGCCAGGGTGTGGGTGTGGGTTTAGTCTAAGAGTGATGGGGTGAATTGATGTTAAGGGAGATTTAGAGAAAAGTGGAGATTTGTTTGGATCGGTTGTGAAAAAATGTCTGTAATCTGTTTTAGCGGCATTAAATGGCCTTCAATTCTAAGATTAATTACTTATTTCATTCTAATTTTTGCAGGAAATTCATACTTTGTTTCTAAATTTTACTATACAAAAACCTTCATATATTTGGAAGACTCAGGATTTTGAGACCTCACACTGCTGCTTTGGGATGATTTATACAACATCAAAAATTAAACTGTATTGTAAGTAAAGTTTTTAAGTTAATTAACAATTTCATAGCTTAAGTCTGTGTTAAATAAATATGAACACCACACCATCCTTGAGCCTAAATTTGACAAATTTAGGCTCAAGGATGTTAACAAATGTTAACAAATTTGATACAGTTTTGTCATTACAGCTTTTCATTCTGCATTTAGTGGTGTTTTAGTGTGCATACTCCATAATAACTGCACTGTTTCTCTAACCTGCCTCAATGATAACTGTGTTTAAAGGACCCGCTAACTGGGTCTATAAAATCTTGCTTAGTTTCTAATATGATTAAATAGCCCAATTTGATGTCAAGTTGTATTTCAATGTGGTACTAATATAATTGTTATTGTCATGTTTTTACTAATTCTCTGCACTCCTGTGATGTGCAAATGATTATGTCTGTTGTTTTAGTCTTTGTTGTTGTTAACTTGATATTGTTGTTGTTGCTGTGGCTTCTGCTGCTGTTGTTATTATTGCAGTTATAATTATTGTTATTGCTATTGGTATTGCTAGTATTATTATTGTTGTTATTTTGAGGTCATCTATGCGGAATCAGACTGCATTAGATCTTTGCTAAGTAATAGAAATCCTTTGACAAAGAAAAGAGGTCTCTCGTATCATATAAAATCTTGGTTATTATTTTTATTGTTATGTTTTTTTTACCCCAGGTTTTATTGTTATTATTACTATATTATTATTATTATTATTATTAATATTAATATTAGTATTATTATTATTATTATTATTATTATTATTAAAGAATCGGAGATATTTTTTTGTTCTAGTGTTAAATTTGCTAACTATTTTTACATATTTCATATTACCACTATTTCAATATTGATCTCCTTAATAAGAATTTCTGGAGTATCTTATTTTTGAAAAGTAAAGGCTAAAAGCTAAAAAAGCTAAAATTAACATCAGTTTCCTCACTTGAAAGTAGTGTCAGTGCTGGGCAAGCTCAGGATTTGAACCCCACACATACTGATTCGCGGTCGAGTATCTTACCGGCTTTGCCACAGGCTCCAGCCAAAGCTATTAGAAATCACATACATTTATGCTGAGCCTGAGCACTTCCATTTTCTCTTCTATTGCTTTCTTGGCTCGTACCTTTAGAGAGCCTGGGCTTCTATTGGCATGGCTACTGTATGTAAGGCCTTCCATCACTGTGCGAATAGATTTGTGATGCTTCTCTCAATCTTAATTTAAATTATTAAGTAAACACAAACTGAATAATTCAGTTGATCATTGATGCTGGCACTTATGGTAGTCTTTTTGTTTTCCTGTATAATACCTAATGGCAAGTTATTTTAAATCAACTATCAAATGAAATACACTTAAGAAAAACACTGTAAAATTATGCATGTAGGCATGGCATAAAGGTTATAAATCCTTTACGTTTTTGTATTCGTTATTTTTATTTCACTTATAGTGTTTTTTCAATCAATATAATTTACATAGGTCTTTCCTAATTTGAAGCTCTTGTGTGTTTTGCAGAATTGACTCTGATCACAACTCAGGAAACAACTGAGAAAGAGAAAGCTGTCGCCAAATCTTTATTGATTAATATTTCGACGTGCTTTTCACCATCTGATTGAATCTATGGTTGCCTCGCAATGCCAAGAAAGCAGTTACCATCTGTCGACGTGGAGGACCTGAACGATGGAGGGTTCATAGCTCGTCCAGGGCTGACATTAAATTTTTCTGAAACGGCAACACTGCCTCATGGCAGCCATTCCTCTGTTCATTCGTCGCTGATTGGAGTGAGTCAACTGGTCTCAAACAAGGTTTACCACACCGGATGCAGTGTAGGATTTGGTAGAGTTACCAGTCAGCCAGCGGTCAATGACTCTGTTAGCGAGACGCAAAGTGTTGCTCTTCTTTCTACGTCTGAAAGGACAAAGTCAGCACCAGTGCATCGATCGGCCGCATTACAACTTCAGCGCCCTCTCTCGTCAACAGTGGATAATAGAGGATTACGTGGAAGGGAGAAGGTCACTACAGTGTCTGGTACAATTCAGCGAAAACATCGGACTGGTCGAAGCGAAACGATTCACGTTAGAGTAGATGTTCCAACAGCTGAGTTAGCTAAAGCGGGTAGTGCTAGAGATAAAGAACCTTCTGTAGTGGCAGAGAAGCAGTGTAGTTCAAAATCTGGACCTCATATACTTCTTCTTACTATTTTATTTATTCCATTTGCTTGGCTTGCATCTGTTTTATCCACATTCTACGTTGGTACGATGTGTTGGTACAACATTCACTTGTACCTGAGTGAGGAGCGTACTATTGCTCATCGGCTCCTACTTGCTCCTCTGCTGCTCATACTCTACCCTGCTCTTATTGTGCTCATCACAGCTGTGCTGTCTGTGTACTCAGCTCTACACCAGGTTTCCTGGCACGGCACGCGCTGGCTGCACAAGATGCGCGATCTCGACAAAGGATTCTTCGCCTGGCTATGCACCAGATTGGACTTACCTCAGTGCTCTCCATATGAAGTGATTTACCTGACTGAAGATGAGGAGGGAACATTGTGCGATGCCTCGACGCCTGGCAGCAGAATTCCCACTGATGAACTCTGCACGCCAGCTGATGCAACAGAGTCTGAGAGGCTTCTCGTTAAGAAACAATATGGCGTTGATACCACTGCGGAAGACGAGGGTGAGTCAAAACCTATTAGCAGGGTTATGCAAGATGAATTGAGTAGGATTTCTGAAATGAATCGACCCGTCTTGGGTGAAGTAAAGCAGACTAAAAGTGCCAAAGTGATACAGGCTAGAATGGACTCAGCATTGAGAGAGACCTCTCAGAGAACTTCAGATAGAGATGTTCGTATCGGGATCATAGCTAGTCCTAAGATACTTGAAAAGGTAGAAGAAGTATTAGTGTCAGATATTGAATATTATGATAATTATCCAGATATTTCAGACAGTTCTCCTCTATCAAAGTCAGATAAATACAGAGTTGTGAAGCGCAAGGATATAGAAAGATTAAGCCGAAAGATGGCTGCTTCAAATGTTCATGGTATCCTTGATTCCGATAATCCACTTTCTCAGTCCTTTCATTCTGTCGGTTCCGGTGATGCTGTTGCATGTAATAAAGAACACGAACATGATCAGCGAATGGACACTACACAGGTGGCCGTCAGTAATTCTGCAGGGGAGAAGGGAGATGGGGTGGAGAAATTAAATCACGCTCATGCGTGGAATGTCGGTGTAGTGGAAGCTGTGGCAGTTCCCGTACCTAAGAAAAGAACAACGTTGACAAATAGGGGTGATGCTGCAGAACTGAGCCCGAATATTGATCGGAGAACATGTGATAGGAAAGATGTCGATGAAAGAATCAGATTTCAAAGTGATCGTACAAAAAGCCGTGACGAAAGAGACAACAGTGCAAAAATCCGAGCTGTTAGAAGTAACTGCGACAAAAGAATCAGTGATGGGAATAGTGAAAGTGGTAGAGTCAGTGATAGGAGTGGCCACGGGGCAGTCAAAGGTAGCAGTGTACAGAGCAGTGATGGGAAGACTAGGGCTGGTAGGATAGGAGCAGTCAACATTCCTACAACGGGCGTGGTCAACAAAGCTTTGAAGAGAAACCAGGAGATCTGTGAAGCTAGACAGAGAGATGTCGCTGGGTACAGCAGGGAATTTAGTAGGGAAGGCAGTAAAGAACTACCGGGACAGAACGATAGAGAATTGGTTAGAAAACAAGATGACGTCGATGACAAGGAGTTTAAAGGTCAGTGTGGTAAAGATATATATGGCGATTATAGTGCTGGGAGAAATAGAGAACTTGAGGATGATAAGGGAATTGTTGTTAGCAATAATAAAAACCTACATTCATCGGAGGATTTCAGGCAGGAAGTTATCGATGAATATTTTCTGGGTGGCGGTAGTTCCTCATCCACAGGTGCCGATGAATCTGAAGGGCTGGATAATACTCGTCTGTGATTCTTGTTCATGTTTCTTTGCTTGTTGCTTATGCTCAGGATGTTACTGATTGTTTTGGGCATTTTACAAATTTTGTATGATGTATGTTGTTAGAATTGTGCTTGTGGTATATAGAGTAGGCATTTATCTCTGGTAATGTGTGCAGGTTTGTATGCTTGTAAGATTGGCGCATGAGTACTGTGTGTGTGTATATATATATATATATATATATATATATATATATATATATACACACACACACAGGGTGAGTAAAGAAAAAAATAACACCTGCAAAACGTTTCTCTGGCTATTGTTAATATTTTAAAATCAAACTTTTACTAATTACTAAAGGACTAATTTTTGTTTGGGGTGGCCAATTTTCTTCCATTTTATTACATAGATTGACCAGTTTAGCAAGTTTCAGCAGATCAACCCCCTTATTTTAATGTACTGTAATTAAAAATTATTTTATATTTTATTCCAATTTTAGCCCTGAAAAGGTTCGTTATGGTGCTTCAGAAAGAACCAGTTGTATCTGCTAGCATTACTGCCTATTCGATATGCTTTCCTCCAGATGCTACGCAGGACTGCAGTCGCTTTCGGAACGCTAGGACAGCCTTGTTGATTCCAGCTTGGGGCAGTCTCTCCCAGATTTATTGTAGTACTTCCTGCAGTTCTGTCTTGTTTGTAGGCTTCGGCTGGTGTTTCTGATAGAGATGCAGCATGGTTTCTCAGACATGGTAATCCAGAGGATTTTGATCGGGAGAGTTTGATATCCATTCATTCTTCTTGATGAAATGCAGATTTCTCTCACTGATCCATTCCTGTGCATGACAAGATGCATGAACCGGAGCACCATCCTGCTGAAAGATGAAACCATTTGGTAGAAGATCATTGCAATCATCAAACAGATTGGGAAGCAAATTATTGATGTAATATGGAGCTAAGACTGACGTAATACCTTTACCTTCTCGTCAATAAAGTGCAATTTGCCCTTACCGTAATAGCAAATGCCATTTTTAGGTAAAAATGGGGGGTTGCTCTGCTGAAACTTGTATAGCTACGTATTAAAATGGATGAAAATTGGCTACCCCATCAAAAATTGGTAAAAGTTTGATTTGAAAATATTATCAATTGTCTGAGATATTCAAACATTTTGCAGGTGTTATTATTTGTTTTACTCACCCTGTATATTTAACAGAACCATTTTGTTTACACTCTTTGGATAAGATAAATGTAAAGCGTATACGTGTTTGTGTATATGCTTGCATATTTATTATGTATTGGTTGTGTATAATTGCAAATGTATGCTGTAAATGTACATATGGATTTATGTAAGTATACTTGCTCTTCAGCTGCAGTTTATGGCGTATAATTCTAATATGTAGTGTCTTATTTGTAGGATGATTTTAGTAAAACTGTACCTTCTGTTCCTCAACAAAACTTTAACTTTTGCAACTTAATGGTATGAATTATTTCACAATTCCTTCATCTTTAAGAAAGAGAATGCGAAGTCTATCTTACTCAAGACTTGAATGATTTCTGTCTGTAGTATGTCAGGACCAATACAATAGAAAGTATGCTCGTAACTTGCAAGTCGTTTGTGCTAAATCAGTTTGTCCATGCATCATGTTATAAACCTCAATAAGATCCCATATGTTTCTGATAAATTATTAAACATTTTTCTTTATTCTTGCTTTTGGCCTACCGCTATATATATATATATATATATATATATATATATATATATATATATATATATATATATATATATATATATACAGGTAGGTAGATTTTTATTATAAGGCTTGTGAAATATTTAGCTATAAATATCATTTAATTAGTTTTTAAAATATTGCACATTAATGATGTTAAAGCACTTTGAAATTCTTGCATAACTTATTAAAAGCTTTAGAATTTTTTCTGCAGTTTTCTCTAAACATATAGTTGTTCTTTTAATAAAGTTTAAATATCTCTCTAATCGTTTGCTAAAACTTCTTTAGGGCTTTGTGCTTATTTTAGTTATCAAGTGCTTCATTTACTTGACTGAGGCTAAGTTGTTAATATTCCATTCCGTTATATTTTTTAATTATAATTATACTTTTATTTCTGCTTTGTATTGAAACATTTATTTAATTGTGATGTTACGTTATATAATTTAATTTACGATTATATTGTTATTTGGTTGTATTGTTTTTCTGTATTGTTGATATAATACCAGCTATATATGGGAGCTTCAATGCGGTCTAATTATATTAATTAGTAACTTAAATACTAAAAACAATTCGCTCATCGTCCATTCGTTTATTGCTTTTGCCTAGATGCTAAGAGATTGCATAACTATAAATAAGTTAAAGTGTTATATGATGACTATTGGCACTGATTTACTAATTTGTACTGAATACTTGTTTAACGTCTGTTTCTATTACGGGCTATGATACACACAGTTATTTCATTTTGTTTATTTGGTGACTGATAATTGTTATGTAAGAATACAATTTCTTGCTGATAAGATAGGAATAGGGGATGATAGAAATGATATAGGTGATGACTTAAATGATATAGGGGATGACTTAAATGATATAGGGGATGACTTAAATGATATAGCGGATGATAGAAATGATATAGGGGATGACTTAAATGATATAGGGGATGATAGAAATGATATAGGGGATGACTTAAATGATATAGGGGATGACTTAAATGATATAGCGGATGATAGAAATGATATAGGGGATGACTTAAATGATATAGGGGATGATAGAAATGATATAGGGAATGACTTAAATGCAGCGACTTGGTGGTACAGTTTTCTGACAGTAGGTAATATTTTTCAGTAGAGCTGTACAGTCGATGTTAACGTCAGTTTCACTCTCGAAGGTGATATCAGTGACAGGCGAGCCCAGGATTTGAACCCCGTTCAAAATATTCTTCCGCGGTCGGATATCTTACTCGCTCCACTAGCTCCAGCCATGGCAGCTAATACTAGCTCCATCTAGTACTGACTATCCATCTAAGTACTCCATCTTTGCCAGTACTAGTATGTAGCTGGAGCTAGATACTAGCTTCGTCCTGTGGCGATGTCGGTAAGATATCTGACTCTAGTCAGGCTATATTGAAATTAAATCTCAAACCACCTATTTGTTAATGTTAATGGTGAGAAAATTAGTGATTGCTGTAAAATTTTCAGTTGCTGTAAAATTTTAAGTTGATGAAGGTTACCGTTACCGTTATGACTGTTCACTATTAAACGATTAATTAGAATTGGTTACGTTTCTGCTTAATTGCTAATGTGATCTTATGATTAATATATTATGAGTTATAGATTTCTTATTTCATGTTAATTATGTGCATGTACTTAGAGTGTAACTGTTATGTTCATATATTTTAGAAGTATTAAACGAATTCTTCAAATGTTCTGCATGTATTCCACTATTGGCACGTTTACAGTTCAATACTCTCTAAAGAGATATATCACAAGTTCAAATACTCATTGTTATTTGTATATTTGTACGGTTTTTGTTAACTTAATTAAAATTTTCTCTATCTGCACTGTTCTTAACGTCTTTTATTTGTATTTGTCTCAAGTCAAATTCTTGTGTAGTCGAAATTTTGGTCTGATATTTTACATTTAATTTGAAATACTACTCTGAATCTAGATAGGCCTATACTAAAAAATGTATCATTACATAACTGGTTGCTTCTTTTATAGTAAGGTTTTATATATTGTAGTGATTGTAAAATATTATATTTTTGTTTGTGTTTTGATTCTAAAATAATTTTTTAAAATTCTACTAATATCTTTTTAATTAACGTCCCATTATGTCCCATTTATGGAATTTACAGAAGGATATACACCTAAGTTGAAAAGACGAATAAATGTAAAATGAGACTAATAAGCATTGTTCTCCTATCTAGTCCCCTCCGTTTCGATCCCGAATAGGGACATACGACACGCTAAACGGAAGTTCAATAAACATAGTGTAATTCGTCAGATGATGCCAATCTTTATTTAAATTTCTCTTATAATATCATTTTATGACCGTTATTTTATCGCTTTGATGATCGGAGCACGGTCTGCAACACAGGCGTCTCTTGCTGCTGACTTTGCCTCTCCTTGATTAATTGTATGCTCCAGAAGTTGCTACAAAAGTTTAAACGAATGGAAAAGTCTCAAATAGGGATAGGATTTCATAAAATAGGCTGGTGGTGTGGTATAGGACAGAGAGGATTTGAGACAGTCTATTTGATATCCCGATCCTGGTTGAACTGGGATTCAAGGGAAGATGATGATGATGATGATGACGATGATGATTAATCGTATATTTGCCATACTTGTTGTCAAATGGCAGGTCCAATATGTTACTGATTGACGGCCCATGTTCATTACTATTCCATTGATTTCCGTAATTTGTAGGTTCATAAAGTAGTTGTGATTATTTTTAGCTGGTATACTTTTCTTATATATTGTATATATGTTATTTGCTTGTGCATTCTGTTCGTAGTTATTATATTAGGCCGTATATTCACATGTCTGTATTTTGTAGTCTTTAATTATCATCGATAAATTACATGCATTTAGTATAAGTTAATAGTTTGTACAATTTTAATTGATAGTATTACACTGTTGCTGTTGCTGGCATTTTAGATGAAGTGATATAGCATATCTAGCTGAACTCATAGAATACTCAGATGAACAGTCCTGAGCCTGTTTTACGCAATTTTTTGTCTTACTTATCTACTTGTAATTGTATATTAGAATTTAACTTTACTACAACACATTATGAAAAACGATACACTGCTTGCTTGTGCGATGTAATACCGATGCGGTTATATTTAGAGTTCATCAAACTCATCTTGTTATTATTAGATAGGAAAATTTCTTATTCCCAGTGGTTAAGTGGCGAGGAACGCAGGGGATCTCATTTCCCCTAGCTCCCATTTTTTCTGAAGGGTGTTCCCCGCTAGGGACCCGTATTTGATATAGGCCTACAATGGGTCCTGTATAATGGAAGGGGAGCACAAAATACTTTGGTAGTTCCCCTAGCTCTCAATTCCAATTTTAACCATTGTTTAACCCATACCCAGGGGTGGAATTGTGAGGGAACGCATGGGAACTACCTCCACTACCTCTTTTGTTTGAAACGGCGTTCCTGTTAGAAATCGTAGAACTTAGTAGGAGTGGCCTCCCCATGAGTTCCCTTTACTTTTTAGGATAGAATAGAACGGCGTTCTACTCAGCTGTGTTTTGCATATATTACTATTAAGTCTGTTAACACAAAGAAGAAATAAAATTACATTAAAACTACTATTTATGTCCGCAAAGCTGAACATTTTAAGGAAATTTACATTGTCGATTAAGCTGTAGTCCCTGACATCATCCTTGTATGACGAAACGGACGTTAAACCATCATTTATTATTATGTTTATTTAGTAGGCCTGGCCTACTGCAACAGTATAATATAATTTAATGTCAAACTGGCGAATAAAACTTAAAAAAACCAAGCATCAAGCGTTCCCACAAGTTCCACCTACAAGAAGTGCCTAAAGGGAACTTGGTGGAACACTTGTCTTAAAATATATGGGAACTGTTGTGAACGCCACCCAATAAATTTACTATATGTCACTTGCGTTCTCACACTTTTCAGTTACAATTCCTTCACTGCTCATACCCTGTATGAGATAAGGCCATAGAGTGTAATTGAATAGCCAGCAGAATATTTTTGTTCCTTCCTCTTGTAGCTCATTAAACGTACGCCTGAGATGAGTGGAGGCGTTATATACGATGGACCTGCCAGCAGGAATTGCATTGAGAGAGAGAGAAAGAAAGAGAGAGAGAGAGTAGACCTTTATTATTTACATATTGCTTTTACATTGGCTTCATTGTGCTTTATGTTATTATGGATGACGGTAGTATTTTTAACTATATCGTTGTTATTTTTAAGTTTCATAATTTTTATTTATTGAATGAAATATTTATAACATAGAAGTTGTAATTTGCTAGGAGTTTTAGTTGTAAAGTTTGTAAATTCTTGATTAAAAATTCTTCCACTGTTTGATAAGTTGACTGCAATTTTAGAATTACTTTAGCTGCTGTTTGTTTAAAATTTATTTTTTCATTAAAAATTTTGTTATTTTATTGAGGATTTTAATTTAAACTTCGGCATATTCTTCCCATTTCTCAACTTTAGTTATTAAATTAATTTGTTTTAAGAAATTTTACCATTTCATTGTTTAAAATTTATTTTAAGATTATGTTTTTCGTTTTTTTATTACTTTTTTGCTATGCGATTATTGATAGTAGCCTATGCGAAGTTGCACAATGTTATGTAGTCCTTTACGTCTATGCATATTTGATATATTATTTCAGCATAAAATATTAACATTAAAATACTGCACTCAATATACTTTTGATCTATTGTAAATATTTAAAGGTTAACAAAAAATGTTAGCATTAAAGTAGATCTGCTATTCCCTACGGCACTTGTTGCACCTATAATTACTGGCAAATACAATATGAACCACTCTCTCTTTCTCTCTGTCTCTAGTATTCTGCCAAGTGGCTGGTCCAAGGTACACATTCTACTCGCTGCTTTCACACTTCTTAGAGAACTCCATCGATTAGAAAGTTAATCCCTTCACAAAAGTCTATGCCATCTACTTCCTAGTGTTGCCCAGAGATTGGGAATAATATGGCTTCTGAGGGATTTTTCCATTGCCTTTCTCAGTTCTTGCTTACTCGCCTCTCACGCCTGGTGCAGTTTGATCTGCCCGGACACAACACGGGGAGCCCGGACACAACACGGGGAGCCCGGCCCTTCCATCTTTTTTGCTCATCTCTGGCTCCAGCTCATCCTACTTGCTGATAATACTAGAGTAATTTGTTCCCTTTTTCGGTGCTTGTTAATTTTTTAACTTGCTAGTACTGCTGCGATCTCAATTAGACAGTAAAAAGTGAGAGAGAGAATTGATTCATTCTCGAACAACGTGGCCTACCATTTAATTAAACCACTTAATTACCTTTAAAGCGGTCTCGAAGATCGGACACAGGCCATGACACCGCTATTGAAATTGTCGGAGGTTATTATTATTAAAAAAGTAAAGTAAACACGCACTATAGTGAAATGATCAACTATGTTAATATCTAGCACTTTTATTACCACATGTTTAAACCGTTAGGCAATTTAGACCATTTTCCGTGTAACCAGTCCAGTGAATGTCCGAGATTTTACTCTCAGATCAGCGCGGCTGGGATTCGAACCCACGAGGGTTCCATTCACCTCAGGATCTGTCATTTAAAACTTCATGACGTTACCCCTACGCTATTAAGACATTCAATTATTATTATTTTTCATTATTACTATTATTATTATTAATTCTATTCTAATGCGTTAAATTCAGTCATGGTGTTGCTGATAAGCTGGCAAAATACTTATTGAAAAAGTTTCTCCGTATACTTCTCTAAACAGAAATTTATTATCAAAAATCGATTAGTTTGGGCATTTAGTGGGTTGCCAAGATGCCCCGTCCCATCTAGCCTTCTGTTTGCTACTTCTGTTTGCTACTTTGCTACTTCTGTTTGCTACTTCTGTTTGCTACTTCTGTTTGCTACTTCTGTTGAGACTTCTGTTTGCTACTTCTGTTTGCTACTTCTGTTTGCTACTTCTGTTTGCTACTTCTGTTTGCTACTTCTGTTTGCTACTTCTGTTTGCTACTTCTGTTTGCTACCAATCTTCGTTAGTTTTATTTTAATAATGTCTCGCTGGTCTTATACGCCCATTGTTGGTCTTACACGAATATTTAATGACCGTTAGAACAGTATGTTGTCACCCGTGTACCATAAACGCCTGTGCAACATTTTCAAGAAGACCTGATAATTAAATGATTTTTTTATTATATCTAGGATAACGAGTGAGTCACAACGGCGTGCGAGATGACATTAAAGCCGACTAATTGCTATAGCTTTTGTTCCAATTTTATACTTAACGTCATTCATTGTTTAGTCACATCAGTAGAGTCGTGTTGTAAACTAAGCTGTGCAAGGCCTCCTCAGATGTGAATGAGTTTAATTAATTAAAAAGATTTAACGGGTGCGCTCAACTTTGGTGTAGTCTACGCTGTCTGGTGCAGATGTCATATAGTCTAATGCTAACTTGAGATTTTACCTTTTACTGTCACCTGTTGGACATACCATTGATTTCATGGATATTACTAATTATTATTACAATTATTTAATAATAATAGTTATAATTATTGTTAATAATAATAATTATTATTATAATTATTAATATAGGCCTAATAATTAAAATAATTGTATAATATTCAATGTCCTATTAATTGTAATTAGTGGGACATTGTTCATATCTTGTTGAAGAATGACGGTGTAAAGATATGTTCAAAACTTTATGATGCCATAAATTTTTTCTTTTATAGTCACGCTCACTTCAGCCCAGTGTCTCATAGGTGCAAAGCACTGCATTTTATCAATCTATATAAATAACTCAATTCTTCGACTTCTAGGACAAATTATTATGGTGTGTTTTTAACAACAACCTATTACGTCCTATCACGCGTAACATATGACTTAATTTTAGGCTCATAAGTGTGACTAATACACAATATAGTTATATTTTAATAATTATATTATGTAATTATACTTTATGTACTATGGGTACTGTGCATACGATGTTTTCATAAGGAGAAAGTCGTAAAAGCTGGATAGGGAATTTTGGGAATGGGTTGCTGAAGGAAAAATGGGCAAAAATCTTGAATAGGATCTGGATCCTAGATCTATTTCTTATCTAGGTCCTTTTCAAAGATTTAAATTAGAGATTCTAAAAGGTTTGGCTAAAAAAAGGTTAAAAAAGGAATGAGATACAATCATACAAATATGCTAAATGTAGCCTACATCAGATAGGAAACAATTTACGTTAGATGGATGCTCACTAAAGTTTAATTTGCACCCGTCTGAAAGAAAATTGATTTTTGTAAATTTCCAGTAAAATAGGCCTATTCAGTTTTAATCGTTTTTAATTACTTAAGAGTATTTTGTCATGCATAGTAGTGACAGATAGGCCTAGTTAATATCGTTCGATTTTATATATTTATTAAATAAATAATTTATAATCATCATCACCGTCATCATCATGATGATAAATTTCCCTTGATTCTCAGCTTAGCCAGGATCGTATACCTATATAATACCTAATAGACCTCCATTCCTCTCGGTCCTTTCGTTCACTCCCAATCCTTTATACATGAACAATGAACAGAAACTTAATTTTACTCGTTGAGATCAGAACTGATCCCTGATATGTTAGACTTTCTGTTCAAGAATTGCAACACATTTTAAATGAAACCGTTCGCAAAACATGCCGGTTACTATTGTGCAGGTGTACATCATTAGAGAGATTTGAGAGATTAAATTACTACGCAACTAATTCATCTCCATAGCAACAGAGGACGACGCAAGTAGGTAAATATAGCAAGAAGCATCTTCCGACAAATTGTCGGTACAGCAACAATGTCTACCCACAATGTAAACATTCACTGTGACTATTGAATAGTATTGATTGACTGGATGCCTATGCTCACCGATGTTATAGCATCACAAGAATGTTGTGACGATAGAGCATCAACAGAGTAGGGGTATATGTCCTGAATTTTTAAATGACAAATTCTGAGGTGAATTGAACCCTAGTGGGTTCGAATCCCGGCCGCGCTTATCTGAGAGTAAAATCTCGGACATTCATTGAACTGGTTACACGGAAAATGGATTAAATTGCCTAACAGTTTAAACGTGTGGTTTTAAAAGTGATAGATATCAACATTGTTTTTTCCCTATAAGGCGTGTTTACTTTACTAAAAACCGATAACCAACAACTCTGAAACACATGGACACTGACATCCATTGACAATGAAACACATGGACACTGACAGCGACACTGACAATCACTGACACTGAAACACATGGACACTGACATCGACACTGACAATCA